>OY744475.1:192868511-193372344 GCA_963556175.1 Tipula confusa | reverse complement strand
TTGTATGATGTTGTATGATTACATCATACAATCATAATAATACATGACAATCTTAATTGGAACTGGTTCAATTAAATTATCTGCAGTCGTAAAGGCCCTACAGCCGAAGAATATTACAGAGATTAAGTCATTTCTAGGACTAGTTAGTTTTTATTCAAAACCGAACAAATTGTCTGAGTTTCATGTTTTACATGATCTTTTGAAGAAAGATTCAAAATTTAGTTACTCCAAACAGTGTGAGGTAAAGTTTCAAAAATGTATGAAACTGTTAACTTCGAATAATATATAAACATACTTTGATCGAAATAATTGTGGCTTGCGATGCGGGTGCTTATGGCGTGGGAGCAGTATTATCACATATGATAGATAATGAAGAGAGGCCAGTGTGTTTTGCCTTCTCAACATTATCACCATTAGAAAAAAGTATGCACGAATTTAAATCAGCCGTTGAAAATTTTGTTTGATGTTGAGAGAAGTCTCCCCATTCTTGCCAGTTAACGACTTCCAAGATATGGACGATTTTTCTTTCAGGTTATAAATTTAAATTTGGATATCGAAAAGGTGCGCCTTCCTTTTCAACGAACTTCCGCCTTAGAGGGTGAAGAACATTTTATTGTCAACAATTTGTCAAGTTTGTCATATCCACTCAATTTTAACGATTTCGCGATTGCTACCTTGAAGGATTCAGTATTATCTCAAGTCTACAATTATTGTTCGGAAGGTTAGCCTAATTTGGTAAAGGATATTCAATTGAAACCATATTTCTTGTTACAAAATGAAATCGTAATAAAAGGTGGTGGTTTAATGCAAGACTGTAGGATAGTCGTGCCACGAGAATTGCAACATAATCTACTCTCTCTTTTACATTATAGAGACACTCTGGAATTGTAAGAATGAAAATGTTGTCAAGATTATATTTTTAGTGGCCTTATATTGACATAGATATTGAAAAAATAACGTCCAAGTGTGACATTTGTTTATGCTTTAACTGCAAATTCAAAACTATCTCAGACAATTGTCTGGCCTGAAACAATGTTCCCATTCGAAATGATACATTTAGATTTTTCTATTTGTTTGATCCACTATATTATCGATATATTATAGCCATCTGGTTAATGAGAAGTATTAAAGCAAAGTCGGTATAATTAGCAAATTAAAATTATTCATATCAGTATTTGGCCTTCAACTCAATGATGTCTTAGCCGCCCCTGATAAGAATTTATAACAAAATTTATGACCGTTGTTCAAGGACCGCTGCATGTTCGAGATTGCTTCGACTCCAACCCATATTTCTATATATATTTGGTTGCGTTCAGTACCTCTAGGTACACGTTTAGAATATTATTATTTGGAATATATATATATATATATATATATATATATATATATATATATATATATATATATATATATATATATAAATATTTATATATATATATATATATATATATATATATATATATATATATATATATATATATATATATATATATATATATATATATATATATATATATATATATATAAGCTATGTACATAAAAAGAAAAATAATAAATTATCGGCACCCAAGATATTCAAATTGCAAAACAGTGTTGTCCAATCAACATTCAAAGAAGGCCATTGGCTTTCACAAAATCACATTGAAATTTATTTTTATTGAATTCGCAAAAATCAAAATCAATAAAATAAAACTTAATCAAAATATACCACGAACCCTAAAACGTCAAAAGTTATCTTACACTTGATTCAATAGGTAATCACAGTTGAACCATGGAAATTATCGTCCGCCCACCTCTAGGTGCTTTTTGGTAAATTAAAATTGCCTGCAAATACACTTTAATCTTTCCCATTCGTCATCGGTAAAACCTCGTCTTTAATCAAATTCATCTGCTGAAATATTAAATCGTTTTTAACGCGACAATGACACTGCCACCAATAATTCTGACTTTCTTGGACTCTCAATTCTGACATAACATAGTGTATAAAGGACAGAAAATATTCCTTTGCAAATTGATGTTTAGTCAGGTTTCAAAATAACAATATCATAATCATTATACAAAAGTGATGAATAAATTGCAGTAGCCTTGCAGCGCATCTCACTTTATTGTGATAAAGTAACAAGTTCTAAAAATAATAGACATAATCGAAATCTCACTTAAAATTAACAGATATCAGTAGCTTCATAGAAAAAGGATATCAGAAGTAACCAGCATTAAAAACAATAAACGCAGTAAGGTATTGAAAAAATTATTGGCGCACATATCAATGTTTAAACGACGAAAATTGGTTAACGTTGACTTCACAATCCAGAAAATTAGCAGGATTCAGCCTTATTTAAGCATAGCTTAATTTGGCGAGGCCTACGATTGCAAAATTAAATATGATAACCTACAAAATGTCCTACAACATAGAAAATGTCCTTCCCAAAGTTATCTAACTTTTCAAAATATTATTAGAGAAAACCATTCGAATGATGCACGACACATTTGGTGCTTAGATAAATATTTGCCTTCAACATCGAAGTACACTGTCCATGAGATTAAATTTAAAACGAGCATACAACTCGACCAAAAATGTTAAATTTTCTTTTATACACGTTAGTTGTGCACAAAAAAAAATCTAAAGATAAAAACAAGAATTTTTATTTTTAAACTTTTCTTTTGTTTTTTTTATTTGCTTATCTTTGGCAAAAGTTTCGTTTATCTATATATCACATTCCAGCACCAAAATAGTTTTGTGGTTGTATAGTATCATCATTCTTTGTTTTCCCGACATTTATTTCGGAACTATAAAAGAAAATGTAAAATGCAATTAATTGCAAGAGGATGCTGCTGAAAAACAAATAATAAACACTTTTTGGTTGTTGTTGTTTTAATCTGCTATGTGGTGTATGTGTTTGTAAAATCATTTCAATTAAACTTTTAAATTTGAGCATACAACTTTTTTTAAATAAAATACACCAACAAATTCGAATATAGATATAGTTTTAAAACTAAGATTTAATTTGTGGCTGCTGTTGCATTGTTTGTGTCTACATTATATATAATAGATAGAAGCTGTACCAAAATGATATACATCATCTATGTGATACATAATCCAAAAGTTTTTCATTATCATAATATACATAGTATGAAAAACGAACTATGGAGAGATAAGGAAAACAATTAAAGCAGCACAGATGTTAATGAAGTATTTACTTGGGTATGTACATATATAGTGAATGCATTTAAGATAAATCTATATATGTATATATATATATATATATATATATATATATATATATATATATATATATATATATATATATATATATATATAAAGTAATTTTAATTTGCATATTTAAAATATTTATTTTGGTTTTGGTGTAATTTCGACATTTGTTTGGAATATCTTTTTTTCTTACCAGCATAACTTCTTGTCTAAAAACATATTTCATGTCGACATTTACAACATTTTGAGTATAAGTTATGAAAATGTGTATACTCGATACGAAGATAAAATCCATTATGCATGTATGCTATTATGTACAGAGAGCCCCCGACAAAAGTTATAAGCTGTACAGCATTAAATTAAGCTAAATTTTGAAGATTTTTCCCCCAATTTGCAGTTGTTTTGTAACTGTAAAACTGACTCATATTAGTTTTATTGAAGATCACTTTTATAAGGTTTAAATATTTGAATCATGTCCAGCAGTAAATTAAACTTTTGATCAAACTATTGAATTAAATATCAATGTTAAAAAAATGTTAATTTGAGGAAGGCTAATGGCGGATATAAAAAAATTATCTGTGGCACAAAATAGACTGAAAATCAAAATCATCAAGAAAAGCAAGCAAGAGAATTCCGAAGGTATCTTCGTCGACAGCAATCACCTCAAGATGAAAATTAAAATGAAGGAATTCCAAAAGAACAGGATTATAATCTGACAAGATTATTGCAGAAAAGCAAAATATTGAAAGAACTTTAAATAAAGTTTACAGTGGTAATTAAGAAAAGTTTGTAGAAGAAAATTGGCCCAGTTCAAGTTTGGATTTCAGTGATCCAGCTACCTGGTCAAATTCACATAGTTTATCGTTTGACCGTTTTTGGTAAATTTTGGTTGAAATGGGCCAGAGAAAATTAAACAATTTGATTTTCCTCAAAAAGAGGCTTGCTAATGGAGAAGAAAAGACAATGGCTACTGTATTCCAAAACCACAGATTTAGCATTCTGATTTTGTTGCAAACTTTTTCGTAACAACCAGCGTCCAATAAATCTCACCGATTAAGGATCGAGCGATTGGAAAAACAGACATATAGTTCTAGCCGCACATGAGAAAATATATGAAAGACACATATGATGAATTTTGAAAACTGAAAAGCTTAATTTTCGATTAACCGGGAATCAAACTGTTAATCAGGAAAATTTACGTCTTTTAAAAGAAGAAGAAAAGTATAGGCATCGAGTATTAGAATGTGTGGTAGAACTTGTTAAGGTTCTTACTATATGCAAACTATGTATTGCATTTCGAGGGAGCCAAGAAAAATTGTTTGAACATGGAAATGAAAATTTCCTCAAATTTGTTGAATAGTTGGCACTGTTTGATCCAGTTATGAGCAAGAATCTTTGGAAGATTAAGAGGAATGAGGCTTACATTCATCATTTGGGAAAAGACATTCCGAATGAACTTAATCCAACTTTTATCGACTAATATACAAAAAAAATTTAGAATTGATTTGCTCGGCTAAGTATTTTGAAATTATCCTAAATTGCTAACCAGACATCAGCCACAATGAACAGATGACGCTCATTATTCGTCACATCCACATAAATACGGAAAACGATTGTTATAAGAGAACATTTTTTGGGATTCGTAAAACTTACGGATACTATACAGGCTCTGGTATGACGGATACAGTCGTTCAGCTTTTAGCGGCCAAGTTTATGATAATGGCAGCAGTATGAACGGGAAACAAAATGGTGTAAAACGGAAAATTTTGAATATTAACCCACTAGAATTATTTGTCATTTGTAGTGCCCATTTTTTAAATCTCGACGTTAACAAGGCTGCTGGCGCTTGTATTAAAGCAACTTCAATTTTAATGCTAATGCAGCGTATATACGTGTATTTCGCAGCTTAAACACGACACTGGGACGTTTTAAAGCATCATGTATTAAATTTAACTATAAACCCATTAAGCAAAACGCAGTGGGAAAGTCAAATCGATGCCCTTAAACCTCTGTGCTATCATCTAAGTGAAATTTATGACGCATTTGTTGATATTTCTGAGGATAATACTCACACCGGAGTTTCCAGTAATAGATGACGGATAGAAGTTGAGATTTAAAAATTGAGATCTCTCTAAATTTTGAAAATGAACCAACCCAACGTATCAGAATGCAGATAAAACAGTTCGAATACAAAACATGATGAACCTATTGTGGCCGAAAAAATAAAATTCAAAATTGGCTGTTATTTGGCGGTTTCGGATGTCGACTATCAACTCAACTTTTGGGTTCCTTTATAACATACATAATATGCAATTCGATTCATCGCTGCAAATATTGGATCATACGTTAAATTAGAAAAAATTTTGCGATGCGATGACGCAAAAGACATCGACGCAATAGAATTATCCAATGAACTCCAGTTTATATCTAAAGACGGGTCCCGCAAGGATTACGACCGCAAGATTTATTAAATTATATTTTTAAAAACAAAATAGAAGACATCGTACCAAATATCTTTATCGCTATACAAATTTATTGCTATACAAATTGACCCTACCGATTTCAGTGGCAAGCAGGAACTTTGATTTTTTTAATCTAGTAGTCGTTGTTTTAATTTTTGTTTAGTTTCAAAATAATTGACAATCATTTTTTTAGTTAATAAGCCGATCTAAGTTATGTATGTGGTGGGTTTCATTTTCAATTATTTAAAAATATAGATATAAATATTATTTTTATTTTATATTCAAAAAATAATAAATTGTTTTTCAAATGAAGCCAAATGCTTAAACATTTATACTAATAAATTTAAACAATGGTACACAACTGGGAGTGTGGCCAAACATTAGGTGGATGCAAATCTTAATTTGTTTATAGTGATGGTGCTATTCTCTGATTCATTAACCGATCAGGCGTGATCCCGATCAGACTTATTTTTAAGATAATTTTAATTTAATTGTTCACTTTTTAAAGTGAATTATTTCTTGGCTGTGATTGCTAATTTGTATTCAACTCTAAATCTATAAATACCAATGTGCTATAAATAGTTTTGGTGATAATCGAAAAGAAGTGTTTTATATTATATTTATATTATATTTGTGACGATTGTCGATATTATATTTGTGACGATTTTCAAAGATGACAGAATTTGTTACTGTTAAATACAAACATTCATAATCTTCAAAGTGAACTAATTTTCATGAGTTCAAAATTATCCAATAAAATCGTTGGTACTTCCAATTCTATAAATAAAACCAATAATAAAAAGGCTAATGGCAACACGAATGTGAGTGTAGCTGTTTTGTATTAATTTTAAAGTTTTGTGTCAAATAAAGTGTATATAAATTAGGTTTCTTGCGATTATATGATTAAATTATATGATAAGATTCTTAAAACGTAGTATGAAAGAGTTTAATGATCCTAGAGTTTTTGTTTGCCTGTATCAATCTTTTGTACGCTTACAGCTTGAATATGCATCATGCGTATGGTCTCCACGTTATAATGATCTTACATAAGCAGAATTGAATCAGTACAAAAATCTTTTCTCATTTTCTATACATATAAACTGGTGGATTTGACCGTCGATTACCTTGATAGGAAAATGTATGGAATCTATTTTCATATATAGAAAGATGTAAAATTTTTGAAAATTGAGCTACTTGTAATTCGTCATCAGCATACTGGAGCTATTTATATTTCCGATTTACTTAACAATAATATTTTGAGTGCGTATTTGTTAATGAACCTTAAGTTGTATGCTCCTTTATTAAAAATCTACGTATTTGCACAATCTTGAAAATAAATTTTAAAAGAACGAATTATGGAAGCGACAAGCTTTTGAATTCTATGTCGAAATTTTATAACAAACTTTGTAGTTTTGCAAGTTTAATCTGAAGAAATTGGAAATCAGACAATCATTGAACACAGGAGACAATTGTATTTTTTTGTTATTTCTGTTCAAAATTGGACTGGAGCTTATGGTTTCGAATTAATTTTTCTTTCAAAGAATCTCTTATATTAAGATGGACATTTTTTTATCCCTGTCAATTTAACAACTGTGCATACTTGGTTGTATGTATCAAGATAACTTCTAGTTGATATTCCAATATGTATGGAAGGACTCAATATTGGGAAATTTAAAACTGATAGCGCTTACTTGTTGTACAAATTCGAGATGGGGCCAATTGGTTTAAATTTAACCAGATAGACAAAATATGACTATTTAATTCAATGAATAATTTTAAGCCATCTGTATCGATTGGTAGATTTACTGGATAATGTGTGAGCTGCCATCATCCCAAAGAAAAGAAAGGTTGGAAGGCCAGCAATGACATGGAAGAGAACGATGCCAACAGAGGCAAAATACCTGGGAAAATCATGGGCGGAAATAAAAGCAATATCCCCAAATAGAGTAAGATGGTTCAGAATAGTGGACGCCCTATGCTCCTAAATTGGAGATAAAGGAAAAAAAACATCCACCAATATCTATCATGTTTATCAATAATCCCAAATTCCTAACGTAAATTAACAGTCACAGTTTACAACAATACTCAAATTTGGTATGGAAGGGAATAGCAATGGTGAAGATCATAATGGGGAAATTGCATTGTAAATTATTTTGGCATCATATGTGATCTATAAGTAAGCGATAAAATATCTATAGTTATTGTAAAAAAAGGCATGACAGAGATTTAGCAAAAATTTGCATCCCAAAAATTGTAGTTATAAAACGTTAAACGATGTATCTCTGTAAAAATATCATATGTAAAACTAAACGCCGACATTCCGTCTTTTATCCATTTAAAACAGTTTTAAAATGCATGAATTTGATGGATATATTATTCACTCTCGTGTAGACAAAACATGTACACATATGGTAAAACTATATATACGTTTAAGGTTCTAAAACTCTCGTTGTTTTATAAGAGTGTATACTAGATGAAGAAATGTTGCCGTGAGGAATAGAATTGAATACATGAATTTGTTGTATGCATGTTATCTTTCTATAGCTAAAATATACAAGAAAACATGTGCCAGAAGCGTTGTTGGAAGAACGGATAGCAGAATCATATGTAGGAAAATCTAGTTAAAACAAAATTGTGGACCGATAGGGCATCATCGTTTTATCAAGTAGTAATGTACTAATAACTTTTGAAATAAAAAGTAAGTCTTTTAAAATAGTTCTGGCGGTAATACCAATGGAAAAAAAGCAACGTTTCGAATAGTTATTGGCCTTATAACCGATAGGGACATTACTAATATAAGAAAAAGTTGTCTTTACGAACGTACAACCGTTCACTTTAGCAAAAAGCTACGTGAAGGAATAACAACACCCCAAACAAATAGGTATTTTGGTTGCAATTAAGAACAGTGACTGATTCATAAAAACAGCGATCTTTATTTTGTATTTGGAAACGAACATACCACACCCATATATCGACCTACGCATTCAAACCGGACGCGAGCACAATACTAATAATATTCTCTTATCTACATAACACATACAATGATATCGGACTGAGGTATTGGTAAGTTGCACTGTTATCAGCTAGACACGGAGAAGTAAACCAGTAGCAACACAATCAGGTTCGGGAGTTTATACATGTTCCTGCGAGCCGGATACCACGTTTTGATAATGAGTGCGAAAAGTTTATTTGAGAATTTAATAAATTAAATCACAAAATGGCGGAAACTAGGATGATTAAACGCATATTAAAGGCTTTTGAAAGTCTTAAAGCTCAAATAAAAGAATTTTCATTTAGAAACATGGATTTATGAGGTAAAGGCTTCCCTTAATCTGGTAGTTGAGGAATAGAAGGAATACCAAGCTGTTGAACGAACGCAAACGGGTAAATATGCTGAAGCAATTTCGATTTAAAACAGAACTGAGTGGAATTAGAATAAATTGAATGATGAAGATAACGCTCATCACAGCAACCGCATAATATGAATGACTTATTGTTAAACCAAAGTCAATTCTTACAACAGTTTCCTACCATAAGCAAACGGGAAAGTGAGGTTCGCTTGCCTCGGTTAGCATTATTGAATCCAGTGGAAAATATTCGGAGTCACAGCTTCAATATTTAAACGAGTTCACAAGTTTTAATATTTTAAGGATCTTCTTAAGGAGGAAGCCTATGCCTTAATTAATCATTTGACTAAAGCAGATTATGATGAAGCGTGGGATAAAATAAAAACTAGATGCAATAAGTGGAAGCACGTGGTGAATTCTCTTTTAACGGTAGTTTTTTTGTTCTACCAAGCTAACATCAAAGTTATGCCACTTCGTCAGTTAGCTGGCAGTTCTGATGATGTAAAATGGAGATTATTCTTGATGAAGATGCTGAAGGTCGAGATCCATGGCTAGTTCATATTCTTTTAAATAAATTGGACAACGAGTCGACTATTTGCAAATCCATTTTGGAGAAAAAATTACCATCGAATCATCATATATGAGCTATTTTGCCTACTGTATGTGTCGAGCACGTCTTTACGTTGTAGTTAAAGCCGTTGGACGTACTTTTCAGTTACACAAGATGATTGTGATCCCGAGTCAAGGACACTTGAATCAGGATCGCAATCATCTTTTGTGACTGAAAACTGCGTTTAACAGCTTTAACTACAACGTAAATGAGACAACGTGAACAAAATAGCCATAACGATGGGTTCAGTGATGTCAAAAGAGAAAACGACGGTAATGCTAGGATCACTATACGATTTCAGCACAAAACTAGAGGTCAATGCATTAATTATAAATAACGTACCATCAAAAATGCCAGGAAAATACAACTTGCCGATTCCGAGTTCTATAAATCTGCTCCTACAGACATTTTATTACGAGCAATATTTGATTGGATTGTATCCAGTCAACAAACAACAACTGCAAGTGTGAATTCCGAAACATACACATCATCCACCAATGGATTAGATAATGATGTAGATAAGACTGCGACAATTCTGAGAAATAGAAGAGTCAACCAGCACTAAATTAAATTAATCTCACCAGAAGACGCTGAAAATCATTTTTCGAACGCACTGATAGGCGAAATAAAGATGGGAGGTACATTGTTAAACTGCCTTTTAGAAAACCCACCTCTAATTTTGGGAATTCTTTGAATGTTGCCAATCGACGATTTTTAGCTATTAAGCGCAAACTTTCAAACGATGCAATAATACTACAGCAATATATTGAACAAATGAGGGAATATTTGGAAATGGGACATATGGTTAAAATAAATCAAAAGCATTATCCGCCCATGAACGATGAAATATTCGGTACTCCCATTCAACTAACTTTATGGGCTACACTAATGCGATTTAAAAGTTACCGAATTGCGGTAACTGCTTATATAGAGCGAAAGTATCGACAAATATGCAGCTCTGTTGATGACGCGAATTTTCAAAGCATACTGTGGAAAGAAAGGCCTAGTCAACAAATTCATGGGACGAAAAAATGACAACATTACTGGAACAAGGTGGGTTTCTATTAAGAAAATGGAAATCAAATATTGCGAGCCAGATTTATCACTTAAATCTGCGAAAACTATGCGAAATGACTCTGCGAAAACCTCAAAACTATTCAGCGACTAGTCCTCTACTGTCACTGTGCTTGGACTTCATTGGCATCAGTACGAAGACGTATTTACATTTAAAGTTAGCTACAAACAAGATGGTCCAGTTACAAAACGTAAGCTAATATTAGCTAATATTATCACCTTCAAGAGTATTTGATCCGGTGTGATTTCTGTCTCCATCCATCGTTCCATTAAAAATTTTGTTTAAAAAAATGTGGCTTGGTATGATCGATTGGGATAATAAACTGCCTGAACCTTATGAGGATGAGTACAAAAGAATAAGAGGAGAGTTCGGATATTTTGAAAAGGGCATTTCGTCATCATTGTCATAACATTCAAATACATGGTTTCACCGACGCAAGTGAAGTCGGCTCTTGCGGTGTTATTTACACTAGAAGAACTACTAAATAACAAAGGGAAAGCGTTATTAGATTATTAACATTAAAAACTATAGTAACACCGATAAAGAGAGTTTCTGTACCCAGATTAGAGTTATGTGCGGCACATTTATTGTCAAAATTAATGGATGCAGTGAAAGCAACAATAACGGTTGTAGAAAAATATTACACCTTGACAAATTCTGCTATTGTCCTTGTTTGGCTATCTAGTTACCCCGCCCGGTGGAAAATAGCCCTGTAGATCATGGGTCGAGAGAATTGTCACCATGTAAACTATTAGACGTGAAATGGTGGTACGGTCGCGAATGGTTAAAACAACAAGAGACTTTTTGGCCTAAAATAACAGCAAACATAGACTCAAAAAAAACTGTGGGTGACAAGGAGTTAAGAAAGGTCAAATGTTTTGCAAGCGCAAATTGTGATTTGTTAAACACAATTTTTGAAATAAAAATCTAAGCTAAAGAAAATAATCAGAGTTGTGGCATACCTACTTCACTATCTTTCAAACCTAAAAACTGAAAATACACAAGAAAGAATTTCTTGCGGATTGCAACCAAACGAAATTAAAAATGCTTACACTAAGTGTATCATCTAGGTACAAAGCAATGTATTCAGTGATGACATCACCGAGCTACAAAAATATAAAAGAGTAAAGAATAATTCCAAGTTATTATCTTTAGCTCCATTTATAGATACGACAGGGATACTGAGAGTTGGGGGTCATTTATTTAATACAGACTGTGAATATAACAATAAACATCCTGTGATACTGCCCGCAGGTCATGTATTTACTGAAAGATTAATACAGGAGATGCAATGTGATAATCTACATTCTAATCCCACACATACAAACAATATGATAAAGAAAAAATATTGGGTCATCAATGGTCTTCCTAAAATAAGGTCGCAGCTTAAATGTTGTGTGGTATGTACAAAATACGCACAACGAACTACTACACAACTGATGGAATCTGAACAAAGGGAATTTTAAACGAAGCGTATAAACTCATCTTTAATATTAACTAGAATTATATCATGAGTTTCTTAGTTATAATGAAATAGAATGCATTTTATTCCACCTTCATCACCTCATTTCGGCGGATAATGAGAATCCGCAATCAAGTCTGTTAAAATTCACCTAATGGATCAACGCATAATGTAAATCTGACCTACGAGGAAATGATAACGCTCCTATGTCAGATTGAAAACATTCTTAACTCACAACCACTGAGCACAACATCCAACAATGATGATTACGAAATACTAACCCCAGCACATTTTCTGATAGGCCCAGCGATGGAGTCCATTCCAGAAATGCAAATAACGGCAGCAGATTCATCGTTGTCTAGATGGCAAAGAGTACAGCTAGAATACAAATTTTCTGGAAATTACTATATGGACTATCTAGATAGCCTGCAACAAAGGAACAAGTGGCAAAAATAAATCACGTTATACTCATAAAAGAATTTAACATTTCAGTTTGTAAATATATACAACTATGACACTCACATTAATCATTAACTACAGCAGTATTATGTCAAACATGCCTTCATTGATCCCATCACTAATTCCACATAGCTTTTGATCACATTCCGTTTGTAATAGTGAACATATTTTTTTTTTTTTTGAATAGTTTTAAATTAATTTGCAGTCAATGTTGATGACATAACCGGGTTAAATGTAAATAAAATACCAAACGAAATTAAATTTCCAGAAATTCAATTGGAACATTTTTACAAAAAATGTCTGATGCTTTACACTATAAAGAGTACATTGCATTGCCAATTCGTCATCGAACGTAAACCAAAAACATAAAATCCTAATTGATTGTTAAAGCGGCTATAAATAAGGTATATCTGCATACACCTACAATTCAATTTAAAACCAATTTTTTGGAATAAATTCCTCGTTTTTTTTCACTGTACCATTTATTACCTCCCCGTTCATTTTGTATATTGTCGAAATGCTGTTTCGAGCACGGATGCATTTTTATTTCTGTCTATAAAACTATTATTATACCAATTTCAAAATGCAATAAAAAAAATAAAAATATTTCGAAAATAATAAATAATTGGGCTTTGTTGTGCATCGTAAAATGGAAAATTTAATTGAAAAATAATTAGAAAATTGTCATATTGCAGGACGTCCACAAAGAACCAAACGAAATGAATTATTACATTAAACAATTGACTTATTGACATTTCCGTTTTTAATTGGTGTCATAATATTACTTGTTTCTAAAAATATATTACAAAATGTGCCTAACGAAATTCTGTCTGTTTTGTACAACATTTTAATTGGAATTTATATTGGACAACGTGCCTAAAGAAATATTATCTAATTATACGGTGTGATCCGAAGAACAATTAACAAGGTTACATTTTTGGGATGTAAATGAAAATAGAATTTAGAATTCAGATCGAATTTATACTTTCGACCATCAATCCAGCGTTGATATTATGTCACCATTCTACCAGAAATTGCAGTGGTTTTCACAAGATCTAGTCGCGTTGGGCTCTTTTAGTGATAACCCTGTACTGTTGCACCTTCCAATTTAGAACCGAGCAGCAATTGTCCATTATACCTCGATTATTTTTCCAAGTATCACAGAAACTTAACCATCGCGGCCAGTTTCTTTGAAAATGTTAATTCAGTAGGTTTAAATTTTGCGGATCAGTTATATTTTCAACCGCAAACGGAACTGATTGAAACTGGATTTTTAGGAGAATTTTATTTCTTAGTAAGAAAATTCTGGGTGAACGGTTTTCAATGCTACAGTAAACCAAATTTAATTTGACTGTCAGTCGCTCATTTCAGTCATTACCTGAACACACAAGAACTGCTATTGTAAGCGACATGGATGAAATTTGAATTCGTTGGCTGGATAAATTATGGAAACTCTGTTGAGGTTATTTTGGGAAATTGAGTCGTATCCGGTGGTAACTTAGGATTGCACTTTTAAAAAAATCCATCAAATTCAGGCAAATCTCGCGATGTTGCAATATGTCGGGTTTAAACATAGAAAAATGACTTTATATAATACCTGAGATGAGGTCCAGTTATTCGCAGTTCACTAGTGAGTATTAAAAGTAGAAGCATTTGGCGCTCGCCAATAATTTTGATCCTGAAACTGCTAACTGTTTCTTACCATATTAAACGTTTATTTCGTATTAAAAATGGGCGAAAAATAATGATGTTGAATGACGTTTTGCATACTGGATAACAATTCAAGAGTATCTATTTGCAGAAGAATTACTTTAGATTGTTCCGGTAGGTTTCTTTTAGCGATAACTAAAAAATGTATCGCCAAATCAAAGTTGCTGCATCGAATCAAAATTTTCAACTTATCTTATGGTGGTTTCACCGAGATGCTCCTCTTGAAATTCTGCAAATTTGCTCCTCACCATTTTGTGCTGCCCTGGAGCATATTTAGCTATTGAGACCTTGCAACGATTGACAGCGGAAAATAAAAATGATTCCCAATTGCCACTAGAGTGATTCTTCCAAATTTGTATGTTGATGATATAATGGTTGATGATATTCTTATCAAAATTCGGTTCCAACAACGAAGACATCTTTAGCTGAATTGACATTAAGCATCGGAAAAAGATTTACCCAAAAATTTGTTTTGTTTAAAATGGCGGGTCTTTTCGATCCATTAGGATTATAGTGCCCCATCATAACTCTGGCAAAATTATTCTAATAATATCTTTAGAATCAGAGAAACTGGATTGGAATAAAGGGTTACCTTCTGAGTTGCCTGGGTGGTGGAGTAAATTTTGTGCTCAATTAGGCTCATTTTGTACCATTTCGAGTCCAAAGTTTGTGTGTAGTAATTTAAAAAAAAATGTTGCTTGCGTGTTTCTCCCGTTCATTGAACGAAATGAATCGTCGAATAATGCGATTGCTTTGTTTCTATTTTCGAGTGGCATCAACCATAAACCTTTACGATCACCAGATTAGAATTTTTAGCAGCCAAATTAATGGCTGACTTGGTATATATCGCCTTCCTTGGTAAAAAAGAAGTCCTGGGCGATATCACCATTTCTGTGAAATATTATTGGCCGGTTTCTTTAAAATGCTTATGCTGGTTGAATTGGGATTGGAAAAATTATGTTGCTCATCGTGTGGCCAAAACTCAGCAAATGTGTAAAATTGAATGAAGGCGTCACGTTCCACGTTAATCTAATCTAGCATATTTAATTTGGGTAGATTCTGGCGCTATGATCAAAGAGTTCATAAAATCAGGTATATATATTTCAACTGCCCAGACTTCATTTACCAAACCGAAGAAAACTGGCCCACCCCTAATTAGCCAATCGTAAACATGACGAGGAGCGGCACAACCAAAAAATTGCACTACTATAGTGACGTCAAGTCAAGATCTCACCGATTTGATGAACTTCTAAAACAACTTCAGGCGATGTTTTGTCTTCATGATGCTGTTCATTAAAGGGTGAGGCTATGTAGCTTTATTCGTTTGCATGACCACAAAAGCGGTGCATTTAGATTTTAACGCTACATGGAAACCGAAAATGTCGCGGTCGACAAATGACGTCACAGTAAAATAAAAATTATAAAAAGTGACATTTGGTTTGGAAAAATAAATTATTATGTCAAGATCTTCGGAAATTTTGGCAATCTTTGTTTGGCAGTATTTTGTTCAGAGCTATAGCATGACATGTAATAGATTCATGCTTCTTTTTTTCAATACTTGAGATTTGTTGATAAATCAATAAAATCACTCAATCACGATGATTCTTTCAATCACGACAAATTGGCCTCATTTCGTGAAATCCAAATTTGGTAAATCTTGTACGTTCCTAGCGATAAACCTAATGGTTAACGAGTAGCTTTTACCGTTTCAAGATTTTAAACAATTCATTTCTTCCAAACCGGACAAATATGGAATGATAATCTGGTGGATTTTTGATAGTGCAAATAGCTAGCCATTGAAAGAAGTATCTTGTTTAGGAAAGAAGGGACTTCAAAGATGAGCAAGTTATTGGCATCGAATATTTTATATGAACTTTGCAAGCTATTTTTCAACAGCAATAGGAACGTGATATATGACAACTTTTTTACTTGTTCCGAATTAGCACAAAGATTGAATAGTGTTCGGCTGACGTGTGTTAGTACCATGCGAAAGAATACAATTTTTTGACCGAATCGTCAACGCTAGAATCAAAAGTATTCGATTTTGAAAAAACGAGACTTTTGGCAGCTATGTTCCAAATAAAAATTGAGCTGTAATTTTACTATTGTCTATATGCATTCTGGCGATAAAATAGACATTGAAAACTACAGCAAATCGGATGTTAATTGATACTACAACTTGACCAATAAAGAAAAGTAGACATTTACGGCCAAAAGTAAAACTAAAAAGTGACCATTACCACAATTTTTAACATGGTAATAAACCAAATACTTGTCGCAAATTACTTTTACCAGATTTAGTACAAGGAAAAAGAAAGTACAGGAATTAGTGGGCCCAAATAATGAAAGACGTAGTACATAACGTCTAGCCACCATACAAAGGGATTAATGGCTGAAATTATATCGCCCTGTTATTCAGAGCAGCAACAAGTCCAACTTTAAAAAGTTAAAATAATACAAAAAAGCGAAGGTGCTACATGTGCAGTCCAATGCTTGGACAAATGAACCAGCAGTTATGTAAATTCTGCCAGAAAAACTTGTGTACTAAATACCAAATACCCAGATAAAGTACAACTATCTGCAAAAACTGCATCAATAAATAAAAAATTAATTTTAGATTGAATTTTAGTCTAGTACCAAAAAGTTACACATGAGTCCGAAAGACTCATCGCATGCTTTTATTAATTCAAATGACCCATGCTGATTAGGAACAGCAAAGTTATCTTTTGTACGGTTCTCTTGATATGAAGGCCTAAAATATATTTTAAACACTTGAAGTGATTATCCGAGCCAACAGAAAGCTCTTTGTAACCCTATTAAAAATACTGAAGTTTTATAAATTTAGTGGAACGCTAACAATAGTTCCTCTTTCTACGTAACTTGTCATTAAACGAAAATAATAATTTCTCACTTATACCAGCTCGCGATACCGATTGTTAACTTTCCTATGAATCATACTGTTAAAAGTAAATTCCTCGTTAAGTTAAAATGATGGTAATGTGGTTTCTATCATCGATTTCTAATATCGAAATTTTATTTTATTTTTTTTATAGTCTAAACGAGGAGTGGATTTAATTTATCTCAACGAAAATTAATTGATTTTCCAGCAAGAAATCAATCAAGTTCGATTATTGGAAAAACTTCATTCTCTTGACTGGCCTATCGATCCGACAGTATTGATATGTCTATTGATTTTGAAATTGCCTAATTAAGTTGGTTATTTCATGCAATTCTAAAGCTTTTAAGCAAATAAAAGTGGGTGTAATGAATATTATTTTCCAACTTTACTTTCAGGGTGTGCTTTCATGATTTATACGCCTCACACACACGCTCTTTATACATATATATATATATATATATATATATATATATATATATATATTCAGATGATGTGTATATTAATTTTGTTGTTATCTATATCGATATTTCATTCCGATCTCGATTATGGCTGTATACGTAAATATAGAATGTAAATTTATCGTTTATAATTTTAAAATTTATGTCTGCAAAATAAAGTATGGAAAATTTATTTCCCATGAAGGATAATTATCAGTGTAATGGCATAATACATACATGTATACCGCGGAATGTATAATAAATGTAGGTCAAACTTATGGATGTTATTGAATGGAATTATTTTTGATATGTTGAGTATGAATTATGATTTGCTGATGGTAATTTTTTTCGATTTGTAAGTATTCTTTGGTTATTAATAGTTGCGAGCAGCGGGTATTATAATATGGCTTTTGAAACCAAATGCTAATTATTATTGTAAGGCAAAAAGATATGTACAAATTGGGTTAGAAAATTGTAGGGATGTATTACCAGCTTAACGAACTTTTTTACACACAATTTGATCTCCTTTAAATTAAACTAAATTGCATCGTACAAGATCCTCAAACCGTAATAGGCCAAATTTTGTAAAACCTTTTTTTAGAGATTCCTAAGCCATATGGCCAGCTTAAAGTTCCATAAAATTATATATAAATATATATATATATATATATATATATATATAAACTCTTCATCAGACGTAATTTTTGATTTAAAAAAAACGGACGAAAAGTTAGTTATCAGTGACCATCAAAAGTATTTTTGCACGAACCAAGTTGGTTTTGAATAGATCTCTCTAAAGATGAAGTTAGTTCGATCATTTTATCAAATACGTCAAAACTTCCAACTCAGAAACCTCCTTCGTTAAATCGATATCAGTGAAAGGCTACTTCGTTTAATGTTGCGAAGATCAATCACTGCGAGCTCTGCATGAAAACGGGACATTCAATTATGCGGTGTTATTAATTTCCTGCAATGCCTGCAAGTGATCGCAAGAACAAAGTAGGGAAATTCAAACTTTGCACGAATTGTCTGAGATCTGCACATAGTTTGGCTCAATGTACCATTCAAAAACGTTGTCGAGTGTGTCAAAACGCACACAATACCCTATCATCATCCTGCTGTTCATTAAATGACATTTTCATGGTGGCACAAAATTAACAGTTTTCCATTTTCCTGCGATTCAGGTCACCGCCAGTGTTGAACCGCCAATAAATTACATTTATTGGAGGTTCAACACTGCAGACGAGCTTCGCATGTATTGGTTAAAAACTATAACATACCGCAACATTTCTGGCGCTTCGATGCTTGCACCAACTTGGACCTGATTACATGTCTGAAGAACCATTAGCGGCTAGAGTCATTCAGATTAAAATCGTCAATTACCCATCTTCTGCAAACGGCCGGAATGACGTTAAGAAAATGGTGTTCGAATAATGACAACCTTTTAGTTGACATCCCGTTAGACGATCGTGAAACTTTATTGCACGTTAACAATAATGAGGCTGTAAAAACATTTGGTTTATATTCGCAATCAACGTTGGATCACTTTACCATTCAGGTAACTAATAAAGTCTCAGAGTCAAACCGAATCACAAAACGGCTAGTCATTTCTCAACTTGCCAGCATTTTCGATCCAAACCATTTGGTTGCACCTGTCAAATTATTAGGAAAAATATTTCTACAAAAATTATGAAATTTGGAAGGTGGATTAAGCTGAATCAACTAAAAATTTCACGTCATATTTTCAATGCAAGTCAAGATCCACACGATATTTAACTACATGGTATCATACTGATGCCATAGTGAAAATGCTTATGGGGCCGTGGTATATGTGCATTTGTATGGCAACAATACATATAATATTACACTCTTATACGCTAAATCTCGAATAGCATCCCTTAAAAAACAGACATTACCCAGACTAGAACTGTGCGTAGCACTTCTTTTGGTAAAATTCATGGATAAAATATCAAACATCATTAATTTTAATGTCAATGATTACTTTTATTGGACTGACTTGTTGATAACCCTCAATTGGATCAATTATCCCATCCACTAGGTGGAACACCTATGTGGCCAATCGAGTATCAATATTTTCATTGTCTAAGTTCAAAAATTGGTTACTTGAGGAATCTAAACTCAATTCCACGGATTTAGTATTCAGATGGTTAATATACCCAGCTTTCTCGTTCCAACTAGCCTGTAGTGGCATGGATCACCATACCTAATCTTTCAGGAGGAACCTTAGAACAGTCAAAGTTGTACATTTGGGCAGGGTATTTTTATTCTAGGGCAACGCACAAATCTGATGTGGTCAGTGCATTAGCGGAAAACTTCGATGATCTTCTTAATCGAATTCATGCAAAAAATTCCTATAAGCTCTCTAAAAGGTCGATGGCATATGTAGTTCTATTTATTCACAACACCCAAAAACCAATCGACCATTGACACTAGAAGAGGTAGACATCAGGTTAAAAATGGTGTTACGTTTCATTCAAATACATGGATTTGCGGCTATTTATCATGGCTTTCTACGGAAGAATTATGTAGTGCGGGATCAGTCGCCCGAATCATAATGAAATATTTTTATATAAAACTCCTGCACATTGGAAAACAAAGGCCTCTTGGCAACTGTTAGACAAGAGTACTGGCGTAGCAACAAAGGTCTGCAAGGAAAGTATCTTATGTACGCGTGGCTGACCTAGACTATTGCAACAGAAGATGGCAATTTACTTGCTGAACGTGTGAACGCGTGGTGACACCATTTTATAGTGTAGCCGTTGATTATGCCAGACCTTATTACATCCACTACCATATCAAAGGCAGTTTGCCCACCAAATCGTATGTAGGTACTTGTGTGTTTGGCGAAAAAAGCGGCGCACCTTGAACTTGCTTCCGATTTATCTTCAGCGTCATTTCTAGAACTCCTGAGATGATTTATTGCCACAAGAGATCTCTGCAAGAATATTTTTTCTGACAATGGAACAAACTTTGTCGGTGCAAATTCAAAATTGCACGAACTTTTCCATGTATTAAACCAGCAAGACGCAAAATTGACACCGACTACACCAGCAGTTTTGGTCTAAATCGGCCTCAGAATATTAAACACAATTGAAGCATCATTATCGTTGGGAGACGTTAACCACATACCTTCCGGAAGGCAGTATAGTTCTTATAAAGGATGACAATCTTCCCTCCTTACGGTGGAAATTTGGAAGTGTAATCCATCTGCATCTTGGTGCAGACGAATGTGTCCTCGTCGTATCCACTAAAATGGCCACAGAAATTTTCAAACGGGCGATTACTAATCTATGCCCTCTACCAGTAAATTTTGAACAGTTGAATGTTTAAGGTGAGGAGGATGTTAACCAGCGGTAACATTTGTAGGTCTCCAAAGTTTCATAGTGTCGGGTGATCAAAAGTGTTTATTTATTTGTTTTATCAAATAAATGGCAGGGGTGTCCAAATTAATTGTCAGATTTTCCTTGCCAGAGAAGAAGTAATTTCCTTAACATGAGCAATTGTGTTTGATGCAATAGAGAGAAGATGTATGCATTCCGATTAGAACATTCGTCGTATACAGACATAAAATATTGTAAAATCGAATAAAAATCATAAACCATAATATAAATACATATAGTAACACTTTACTCATTGAGGTACTAGATGTCGTGTCAAAATTTAGAATAAGTATATGACATTTAGGCGGTTATACATATACAAATATTTTGATTATTTTAAAACGATACCAGTACCGACATCTAACACGTTAATGGGCCAACATACCATGGTACCATGTGTATTTATATTATGCATAAACTAAAATTATAAAAGTTTAAAATAAAAAGCAATAATTGTAAATCTTGGCCTACCATCGTTAGGTATCAAAAAACGTTTGTTTTATTTTATTAAACATTCAATTGACTGTCGGGCAGAAAAAAACTCCGGCCCTATTGTTAAACATCTACTTCTACCGACCTTTCCTGCCTAGTTTATAATATTTTTTGTAAAATCACAATAACCTTTTACCATTTAATACTTGAATAAGAGAGATTGGTATATGTATTTAAAAATGGTTTGCGAAAAATACAAAACAGTGCCACCTAGTTTCCAAAACAGTGTAATTTATTCTGTTATGAAAATTATTCATACCAAACCAATTTTACAATAAAATCGAGATACAATGACTTACAGAAAGTTGCATAGTAAAATTTATGGACGCACAAGTGTGTCTGGCAACTGGATACAGTAGCATAGTACTAGTGATGCGATGAATGGATATGCTTTAGGCACAGAACCAACCGGTTATAAAGGTAATTTAAAAAATCTAGACGCGGTTACTGCTTTGTTTTTAAAATAAAATAAAAACAAAAGACTGGATTTAAGAAACCTTTAAAATTATCCCTACCTGTGATATTTTTAATTTAATAAAACGAAACTAGTTTCTGAATTTATTGCACAGACTAAACCACCTAAGCCATCAAAAATTGGACTATCGATAAAGATAGTCATTTTTTTGGCTAAGATTATTCGTAAAAAATAATTACCTTCAATTATTGACAAATAAAATTGTCTAAATAGTAGTTGCTTTCTAGTGATTTGCCCATTATATTCGCATCATTATGCTCATTTTTTATGATACTAAGCATCATAGTAGAAAATCACAAGTTGATTCTGCTATCCTCATATATTCTGCTATCCTTATAAGGAACAGAATATGACATTATGAACACCCAAATATGGTGTGGAGCATATTCAAGCAACTAGTATTTGTTTGGAGGAATGGACGAGGAAATGCATCATATCTGCAGTTTATTGTCCACCAAACCATTTGATTAAAAGACATCATTTTGCAAATTACTTTAAAACCCTGGGAGGTAAATTTATTGCAGGAAGTGACTACAATGCCAAACATATCCAATGGGGTTGAAGGTTAACGTCCTCGAAAGGAAAATAATGGTGGGAATGCACGCAAGATAAAAAACTGCATCTTTTATCTGCAGGCCACCCAATCTACTGGCCAACTAAGAGGCGAAAAATTCCAACTTACTGAACTTTTGTGTAACAAAGGGTATAGCTAGATCTCTGGTAATGGCTTAAACGTAATACGACCTGTCTTTTGATCATTCACCAGTATTAATAACACTGAACATGCAAGTTTTAAAACTATATCGTCGCCTAGATTCTTGACGAATCAACATACTAATTGGACTCAATTTAATTCTACATTGAGTGTTCATTAAATGTCGTTCTAAAAACAACTGATGAAATTGATACGACAGTAGAAACCAAACAAGATGCCACGGATGCTACACCCAGCAGCTCAGTTTACATAAAGTTGGAAAAACCATCGCAAAATATTCATCAACTCGTAATGATTAAAACGGTCAATACGCAGGCAGTGGCAACTACATAGATCACATACTCTAAAATCAAAATTAAACAGAGCGATAAAAGATTTGAAAAAAACCTTTTTAAAACAACGCGATGAAGAGGTTCAACATTATCCCAATGTACTCGCAGCGACTGAAACAACAGATTACTCTCTGTAGAAAGCTACACGTAACCTAAAACTACCTAAACTTTTATGCCCACCAACTCGCCTTCCTGATGGAAACTGGGCAAGAAATGTTGCAGATAAAGCAAACATATTTGCTCTGAAATCAGAAACGCTCTAGAGACTAAAAAAAGTACTGCTATTTAGTGTTTTAGGCTTTAGTGCAGGCTTTCGATATAGTATGGCATGAAAGCCTTACATACAAAACTTACTCACAGTTACTTGCAAGGTTTTATAAAATCATTAAGAATTATTTGCTCAATCGAAAATTTTTGGTGAAATACAATAGCGCATCCATCAATTTATACGAAATTCATGTCCACAGATACTTCAATCATGTCCACAGATACTTCAAGAAATCTGCAGGAACACTTAGATTAATTAGCAAAATGGCTAGCTAAATGGAGAATTAAGGCCAACGAACGTAAACAGCGCACATGACATTCGCACGCCGCAAACTTATCTGTCCATTTGTGAGATTAAATAATATCGTGCTACCATAAAATCAAAATGTTCAATATCTCGGCCTACATTTAGATAGAAGGCTCACTTTGAAAAAATAAAGCGAAACTAAAAGCCAACAAATCATGTTAAAATGTTTCAAAATAAACTGGTTACTAGGCAAACAAAGTTTTTATAAAGTTTTGCCATTTTATGGTACTTTAACCTATTTAGACATATGACATTCAACAATGGGGATCCACTTGTGCTTCTCATATAATAAGGAATGCAGTCAAAAATACTAAGAACAATGGTAAATGGACTCTGATTTGTACATAATACAAATATACTTCGGGATCTATGCATCGAAACAATATCAGATAAATACAATGAAATCTTAAAAAGGCCCACATTTTGGCGACTTAAAAAAACAGAACCTTTAGCTCTAGCTAGCTAATTTAGAGTAAACTACTGATATAAATAAAATAAATCGCAATGGTAGTGGAGGCCAATAACTGACAATAAGTTTGATGCATAGCTCAGTGTTATTTTATTTACCGATGAGAGCAGAACATACCCAAGACTTATGAAAAGCTAATGCTTACCATTTTTATCGTGCTACAATTAAACTTCAGCGGCATCGTACAATTAATAATCGTTACATTCGCTTTGATAACGGCAATACTCTTAGTCAGCATTTGCTGTTTAATTAAACAGTTGCTATTTTAAATATTTTGGCTAATATGCTAAATAAAATATCCATGAGAATTATGATTGCATAGATTAAAACATAAAAAAAAAATTAAAAAAAATTCAAAGACTAGTTTTGCGACAATATAGTAGTAATCATTTCTGATATATTAATGGATGTTGGAAGTTCCAACATCCGCGGAGCTTTGAAAAGTCTTAAATTACTTAGTCCTGAAAAAATATACAATGGAAAGGAATACTCTTCCCACTAAAATAGTTGACATTATTTCAAATGGCGTTTTTTCGTCTACTTGCTGCAGGTAGACGAAAAAAAGCCATTTGAAATAAAGTCAACTATTTTAGTGGGAAGAGTATTCCTTTCCATTGTATATTTTTTCAGGACTAAGTAATTTAAGACTTTTCAAAGCTCCGCGGACGCGTAAGTAAATATTTATATTTTTGACCACCTGTTGAAAAGTCCAATCATGAAAAAATAATTTTTATAGAAACTGCCATCAGCCTCTACAAACAATTAAAATAAAGCATTACACTTGTTATTTTACCATTCTTTAAGTGCCAATAATTTTTTTTTTCTTATAACAAATTCATACTAATTATTAATAGATAATTTCCTTCCAGCTATAAAAATATGTACTATAAAAACAATCGATATACAGCATAGCATAAAAGCATGTTATGCATTTCAAATTCCCAATTAATAAAAAAAAGATTTTATGAACAAATAATTTTCATGAAAATATAATAAATCGTAAATACAGATATAAGAGGATGCTGTAAGTACTTTTTTCCTTCTTCTTATTATATTACTATCATTATATGTAGTTATAAGAAAAGAACAATATTGAAGAATCTTGAAAAATACTACTTCCTTGTACTTTTATGTATGTGTGTACTTGGAAAAACTTTTAAAAATGTTATTTTAAAATTTATTTATTTATTATATTTATATAATAAAATCGAATTTTTATGCATTACCAAGCAGATTTATCTCTTTTATGTACATATAATAAAAAAAATTCTATTTATCTACCCTTAAAAACCAAATAAAATTACAATCGAAAAACTTTTGTCTATATTTTGTAAAATTGAAATTTAATTTTTTGTTTATTATCTTAAATTTTAATTTAATTTTTAATAGATCAAAAATTAATCGATTTGTGTAAAGAACAAAGATTACATCAAGATGAGATTAGTGTAGGTTGAGTAAAGAAATGGAAATCAATTTGTTTGTTTTCAATTAAAGTAATGGTACGATGGAAATAAAGGAAAACCATAAACTGCAAATAATTTGGGAGAAAAAGGTTTTTTCCCGCATTATTTGTAGTTTATGGTTTTAAGCTGTAGGCGATCATAAATTAAGTAGTTGGATTCGAATTGTAATTTAATATTATTGAATTTTTGATTGAAATTTAGTATTTTTCCGTAAACCGCATACGAATAGTCACATATTGTAGTCGTTTTTATTGCAATTGGTACCGCAAGCATGATGAATGAAAGGGTCCTTTTACAATTAGAGGTAAAAATAAATATTAAAACTCGTAATAAGTAAAACTCTAACAGTTTGCCAATCAACAGCTTCTGCAGATGAAAAGAAAATTATTTGCATCAATTTTTTCACCTTTGAAATCGATGGCTTCAGAGCCATGGTTAAACATTTTGATGAAATTGGTAAAAGATATTACACAGATTAATAGCGACACACAAGATGTAGATTTTAGCGAAATACAAGCTGCACTTGCTGAAACGTTATATAGTAACTGAGGTGAAAATCACTCTGCAAATTACAGGAGTTGCGCAGCGTTTCTGGACTCAAAATTGAAAAACCCTAAAACGAGAGCTGAGCAACGACGGCTCAATATACAATTTACCCAGTGGGCCATGTTATGAAAAAATACAACAGTCACCGAACCAACGAGTACAAACAGACAAAAGTTACCTGGAGACGTTTCCTCGCAGTTTTGCAAAGCCAGGTGTGTCTTTTGCAAATATCTATATCTAAAAAGTAACAAACCGAAAACCAAAGCTTAATTTAATGAAGAGGACCTCAATACTCATACCACGGTAAATAAATTAACGAGATCATCCAAAGTTTCATGATGATGATGGAAAGACATATGAGCATGATGATACAAAATATGAGTACACTAGGCAAATTATAGTCAAAAATCAAAAATGCCAGTTCTAAAAATAGCTATTTGGAATGCGAACGGGCTGTCACAACATAAAACTGAGGTACAAATTCTAATGGAAAAAATATACACAAAATATAGGCACAAGGCGGCACTGCAATCCTAATAAAAGAAGATTAAAGCTTTACGAGCTCCAGAAATATGCTAAAGATCACATCCAAGCTACAAATATTTGTTTGAAAGAAAGGTCTGGGAAATTTGTAATATCGCCTGTCTATAAGAAACAGCAATTTATCAAATTTGTAGCAGGGGGTGATTACAACGCTAAATATGTGCATTGGGGTTCGAGGTTGATGTAGCCACGGGGAAGCAACTCTACGAAGCAATAAACAAGAAAAACCTAGATTATGTATCATCTGGACATTCCACATTTTGGCCTACAGATAGGAAGAAGATTCCTGATTTATTAGATTTCTGTGTAATACAAGGAAAAGCACGCACCAATGCTCAATTCGAAGACTGTTATGATTTATCATCAGATCACTCACCAATAATAGTAACACCAAATTCCAAGCATTAAAAACTGAACCACCTCAACGTTTAACAAAGAAACTAACGAAATGGGTTCTCTATAGCAACATAAGAATTGATATTTAAGATAAGAATTGTTATTTGGATGTCCCCATTAACACTGCCATAGAAAGAAAACTTAAGGCAAAAAAAGCTACTCCGGAAAAAGCTAACAAGAAATTTAAAAAGGCCATAGCTATCGAACCCACTGATGACTACTGGGACAGAAGTGACCTAGAAAATGGTCTATCGCTTTCTCTAACCGTCTACAAAAAGTGTTCCAAACGAACAAAATAATGACTGCGTATACTACCACAGTTTACGAGGGACAAGTCAAACCCAAATTTAATAAAATTTTAATAAATTACAACGATCTTTATAGCGGATATATCAATTCTCTTACTTTCAATTCTGTCCGAATGACATCGATAGAATAGATACCAAGCCTAAGAAATGACTTTTGTGACCCGCTCACTTTAGAGTGAGCGGGTCACAAAAGTCTTTACAGTTTCGCTTAATAAAACCTAACATAACATAAGCCTTTGCAACAATTGTGCTTGTGTATTTTGTAAATGAAAGATCATAGGAGAATATTATACCTTAGTCAGATGTGAAACCAACTCTATCAACAGCCATGCTATAAAGAAAATATAGCCAACATTCAATAACAGTTTATGGTTAATCGACCAATCACAGAATTTTTTCAAATCACTTTGCAATTTCAAACAATCTGATATATTATCAATGGGGCTAAAAATTTTCCAATCATCAGCATAAAAGAGACATTGTATCAAATTTAAACTCCTCAATGAGGTCATTAATGCATAATGCATTAATTTAGATTAAATCATTACATCGATGAGATTGCAGAAAGGGTCGGCGATCCAATATATTTTAGAAAGTTCAAGGGCTGAGGATTAAAAAGTCAGATGTGTTAGATCACTATTTTCGTCTGTTCAACAACAAAGGCTATATTACGCATATTCGATTAGTTTTTGACCTGACATAAAAACATTTGAAAATATAATACCTTACCAGGTCATTTTCTAATAACCAACATAATGCTTGCTATACCTGCTAGCCACCTACTTTAATCGATGTGAGTTACAGTGAATTTCGGAAAATTGAAAGCAAACAATTATCTATACAGAATATTTGCAACATCCTGCATAATGGACTAAGCGATGACCAAAACACGCGAATACCGAAATCCAAAACCGATACCAGTCAGTTGAAAACACTGGTTAAGGAACAACATGATCCAGAACCTTCCGGAACGAACTTGTTCTCAATTTTAACGTAACATTGTGACTACATTACTATGTCATTTTATCTAAAGGCACATATTTTTTTGTAATGTGTCATTTAAAATCTTTATTGGTAATCAGCTATAATTTCCTGCACTAGAGTAGTCTAATATTTTAGGTTATGTTAGGTTGAAGTTGGCCGTCAAAAAGGACGAGGCTTAATCACATATGGTCCATAATCTTATCACAAAAATTGCTATTCCGCACTGTTACCAATTTGAGCTTTTAACGAAGCAGTAAATATTTCTAACGCTCAATTTACTGAGATCCGTTTGATCGCACGGAAGGTGCATAACTAATGAACTAAATTAAACTAAACTAGAACAGGTGCATAACAAACGAAATATTGTTTCCTACTCTTCTTCATTGCAACTACGACAGTAATCATGAAAGAAAACACCAAGTCTACTGTCATGCTTACCAATAAGACAGTGTCCAGTAATGAAACCCACAACTGTGCTAATAGTAAGCACAGTTGTGGGTTTCATCTGGTTAGAGCTTTTTAAGTCTAGATTAGGTCTAATCTGTCTAGTAATAACACATGAGGTACAATTTTCCCATCTTTTGTTTGTAATTTTATAAGCTACTTAAAGAAGCACAGTTTGCACGTAACAAGTGGAAATTCAATATCCACCTTGCATGGTAAGATGAGACAAGTATAATACATTGTTACGCGAGTTAATTGGCTTTCATATTCCCCGTAATATTGAAATGTCCTGGCACCCATATAAGGCGGATATTGGACTGTTCAGTCATCTCATTAAGAGATGAAAGACCGCTTCGGGCTACTTTCGATGTGATATAGCCTGGTGGTAGAACTTTAACGATACTTCACCCAGTCTATGGCTTCCTTGATTGCAATAAACTCTGACTGAAAAATGCTGCAATAATCAGGGAGGCCTGATTATTGCAGCATTTTTAACCTGACTTTAAAAATGTTCCACTCGCTCAGTCCTCTCTGGAAGGAATATCGGTTAAAAATTTTACTTAGAGGGATAATGGAGAGATGGTATAGTCAATATATTTGGGGATTTCTTTGTTTGTTAGAATAGACGGGTATCCCATAATGTTACAGGACCACAGAAAAATTGATTTTAGCCTTATAGCTGTACTTGCAGCTACTTACTTGGCCTTTTGGTCAAAACGAGGAAGTTTATACTTCCTAGAAAAAAGACTGAATGCCAAGGTCATTCTGCATAACCTCTCTAAGGATACAAGGATATTTACCAAAAGCGCCAATAGCAACTTCATCCGCATAAGCACCACTTTAAAGCCAGTCCCTTCCAGATTTAGTGACAGGTCATTTATGACCAAGTTCCAAGGAAGGGGGGATAATAGACCGTCTTACGGTGTACTCCTACTTATAAATTTACGGATGGATGATACCCTAGATTCAGCGTTATGGCCCTGCTTTCGACCTTGCTTTTTTGCTTTCAATCCAGATTCCAAGTGCCACATCCACCCCCAAATTTTGAAAGTGCCTGTGTAATATTCACTGGTTTGACACTATTAAAGGCAGCCCCAATAACTCAAAAAGTCACCAAAGAGAATTCCTTAAGTTCAAGAGACTTCTCTATAGGACATAAAATGGAGAGCAGTTTCCTCCAATTTCCTCTTACAACATGCATGTTGCAATGTTGACAGATTTAGAGGCTCTATTCAGTCTTTGAGTGAAGCCCCTACCTATCTTTCTAGAATTTTCAAGAAATAAGAAGATAAGTTAATAGGCCTAAGGTCTTTAAGATTGCAATGAGAGCATTTTCCCTCCTTTAGTAAACAAATTACATTTACTCAGTCTATTTCTATGGAATAAGACATAGTTCAAGGTTACTTTTGAAAATCGCCTCAAGCTAGAGATCAGTTTAGTCAGTGGTTTTTTAATATCGGCAGATGTTCAAAATTGAAACTGCTTACTGCCAACAAGATAGTTCTCCTGTTGACAATTTTCCCCACAAAGATAGCAGCCTTATCAACCTTTGGCAAAATAGAAGGAGAATTGGAATAACCATAAAAATGAGTGTCCAGAAGAAGCTCCAAGGATTACTTGCTCGATGTAGTCTATTGGCCATCCAGTCGTTGGAGATAACTTGGAAGGACAGAACAAGTGGATAATATCTTCCTTAGCGTAACTGTCTCAAAAAACTCCTGTATTTTATCTCAAAAGAGTGAACCGGAATTGCTTTAGGCACTTCTTAGTTCATATTTATACACTTTGAGGACCTCCTTATAGGAGTCCCAGTCCATGTCAGTTTTTGTTTTCTATGCGATTTGGAAGAGCTACTTGCATGTTGAACGCGTTACTTGGAGTTCCTTCGACCACCAGGACGAGGTTTTTCCTTTGGTTACCGGTCAAGTGATTCACCGGTCTCATTTGTATCAGTGCTTCCCAAGATCGTATGATATGACTTCTCTAATATTTTGTAAAATAGTTATTTGTATGCCGTCCAAAGGAAAGCTTTGTTGCGGTAGTCTTTGAATTTGAAGCGATTTCCTTTATTAAAGATAGAACATATAGCATTTTCGCAGCCATTTTCCATTCATCAAACTTTACTTTTTTTTATGACAAATTGAACAAGGACCCCTCTCCTCTTCTTAGAAAAACAATTTGTTCTCCGAAGAAGAACAATTTTTTTTTAGTCGCTGCATCGCTATTGTTAAAAGGTTATGTAAGCTTTTATCTGCTGTCTTTATTTTACAGATGCATCTACAGAATTTGACGCTTGTTGAACATTGAAAAAATCATAGAAATATGAAAATTATAGGTAAGCATGATCCTTTGAAATTTTGGCGATATATTTTTACGTTTGTTGATTTTTTTAACAATGACTGTTCATCATAATGAAATATGCCAGCAAAGCATGCTATCATCAAATCAACTAGAATAGTTAAATTAAACAAACTGTTAACAAAAACCCAATCCCACATTATTAAACATATAAAATTTGTAAGAGCATAAAAACTACCTTTGACAAGAGAAAAATCATTGTTAAAATTATGCTTTATACTTCCACAATAACGAATAAATTTATTACAATTTTACATTTCATTGCTAATTTATAGCTCATTTACAATATAAATCACAGAGCGCAGCAAAAATTATAAAAATTTGCTATTCATTAAAATTAAATTAAAAATTGAATAAAATATGATTTCCATTATCCATAAAATTATAAAAAATAAAATAAAATTTTTTTATTTAATTTCTATAATACTTAAAAAATTAAAAAGCTTGGATATACATTTCATAAAGTAAAAAAAAAAAAAAAAGTTTTACAAAAAGCTCTATTTTAATGGAAAATACCTTTAGGATATTTCGACATTAGCAATCATATAATTTACAAAAATGAAAAATTCTTTTACAAAAATATAAAATACAACAACAACAAACCATGAAAAGTTTTTAGTTAAATGGATTTCCCATTTTAATAAATCGTATACATTTTTTTTTACGGAATGAACATTAAAGCTTTCCCTATATAAAATCTGTTTGATGAGAAGAAGAGTGGAACAGAATAGAGAAAAAAAATATATAATTACCACGACTACGACTACCTAAGTACATAATTCATTAATATTATTAACATTATATTTCGTTTCAATTAGAAATATTAAGATTTTATTGTAACTGTTGAAGATCGTAACGCGAATGATTTTTACTGCAGTTACTTTATATATGCCAGAATTACATTTTACTCTTTGGTATTTGCACTACCATGGTGCATTTCTTTTAAATTACATTGCAAAGATACGTAATGTGGTAGTCAAAGTTATATCTAGCCGAATGTAGCCGAAATGTTTTCGCCAGGGCACTCAACAATAATCAGTTCACTAAATAAACCCAGAACAAAAAAAATCCATAATGGAGAAAACAGATAAGGAGGAAACGTACGGTGCAGGGAACGAAGACCCAGTGCCGGCGGCTGGAGAGAGTGTGCAAGCGGGCTCTAAGTCGTCGTTATCCAATGACCGCAAAGTTTCAGCAGTGGTGCACTTGGCAGCTGAAACTGATAATACAACAAGCACTGCTACTGCCGTGGCAAACTTGGCTGCAGTAACAGTAAATTTTACAAGGGAAAATGAGAACCCATTTCTGAGAGGTAACAAAATCTTGAGATCTCCAACAATAAAAAAAGCTAATTCAATAGGAGATATTAGAAAGAATAATCCATATCAATCAAGAAAAGAGAATGAAGATAAAACTGCCTCAAACATAGAGAGTGAAAACCGGAATCTCTATGCAAATCTGAAGAGTCTAGAAGAAATGGTGTAAATATTAAATAACGAAGTTATTTTACTAAAAAAAGAAAATGAAAACCTAAAACGCATCATTCAAGCGGGTGGACATTCAAACAATAAGGATACCATTGAATACCACACAGATGAAGAAGAACTCGAGCGAGAAATTCATCCGAATAAGAAATCTGAAAGTGATTCTCAGTGGACACTCGTGACAAAAAAACCTAAAAAAGAGTAACAATAAATATGGAAGTTACTGACGAAGACAAGCCACCAAGAGAAACTGCTTGGGCATTGAAAAAAAGCAAGCCCACAAAGAAAAGAAGAGCAGAATCATCGCCAGAATATATTGGACAAGCAGCACCCAAAACGAGTAATGATAAAACTCAACAGAAAGAAAACCAAAAGCAACCAGAAAATATTGAGCAAGTAACCCGGACATCTGTATTGGGTAATGCAACTACTCAGAGCAATAAAAATCCTAAACCACAGAAAATAATTCAGCCACCACCTATTAATATAGTTGGTGTCAAAGACTACCCTACGATCAATGCCTTGATGAAAAATATCACGGATAAAGATTACAAGTTAGTAGCATTAAACAACGATGTCTGGAAGGTAAATGTACCAGACTCAGAAACATACCGTACACTTACCATGAAGCTTAACGCTGACAAGTTTCAGTGGTATACTTATGAAGATAAGCAAGCTAGACCAATTAAGGTTATGGCTAGAGGGCTACACCATACCTGTGAAAGCAAAGATATAATAGCTGAGTTACAGAATAAAGGGTAAGATATACAGGATGCTGTCAATATGATCAAAAAAGACAGAACTGAAAGCGATAAAGGAAACCGCGAACTGGTAAGAAGGGGACTAACGCTCTTTATGCTTACGTTTGGCAATAAAGAAAACATCCAAAAGATATATAATATTCGAGCAATTCAAAACATGAAAGTTAGAATAGAGCCAATGAGAAAGAATACTTCAAAGATAGTCCAATGCAGAAAATGTCAAAGTTATAATCATACCCAGAAATATTGTGGGCGTGACGCAAGATGTGTCAAATGTGCTGGTAAGCATCTCACGAGCATGTGTACATTAGACAGAAACACTACAGCAACATGCATAAATTGTAAAGGACAACACCCTGCAAATTATCGTGGTTGTGAAGTAGCTAAAGAATTGCAAAAAATTAGAAACCGTGCAAGAAATTCTGTACAAAATCAAAGAAACCCTGGTACAACAAACCAACCGAACAATAAGGGATTATACAATCTGCGAGGTAACGCATCATATGCAGAAGTTGCTAAAAATAAAGAATCAACCACAAAAGTAAATAATACTGGCCAAGTTCAAATAGATTTCATCAAAACCATAGAAGCTTTAAGTAAAAAACTTGACGAGCAAGCTGATATAAATAAACTTATATTTGACCAATTGAAAACTCTATCATCGCAGTATTCCAACGTGAACAAAAATAAAAATTAATTTACAAACGCTGAGAATAGTAATATGGAATGCAAATGGGCTAATCCATCATATACCTGAGCTAGAAATATTACTAAACATGCAAAAAATTGACATATGTTTAATCTCTGAAAGCCATTTTAATAGATCTTCATATTGCAAAATACGTGGGTACAGTTTCTACCATGCTATTCATCCAGCAGAAAGGGCAAGAGGGGGATCTGCCATTTTCATTAAAAATAATATAAAACACCATGAAGAAATGAAGGTTGAAACTGAGTCCATGCAAGTGACAACAATCACAATTCAAACTAAGAACAAAGATGTAAGTATCTCAGCTATATACTGTCCACCACGCTATAACTTAAAAAAAGAAGAATATGAAGAACTTTTTCACTCTTTGGGACGATGTTTCATTATTGGAGGTGACTTCAACGCAAAAAACACATTTTGGGGCTCCAGAATTACAACACCAAAAGGAAGAGAACTGTTTAAAGCAGCCAAAAAAATAAAATGCGACTTCCAATCTGGTGGCGCACCTACTTACTGGCCAACAGATCTAAACAAAACTCCTGATCTTATAGATTTCTATGTAACAAAAGGAATATCTGACAACTACATACGAATTGAAAATAATGAAGACCTTACATCAGATCACTCTCCTGTTATCATGACATTCAGCGAAACTATTATTCAAAAAGAAATATCACCAAGATTTTACAACAGGAACACTAATTGGAACCTTTTTCGTGAATTGTTAAATGAAAATATCAAACTGCAAGTGCCAATAAGAAGATCTATGCACATTGAGGAAGAAATTGACAGACTAATTGAAAATATACAGCAAGCAGCGTGGCAGAGCACTCCACGCGAACCTGCAAATAACATTAGAGGCACAAATTATCCAATCAAACTGGTGGCTAAACAACGTAAAGCACGTAAGTTCTGGGAAATAAATCGAACTGCAGCTAATAAAACCGAGCTTAATAACTTATGTAAAAAACTGAAATCTATTATCAGGAAAGTAAAAAATGAAACAATAGAATCATATTTATCTTCACTTACTGGTCAAAAAGACACTGAATACTCCTTATGGAAAGCAACAAAATCGATCAAGAGACCAAAAAATTCAACAGCACCTATTAGAAATGATAATGGAACGTGGGCTCGTAGTAGTAAGCAAAAAGCGGATCTGTTTGCGAGACACCTCGAAGAAACTTTTCAACCACTACCCAGACAATCTGCGAATGAAAATGTTAATTTTGTACACAGATCAAATGAGCTTGAAATACAAACTGTAACTCTCCGTGAGTTAAAAGAAGAAATAAAAAGTGTAAATCCGAAAAAAGCTCCTGGATATGATTTAATAACTGGGCAAATTATCAAAGAACTACCAGACAAAGCAATACACAAACTTCTGCACATAATCAATGCTGTGTTTAGATTAAGATACGTTCCAAGGCAGTGGAAGGTAGCAGAAGTGATGATGATTTTAAAGCCAAACAAAAACAGTAACGATAAAAAGTCATTTAGACCAATATCTCTACTTCCTACTATATCGAAGATATTTGAAAAACTACTTCTGAAGAGACTAAAGCCTATAATAAAGGATAATGATCTTATACCTGCTTATCAGTTTGGATTCAGAGAAAAACATTCGACCCTAGAGCAAGTTCATAGAATCACAGATATTATAGAACGTACTCTAGAAACGAAAAATATATGTTCAAGCCTCTTCTTGGATGTAGCGCAAGCATTTGATCGTGTATGGCATAAAGGATTAGAGTACAAGTTACATCGCGATCTTCCCAAACAGTATTATGAAATCCTAAAATCTTACATAACCGACAGGCATTTCCGTGTAAAATATGAAGATGAATATTCGGATCTAAAGAAAATTTCAGCAGGAGTGCCGCAAGGAAGCGTTTTAGGCCCCATCTTGTACCTCCTGTACACACGAGATATACCACTAATGAAAGAAACAACCATAGCTACATTTGCTGACGACACAGCAATTTTGGCAGTTGGGAGTAATGTAACGCAAGCTACAGAAAAATTACAAACATCAATTAATACAGTTAGTAACTGGATGAAGAAATGGAGAACTAAGCTCAATGAAACAAACTCGGTTCATGTGAATTTTACTAATAAAACAAACTATGTCAGTATACCAATCGTAATAAACCCTAAACAAGTCCCTTATGCAAATACAGCAAAATATCTAGGGATGACGCTTGATGCCAAACTTAAATGGAAAGAACATGTCAAAAAGAAAAAGAACGAATTAAACATCAAATACAGGAAAATGTATTGGCTCATAGGTAGAGACTCGGAACTATCTATACATAATAAATTGCTCCTATATCGGCAAACTCTGAAACCTGTATGGACTTATGGAATACAGCTTTGGGGCTGTACTAAGAAAACAAACGTTAAGATAATTCAGACGTTCCAAAATAAAGTACTTCGGAATATTGTAAATGCCCCGTGGTACATTCGAAATGAAGACCTGCACCGTGACTTAAAGATGGAAGACATCAATGAAGTAATTGCAGTTTATGCTGCCAAACATGATTCACGCCTTCAACAACATGAGAATATCGAAATCCGTCGTATGCTGGACTGTCCGATAGCAATACGACGCTTACAAAGCACCAAACCAATGGATCTAGTGATTACAAACTAAAATAATACTATATTATAGCAAATATTTATTTAAATAAATAATTATATTTATCTTTGGGACTAGCCATTGGGCTTTATCCCAACAAATGTGAATTAAATTAAGATAGAAAAATTGCTAGATGACTTATAAAATAAGTCAGTTGTAATAATAATAAATAAAAAAAAAAAAAAAACTAAATAAATTATTGGCTGTACACTCTAATCAATCAATCAATCTACCTGACTACTTCGAGTACAATGCAAGTGATAACGATTGAGGAAGTCTTGATTGAGAAACAATATGAGATCCTCGAATGATATTGGAATATATGTGAATAATTAGGTCGGAAGCAGCAGTTTCTCAGGTTCTAAACGTAACATTGGGGTGCAAATCATCCATCGAGAAGTTAACTTTTTAATATAAACTTCATCTGGGTTTCCAATAGCCTCATGTCTGAAAGAGCCAGGCAAGTGTGGCCCACGATTTATTTGGAGTGCTTCAGCACACTGTTATCACAACGTCGATGTGAGTTAAAAAAATTTACCGATTGCGGTTTAACTGAGCGGTAGCAGCCATTCTTACCTACTCTAACCTAATTTAGTCGTAAAGGCGCTTTCACGAGTTCAGATTTCCATTTTTACAATCCAAAAATCCAATTATTTATCCAATCAAATCATTTAAATATTATCATGAGATCAAAACAAAAAAAGTCTATTTCCCCCTTACAAACGAAAATATTAATATATTCCAATGGACCAATTCAAAAAATATATTATGGTGGTTATCGTCCCATTCGAGATGTTGGAAAAGCTATGTACCTAATCGCACAGTAGAAATTTTGGAAACTACGTCACGAAGCAATTGGAGATATGTACCGACAAAACAAAACCCCGCGTATTGTGCGTCACGCGGAATATTACCATCAAAATTACATAATTTCGAGCTATGGTGGAAAGGACTAATATGGCTCCATCAAGAACCAAAATCTTTGCCTAATCAAACAAACCTTTTCCATACTAACCGACTTACCAATGAAGAAAAAACTTCTTAAATACATACACTGGATGTTATAATGTCAAATATTTGTCTTGACTTTTTGTCACGAAAATATTCCGAATTTTCCAAACTTGTTCGAATCATTGCTTTATTGTTTCTGTTTTGTACTACCGTCAAAAAGTCCATTAAAAACGAACCAAAGAACAAAATCTTGTCACTTAAAGATTATAAAGAAGCAATCGATGTAATTTTCAAATAGGTCCAGACAGATTGTTTTAGTACCGAGATGTTATTAATACAATATATAAAGCCTTTACCAAAAAATAGTAAATTAGCAGCACTGAATCCATTTGTTGATGAACGTCAAATTTTACGAATCGGAAGCAGATTTCAACACGCGAACGTTGATTACGTTAAACGGTTTCCAGTGATATTACCAGCAAAACATATCATCACTAAACTTGTCATTGAAGAGACCCACACTAAATATCTACACGCAGCACAATCTTTAATGGTGTCCATATTGAGGCAGACATATTGGATAATCAGTTGTAAAAATCTAGTGCGACAAAAAATTCTTCAATGTACCCCATGTACCCGATACAAACCATACTCACTCAATTAATGGAAGAACTACAGTCCGCGCGATTAAATTTTAAATATGTGTTCAACCAAACGGGAATCGACTATGTTGGCCCCATTTTGCTACGATTTATGGTTGGGAGACGAGTACAGCCACACAAGGCTTATATCGCGATCTTTGTCTGTATGGCCAGCAAAGCAGTTCATATCGAATTAATCAGTGACCTGTCAACCAATGCGTTTTTAGCCGCGCTCAAGCGATTTATGTCTAGAAGAGGAGTTTGTTCCGACATATTTAGTGGCAATGGTACAAACTTTGTGGGGGCAAAAAATCTACAAATTAAATAAAACAAAACACCATAATAATTTAGTTTCAAATTTTTTATTAAATCTTCAGACAAGATGGCATTTTTCTACGCCATCTGGAACTAACTTCGGCGGTCTATACGAATCCTTAGTTAAGTCTACGAAATTTCATTTGAGGAGAGTCTTGGGGAGCACTGTACTCAATTTTGAAGAAATGACGACGTTACTATCACAAATTGAGGCGATTATGAATTCGCGTCCATTGTGCTCGCTGTCACCCAGCCCAGATGAAATAGATATGCTAACACCGGCTCATTTTATTACTGGGCAACCACTTACATTACCACCTGATCCAGATCTAATAAAAGACAAACAAAACACACTCAACGATGGAACCTCATTAAACACTTAATGCAACATTTGTGGCGTCGCTTCAATAATGAGTACTTAACTACACTCCATCAAAGTGGCAACACAGAAATACCAACATTAAAATTGATGACATCGTGTTAATACGAGATGATAATACACCTCTAGCGCAATGGCCAGCACGATCAAAGTATAAAGGACCAACCATTGCTGGAAGTTTTTTTGTTTGTTATAAGGCGCATTCGATTCGACTGATTTAACTAAAGAAGTAGTTATTTTTGAACTTACATGAGTGAAGAGACCGTTCGATTGACAACTTCTTCACTTCATTTAAAAATTGAGCAACTGCATTATGTGAAGTGATATTTTAATCGTGTATATATACTTCGGATGAGTTATTATTTAACGTTTTTTGATATTTAGAATTTTGTTTGTTGTTGTGCATCGCGGATGATGCTAGTTTTAAAGCGTATATACAATTTTATGTAAACCTTTACTAACGGGTTTTCCAATAAGAGGTTTCATTTTGATATTAAAAAAAACGAGTATATTTTAAGAGAAATCAATGAATGTGTATTTCATAGTAAAGAAGAAGGTATGCCGTTAAAATTTGAAAACGATATCAACCAAATGGCCGCCACGGCTATGCTTGCAGCACCATATCATTTTCATGAAATTTTCCATGACCAATTTGCACATTTGCGGCTGTATGTCGTCCATAACTTCACGAATTCCATCTTTAAGGTCTTAAATCGATTGTGGAGCATTGGCATAGACCTTATCTTTCACGTGGCTTTAAAGAAAAAAGTCTAAAGGTGTTAAATCACAAGATTTCGGTGGCCAAAAGTGATCACCTCTTGGAGAAATAACTCGGTTAGGAAACTTTTCTAGCAAAATTGCGATTGTTTCGTTGCTTGCACGTAGCGCCATCTTACTAAAATTAAACGTCGTCCACATTAATATTCCGGCCATAAAAAACCATTAATCATAGCTCGGTAGTGCAATTCATTCAATGTAACAATTGCACCAGCCTCATTTTTGAAAAAGTAAGATCCAATCACACCGCCAGCACAAAAACCGCACTGAACAGTGACATGTTGAGGATATTGGATTTTCTGAGCCCTAAAAGGACCCAATCAGCTAGGATACGACGTCTATGGTGATCGACTGTCTTGTGTTCTTGTGTTAACTGAAACTTAAAGGCCTTAAGATCTAAGTCTTTGTGCAAAATACGGTGTAATGTCTAATTCCAAAGATCGACGAGGAATCGACAAACCTGAGTTTTCCTCAACGGTACGGCCTACAGCAGCAATATTCTTAGTTGTTCTTGAGCGATGCACACGGTTTCGATTCTTCACATCACTAACTTGTCCCAGACTCCCAACAGCTCCAATTTTTCCATCTGTTTCAATATTTCTAGCCGAGAAGGTGCTTCATGACGGCCAAAAAGTGCTTTAGTTTTGCGAACGATGACTGCAAAATTTTTACCATTTTTGTAGTGAATTTTAACAATTTCAATGCGTTCCTATCAGTAGGACCGATCAGCGTGAAGATTCTAAAGGCGCATTACATAAAGAACTGTTTGGAACTGAAGAAAGCGGTAAGGTGTAGGTGGAAAACAAACTTGATCCATTGTCACAATTCCTTAATTAAGCTGGTGTCTGTGTATAAATGATAGTAACAAATTCCCATAGTGCAGTGGTTAAAACTGGTGTGATTAAATCGCGAAGGACTTGGATTCAATTATTCTGTTTTAATCACCGCACCTTTGACTAATCAAACCTATAGGTCAAAACTTATAAAGTCAAAAAACTACTTCTATGTTGCACTTTATACCACATTAGCTATACGTGACACCAAACTATTGACTAACTCCACAAAGCTATTAGAAAAGCAATAAAGAAAGTAGTTAAGAAAAGCAATAGTTTCAACTTTCATTGTGAGTAAACGTTAAGATTTAGTACCCATTTTTTTCTCTTTTCATCTTCTTAAGAGTTTCATGCTAAGGCCCGATTAACATGTGGTTCCTTTTACCTTACGCATATTTTGTAATTTAACTTTGTCGTGGATGTGAAGTTGATAACGGCTGAATTTATTTAATGGTTATATATATTTCCGAAACAACCCAGATCGTCATTTTTTGAAAACCAAATTATCCTATAAACACAGAATATAGAAAAATAAACCTGAGAACTTTCCAGTCTAAAGTGTAATACAAGAGATTTAAGCTATCATGCTGTTAGAGAATAAATGCTATAGTTTTACAGTTTTTATTCCAACCATTTCGCTTTAACTTACTTATCCTATTTTATCAGAAGTAGGCGATAAAGCTATGTTTTTTATTTTTTGACTGCAAATTGATGTCGACTTTAGTTTAATATCCTTACTCAATAGCACTCTGTAAAACTCTGCATTTAATAAAATCTAAAAATTTTTTTGTGTTGAACTCTTTATTTTGTATACATGGTTAAAACCAATAATAAAATTCAGCATTATCGTATCCATGTTCATCTCTATTGTATAGTTAAAATTCTATTGTACTATTTATTAAACTATTTTTGTATAGAACAAGTATTGTGCACTTAACTATCATAAATTTTCGATATCTGTGTAATTTATGTATTGTTCATGCACAAACACAAAATATAAAAATTAATATTCATAAATTGCAAAAAATTGAATATGATTCGGAATTAATATGCCATAAAAGTGTTGGGGATGAGTGGAATATTTATGAAATATTCCAGCTATTGTTTAAAAGAAATATCCTGCAAAAAATTTTAAACGCAATAAAGCCTCGTTTTGAAATGTCAATGATGTGTGCATATATCCACCACAGATTACTGAAATGTTTTTTATTCTAAAGTATAAGCAGATGCTTAAATCGAGAGGTCACTGTTTGAAACTCTAATACTAAAATTGATGATGTTGAATCAATGAACTTTGGCTTATTTTTGTAGTATACAAATTGTTTTCAGTTTTAACAATCATTTTCAACAAACAAACTTCAGATGTCGCAGACACAGCGTTGGCGTTTTGTACAAAACCGGGACACCGAATTAGTCAGTGTATAGAAAATGTATTCGTTTATCAATTACAGATCGTCGTCGTGAAATAACAACTACAATATTTTCCTCAGCTATTGGCCAAATTCGTATGAGAACAAAACATTGCAAAATACTTGATTAGGCTGGTTCGTGGTTGGCAAAATTACAAATTATTAACGGTACCTTTAAAAGCATGTAGTGATGCAGCACACTCACTATCAGTTGAGGAAATTACTCTAAACGAGCAACTGCAATTGTTTTTTGAAATCGAACATTCAATTTCAGGTCGAATGTCCAGCGTTATCGGAAGACAGAACAGTATATGTGGAGGATTGCAACGAAAAATAACATTCACAAATTGCTACAACTATCTTTGTTTTAGTCAATTCGCAAGATATTAGGCTCAGTAAAGATTCGATTCTCAGCAGCATCGCTTTAGCAAAACTATAATCTAAATAAGGTGCTTACTTTCAGTCAGATTTACAGCGTAGTCATCGGATATTTGGACATTAGTGGTTCGATCAACAGTTTGGATTTATCATTTTGGTCCACCATTTTAGTCCATCATTTTGGTATTTACAAATTTAAATACAAAAGCAAACCTTAACATTGTTGCCCGGGTTGTAAACTTTTCAATTATTTTTCAAAATTTCACAAATTTTTAAATGCTCATCAAAATTCAACAGCATAATAATATTGAAGAGCAAGCGACTAGCCGTGTTTTAATTTTTGATTTAACTACCGCAACATTATTGTTGATAGATACTAGAGGTGATGGTTTAGTTATTTCATTGAAATGTGCCAAAATACATAAATCTGATACTATTTTTCGGTTATTCGCGACAAACGAAATACTAATGACATAGAGTGCCAAAACTTTAAACTTTGGTATCGGGTTGCGTTAAATTTTTAAATGAGAATTCAAATTTATGAAGGAAGTTAAAGCATTTCAAGAAGGTCTCTCGAACTCTTTCAAATTAATTTTTAAAGCTTGCAGTTAAACTACGTTGAATGCAGCTATATCAAAAGCACTTGAAGAAGTCATCGTTAGAAGTCATCGTTAAGCAAAATAATTTGTTAGCCTCTTCATTAACTGCGCATAGTTTCGCAAAGTTTTCGATAAAAAAATAATAATTATAATTTGAAGTCTCGCTATTGTTATAAAATTGGACATTCTTTCGGAAATTGTTTTCACGCCAAAGATCACAACACTAAACCAGCAATTATGCGAGCCGTCTTCACTAAACAAAATACGAACCCCAACTCTTCATCAAATATACTTTCGCAAAATTCTCCATTAACTCCGAATCAAGTAATTCCATTTCAACAAAGAAATCAATACATGGCACTAGTATATGCCTATTGTAAATATAGAAGTCAACAAATTCAAGAGTGCCGTAAAAAAAAGCTACAGATGAATCAAACTACATCAAGCAGTATCGTTTGCCTTATACTACAAAGGAAGAAATAAACATTCAAGCCGAAGATATGCTACAAGATGGAATAATAAAAAATAGCAAAATCCCATGGAATTTTCCACTACCACAAAAATTTACTGATAACACCAAAAAATGGAGAGTTGTGATAGATTATACCGTCGACTAAATGATATCACTGTTAATGAAGTGTACCCTGCATTCAGCAGAGTACACGTCAAAACCGCATTCAGCACAAACAGAGGTCACTATCATTTTACACGCATGCCTTTCGGATTGAAATAAGTACCGGCCACATTTCAAAGACTCATGAATGCTATTTCCTAATAATGTGAAATATATAAAATCATTCCTTGGCCTTTCAGATTATTATCGAAAATGTATACCGAAATTCACGAAAATTGCAAAGCCACTAACCGACCTTTTAAAGAAAAATGTTTTATACATTTGGTGCTGTACTTTATCAAAAAGTTAAAGATTTTGATCTGCCTATTGCTCATGCAAGTATAGAACGCTTAACTACACAGTAAGATATAAATATCCTACTATATATAGAAAACGAACTTTTGGGTATCATTTTCGCAGGTGATCAATTTAGACCTTACACTTATGGTACAAAGTTTACACTTGTAACGGAACATAAACCTTTGGTCTAGATAAAAAATGTTAAAAATACTTTGGTCGAATATGAGTTTTCTAAAATAAGCCTGGCAAGTTATATAAAAATGACAAATTTGCTAATCCAATTCCCAATAAAACAAACATATTTCAGCCTAGTTTTGATTAAACGAATAGAGTAAATACCGTCCTGCTCTAATGTAAAATCAAACTTGTTTAAAAGAAATCACATCAATTATCAAATATATTACTGATACAAATGAAATTAAACCAAATTTTACACGAATTCCACACTTGTACTCTTGGTGGACATCAAGGTTTTACACGAACCTACCGTCGAATAAAATCATATTTCCATTTTGATAAAATGTTGAACTACAAAAATGCCAATTCAAATCACAACTACGTTGATATTACCATTTAAAAAAATATATTTTAGATATAGTAGGTCCGATTTCTCCAGGTACTTTTTCCAATAAAAGATACATCCTAACGATCCAAGATGATCTAACTGAATATTCCTTAGGAATTCCACTACAAAATGCTGAAGCAGAAACGATAGCCAAAACTATGGTTCATTCCTTTATATGCCTTTACAGATAACTAATCTTGTCCGATTATTCAATCTTGACCGACCCAGGATCGAAATTTGTGGGTGAAATGTTTAAAAAAATCTGTTCAAAACTTACTATTCAAAATAAAAAAATTTAATACAACCGCCTACCATCTGGGATCCAACGGTGGTCTTGAAAGATCTCATAAAACCTTGGGTGATTACTTAAGAAAAGACATATTAAAGAAGTTGTTCGGAATGAGAAATCATAACGATGGAGTTTACGTTTTGTACTTTCATAAACGTACTTTAATTTACACATATTTACATTTTCTATTCTAGCTAATATGTCCTCTGTTATTGAACAATAAGCAAAGAGGGTAAAAAAGAAGTATCTATCGTGTGCACACATTAGATAAAAGATAGAACAGTAGCTTGGCCTAAACATTATAAACAGACAATTTAATAAAACATAATCCAAACCAGGAATGGAAACAATTTAATTGTAAATTGTTAAAAGATAACATCACCAACTATCCATCACCAACTATCATGAGGCAAAGCAAAAAAGAAATGTTTTCGCTGTTTTTTTTTCAATTTCTGAATGCGATGAAGAGACCAACAAACAATGTAAAAGACACTTTTAGGTTATTGATTTCAACGACAAGTTTGAGGAACCATCTCCTAAATTACTATTATTTGGAACAGTAAATGATAGCGAAGAAATTGACCTTAATACAAATTCCAATAATATACTAAAATTTAATGACCGTTATTTGCAGCCAATAATGAGCCACTATACTAAGACAAAATTTCTTCAATTAACGTCAGAAACACAAGCACATAATAGCCGATTTACATTCAACAAATTTTTTATTTTGAAAAAAACCGAGACACTAGATTGAAAAATTATGCAAGCCAAACCGAGAAAAAATTTCTTCTTGTAAAAATAAAAAGACGAAACCCGAGATCCAAACCCAAAAACTGTTATAAAAAAGATAATATTGTATTTTACAAGATGAACAGTTTTATCTTTTTGTAGTAAAACATATAAAAAGATGACAATACCTGTATAAAATTAGTTTAATATACTATGTTTTGGTTACTCACACAAATAAAAACAAAATTTTATTGCAATTTTTGTTTATATTTCAATTTTACAAAATTGATTTCAAGATCAACTTCTTCTTCAAAATTTGTTGAATGTAAATCGGCTATAAATCGGCTATAAATCTAATATTTTCATCGAGGACTCAAACAACACTGGTATTCCAGTATATAGATAGTGTTTTATCGCAGACACAAACGTAAACAAAAAAAAAATTTTACTTCAATAAAAATGTCGAAAAATAAAAGAAGCTGCAATTAGTAGTCACTGAAATTTATAATACATAAAATTTTCATCAATTTTTTAGATTGAATGGGGAAATTAACGAGGTTTTTGCTTAATATTTTAGGTTCAATTGAGGTGTTCCGAAACTTAGTTTATACTTCTTCGAAAAACCATAATATTTCCTTTTCTGAACGATTAAATGTCAGAACAGCTAACTTACATATAACTGTTAATTGGACTATAGTATAACGCGCGGTATTCGTTCAGACGTTTAGTACCGCCCAAGGTGTTCCAAAACTCGGTTTATTAACAGTAATTGAGGAAATAAGTCTTAAAAAAACTGTTCGGTCCTTCAGTTCCTCATTGATTATTTTGCAATCCATTAGTTCAGCCATTAATTTAATAAGTAAACACAAAATAAATAAATTATAAAAACGTTAAATTTCTAATATTAACTAATTTTTCTCAGAAGGTTTTGTTGAATTTTTAATTTAAGTTTTTCTGAACAATTTTTGTGAACAATTTACCATTGTTCTCATTTAAGGAAGTGATTTCATCATTAGGCTTCTCCTATCTTTATATTAATTACTAAGCATATGTATTAGTGTTATAAATTGTAAACCTGTTCATTGTGGTATAATTGCTGTGTTAAAAATTATAAAATGATAATCGAAATTTTGGTTAACAAGAATTCTTTTTGCTCGAGCAACCGAACGATCAGGTTCAGCATAATAAAAATAATTAAAAATAATATTATAAAATATTACTAAACGATATAACATGTTAAGATAATTTTGGTGCCTTATTAACTTTTGGTTGCAGCTTATTCTGGCATTAAGAATTTTAAATAATTTGATGAGGGAAAAGAGTTCCTTTTGTTCACGGACCACAAACTTTATCAGAAACCAGAAAATGCATCTCCAAATCATTTTGGTCGTTAGAATTCACTATCGACAATTCACTATCGATATCCTACATTTTTCAGGCATGAATAATGCTTTAGCAATTCCCATTAAATTGTAATTCCAATAAAATGATTTATTGTGACACTGCAACAACTATTCCAAGACCTTTTATTTCAATTGAATTTCGGAATTTTTTTTGTTGAAAACTTCCATAATTTTTTCATCTTGAGATAAAGGCTTTTTTCTAAAATATTAACTAAAAAGGTCATTTGGCCATCAATAATTCCGGAACTGTAACACGAAGTGGTTCATTATTTCAAAAACAAAAAATTCAAGGCTGTTCGTTGCTTGTCATCCTTACTTGACTTTCAACGAATCAGAATAATAAGCTACTATCATGTGTCATGATGGAAAATAATTTTTGAACACATCTCTGGATATCAAAATCAAACAATCACAATTTGTTAAAAGTTAAAAAAAAAACATTTCGTTTAAGTTAGACCAACTAACAGCATCTAAGCATTCTTTTGGAATTAGTCGACGTTTTGGAAAAGCCCAAGCAACTTTATTTTCAAAATAGTGTAGTCATTCTTTATATTAGCCTTCGGCTTATTCTTTAGTACTTTGGAGTGTAATGTTTTGCATGAAAGTTAGATCATTGAGTTTTTACCATTTCGATCCCTAAACCACTGAATAATTCTTGAAAACTCTTTTAGTTCAAATAATGCAAATTCTTATATTCAAAAACTTCAATTGACTTAACAGAAAGTTTTTCTACATAAAAAAAAAAACCAAATAAATCATTGCAAAGCACTTGATTAAGTAGATAAAATCTAAAATTTTCAACTTGTTATCCAACAACGCCAATTGGTAATCGATTAGCCAAATTAATTCACATAAATATCTATCTACTTTACTTAAACGAATTGTTACATAAAGCAAAAAAAATGCTGGCTTTCTTTTTTCATTTTATTTTTAGAATCTGAATGAGTAAGTATGTTTCCCGTTTCAATTTTTTTATTTTTTTTTATTTAAATTTCTAGAACATTTCTTCCAGTACCCAAATAAAGATTTATCACGTATTAGATATGTTTTAAAATTCATATGAATGAAATTTTTTTTTTATGATTTTGCAACATAAATATATATTTTTTACTAGCGCAAACACCTACTGTTTTTTGCCGTTCGTGTGAGGACCTCGTTTTAGATGGAAAAGATTTTTTTTTATTTTGCTGCAAGCATAAAATTAAATCACTGCCGCTAACAAATATACAGTATAAAATAATATTAATATTTAAAAAAAATATTTCATTCGGGTAAAGAGTGTTTCGAAAGGGGTTTTAATTTTTAATGAAGCGGTTGCCATTTACTATTTGTAGCATTGTTTTACTACTTTTTAAAGTTAAATGACGTTTTGGCGTCTATCTTCTTGAGCCCAGGTAAAAAAGATTGCGATATCACACGATTCTAATATCCTGGTGGTAAAAATAGTACAGGTAGAATACCAGAGAGATGGATAGAAGGAATAACTATAACAATCTCGAAGAAAGGCATCTTAAGATAATTCTTAAATTAAGAAAATTAAAGAAGAGTTTGCCTCCTCAACAGCATAATGAAAGTATGGGCCATGTGACCTGAAGTGTATCCCACCTGTAACCAACAATTACATACGAAATTAGCAAGCTGGCTTTAAACCAGGAAGCTGCATGGATCTCAACACAATTCGGATCATATTTGAACAATCTAATGAATGAAAGTCACCGCCCTTGCCAAAAGAGGTCGCATTGAAGGAGATATAACTCAACGAATTAACAAAGACAGAAATACATCCAAAATGCTCCACAATATATGAGAATATTCGCAGTCAAAAAAACTAACCTACGAATGTTGAATGCATGTGTAAAATAAATACTACTGCAAGATTGTGAAACATGGAACAACACACAGAAAATTAATTATACGAAGACTTAAGGCTTAAGATGTAAATGTGCGATTAATAAGATGCTTCTGGCCAACCAAAATCACGACGAAGGAGCTTCTCCTCCAAATAAGGCAAATTGATATAGAGAAAGGTATAAGGAAATAAAAATGCTACAAACACTTCGAAAGCTATCAAGTGACGTTACCAGAAAGGTCATTAGAATAAAACCTGCAAAGAAAGAGGCAAATCCTATGTTCAGAGGAAACTAAAGGAAAACAAACAAAAAATTTTATATCATTTACAGGAAAGAAGCGCAAAACTAACGGAAGTATTTTAAGTATGATAAATAAATTAAAATAACAGTTCAATCACAATTGTATTTAAAATAAAACCACATGCAACCACAAATTTTAAATTCCCTACCCTACCCTATAAATATTTTTCAATGCGGCTTTAAAAAATAGGAAAAAATCGTTTGTCATTTTTAAGTTGTTTATGCTAGAACCACAGATAATTGTCTGTCCAGATAAACATCTTGTATGGCTCTAATTTACACAAGTAAATTCATACTACGCAAATTTATGTAACCGAAATATAACGAAACGAAATATACAAAACTCATATTTTCATCTTTTTCTTTTTTTTTGCGCAAGACTATTTGATTGTATAAAAATATAGAACAAAAAACCAAACCAAAATAGTACACGTAAATCATGAAGATTTTTGTTTTATTTTTTATAAAATAAAATAATCGTGTGCAAATAAAAAGAAAAGGACGAAAATATTCGTTTTTATGTGAATACATCTCGTTTGGTTAGATTTTGATTGCATTAATTTGCGAGTATGAATTTAGTTGTGTAAATTTGAGCCATACAAGATGTTCATCTAGTATAGTTATCTGTGCTAGAACAAGAAAATGTTGCTATATAATTAGAAAAATTCGAAATTTTTTTTATTTCTTAACAGAATATTTTAGTACACAAATTCTATTACAAAATTTTGTTACAATTTTCTATGTTTTTAATAACAGTTTATACGAATAATTTTTTGCTCTTTTGCAGGCGTATTCAAAGCTAAGACATTGGGATGACTTTACCTCTAAAACAAAGTAAATGTTTCTTTTTGCGTTTGTTGTTGGTGAATGTTCCAGGATGAAAGCCTTTCGAATTTTTGCAAACAGTCAATAGACAAGTGTTCAATACATATCAAGATTCATGCAATTAATAGATGACGATAATCATTGAGATCTGACACGTGCAAGTTATAGCATTTGCATCCACGCTGAAAAACCACCATCAACTGTTCGTAATTTTACTTACGGCATGTTATTCAACACAAGCATAGGTTTTATAGGAAAATAGAAGAACTACATGACCAAAGACCTACTGCACCAAATTAGATACACAAACCAAGATCTAAACCTTGATTAAACGTCAAAAATGTACAACGAAGCTTTAGCGTAGATCGATAATTTATGTATTCTAATTTCAAATTGGCCAATTAATCATTATGGTATGCCATCGCGTGACTGCCCAGCGGACAACTTAGTGCCAACTGACGTGCATCAAGAAGAACATTATAAAAACGTTGACTACATTTTTTGCGAACAATGCGCATTAATGACTGCTAACCAAAAAGTGTTTATGATTGAATTATGGTGACTGTTGCCGCTAAACAAGATGGATTTTCTTCATGGATGCACCAGCACAGAACCAGCAACATAAAAATGTCTTATAATGTCTTAAAATAACACTTATATTTGCAAAAAAACATTTTTTTTTTTTTTTTTTAAAATAAACAAATCCATTTATTTAACATTTTTGTACAATGAATGACTTATAAACTAAAAATTTTTTGTTTTGGATGATGGACTTGTCAGGGAGCCCATCCATAAAATATAATAGGAAATAAATAAGACCACTGTCCCTAAAACTGGGCACTCAGGTTCATCAACTAATTAAACATAGTTTGTTTTGTATACAGTTTTCGAAAAGAAAAAATTTAAATTTACAAAAATATATATGTATAAATTTTACGTTAATAAAAGTTTATATAAAATTAATGTTGAATATTAATTGATGCAAATAAAATGTTATAAAATTTTTGTATCAATTTCATGTCAATTGTATGACTTAATGACTAAATAATAAATAATAAAACATTCATACATAAAATGCACCCGAACACATTCACACACCATACATACTATATAAGAAAAAAAGGAAGAATAACAAGTTCCGTTCCAAGAAAAATTAAACATTTAAAATTGTTATAACATAGTATTTAAACAATGAGAAAGGAGCAAAAGATAAAATTAAACTAGATATATATATTCTACATATATACATACATATGCACATATACATACACATATACACATATATATACATATATATATATATATATATATATATATATATATATATATATATATATATATATATATATATATATATATATATATATACATACATATATATATATATATATATATATATATATATATATATATATATATATATATATATATATATATATATACATATATACACATTTATACGCATATATACACACATACATACACATATACAAATACATACATACATACACATACACACATATACACATACATATATATATATATACATCAAATTTTTAATGTTGCAAATTATCAGATGTTGATCATTATCAGACTGGTGTTGATGCTGCTGCTGCTGTTGAATTCCTGTCGAGTAGCCACCAATATTTTTTGCATCTTTTGTCGTATTCATTTAGATTGCTCGTGAATATTGTTGTGTTGAATCTTATGTGTTCGTCAGGATTTTCGAATTTTTCACTATCGAACCATTTTTCATTTGGTCGCCTTTGTATATGGTAGATGAGCGGGATAGCATCTCTATTTTGTAAATAGCCCCTTTGGTCCAAATAAACGAATAAATTCGGTCCTGGAACCATCCCTTTGGTCGCGTATACGTTTGTCAGTAACGAGTCCAAATAATAAGGTCCGTAAACTAATGAATTATCGTAATTTAGAGTTGCTCGTCTAATGTGGTTTCTAGTTAAATTTAATATGTGTACATCGATTCGGTCCGCATCAAAATTTTCGTACTGTATTCGGTTCGAAATGTAATGTGTGAAGTTTGTTTGAGCTTTTCGGTAAATTCCGTTGCAGTGCCGTAAACATTTTCTTTCGAATATTCTGTAACGTTCGATGTATCTTGGAGCTTGATTATACCAAACTTGGCATCCTTATGTCAGTATTGGTCGTATGAGCGTTTTATATGCAATGATTTTTACTCGTTTATCAATGTGTTTACTAAAAAATAAACGCTTTGCCCCCATAAAAGCTCGCCTTGCTTTCTCTAATTGTATCGATGTGTGGTTACCCATGTAGCACAGGTTATCAATGTTGACGCCCAGATATTTAATTGATTCTTTTAATTCGATTGATTCATTATTAATTTTGAAAGTGAGTTTACGCCAATTCCTCTTCAAGTCTCGTTGAGCATTTTTTAATGGTTGCCTAAATAGTATCGATTCACATTTTGACGTATTGATTTCGATGTGCCAAAGTTTTAAATAATTTTGAATAAAATTTAGTGCCGATTGGAGGTTTTTTTGGATGTTGCCAACAAGATAATCTGTACTGTAAATAATCATATCATCTGCGTATGCACAAGTTTGAATATTTTTGGAATTTAGTTTATCGTGACATATTAAATCGGCCATGTATAAATTAAATAGAAGCGGTGCCGTTATCGACCCTTGTTGTACCCCATTATTAATTTTGAATTTTGACGTAGATTTATTTTTTCCAGTGGTTATGATGAAATTTCGATTATACAGTAGTTCATATAAAATTTTGATCAGATCGGTCGAGAATTTCATTTTAATTAATTTTGCGAGGAGCCCGTCTAGCCAAATGGATTCGAAAGCTTTTTTTATATCAATCATTACTGCTCCCGTAGGATTTTTGAAGTTTAGATTATGGCAAACATCCGATACTAGTTTTGTGATGGCGTGTATGGTGCTATGACCGTATCGAAATCCAAATTGATTGTCCGGCATTAGTTTATGTTTTAAGACGTGCTCGTTTAGTTTTTCGTAAATGATGATTTCATAAATCTTGCCTAAATTGGAGAGTAAGCTGATGGGCCGATAGTTTTCAGGATCTGTTGAAGCTTTTGATTTTTTTAGGATAGGGAACACGCGAGCTAATTTCCAACATTCCGGGAATGATTTATTATTTAGTAGGTTATTGAAAATTGTGCAAATTTCAACGATTATCGAATTTGGAAGATGTTTTAAAATGATGTTTGGTAGTAGGTCTGGACCGAAAGATTTTTTATTATTGACTAATTTTAATATCGAATTTAAATGTTCGACCGAAACAAAATAATTTGGGTCATCTCGTGGTTGTTTTGGAGCGTTAGCTCGATTTGTTGCCGAGAATTGTGATTTGGTGCGATGAGCCCTTTTATCGCTTTTATGATTTTCGATGATGGGTCCGATTTGATTAATAATTTCTTGTTCATGTTCTTGATTGCATACATTTGGATTTCTTCTGGTGTGCTCCTCAATATGATGGCCGATAATATTTAAATTTGTTGTTTCATTGCAAATTTGGAATTTATTTTCGTCACTTTTCATAATTTGGCTCCAATCAATGTGGAAATGATTATAAAAGTTGATGTCTGATTCATCGATCTCCAAACGTTTAATATTTATACTATTTGTATTTTTGAAATTGGTTAGCTTTTTAATTTCGGACCACATTTTTGCGCTTGGCCGGATTCCCCTCATCACGTTCGTCCAATATTTTTCGATTTGGATCTTAACGTTTCGCTCAATCAATTGAACCGTTCGTTTAATTTCGTTTTTCCAATCCTTAATTTTGTTGTTGATAATGATGTTGCCGCCGCCAGATGTATAATTTTGATTATGCCCGTTCGAGACTAAATTTCGTTTTAAAGTTTTGATTTTAGTGATCAAAAATGATTTGTGTTTATATAATTTTTCTATTATTGGATTTGTGTAGCAGATCATATTGTTGATGCGTCGTTGTTTCGGCGAATTTTGCTTAATGTTGTCCAAAATAAGTTGTGTAATTTGCGTGATATAATTATTGATTTCGTCATCAGTTAAATTTCGGTCGGTGGGTATTAAATTTTCATCATTATTTTTGTTCGAGAGACTTGTAATTGTTTTCCGGTGCGCTTCATCTAAAGATTTCATCCATTTTTTCCAATCGATTCCTGTAAAGTTGTAACGAATTTGTTGTTCGTCGTTGTCGTCATCATTAATTTTGTTTGTCCCTTTTTCAATTTCTCCAACTTCTCGTATTACAATTTCGATGGCTCGGTGGTCGCTGTCAAAGTGTTGTGTCGGGATTTCGTGCTGTATATTTTGTTGAATTTGGATGCGTGTATCAAGAATGGCCAAATCAATATAGTTGCCGGAACGTATCATGGTGGGTTTATCGCTTTTGTACAATTTTGCCCGATAATCAATTGCATTTTCATTCATCCACCGATTTAGTCGATTACCCCTCGAATTGTTGAGCGAATTTCCCCAATTTACATGTCTTGCATTCAAATCGCCCGCTATGATGTAGAAATGATTTGGGTTATTTAAATTTAGAGTTGTGAAAATTTTGCTCCATTCTTCTATGAAATGTTCGTCCGAAATTTGTAAAGGATTGCCCGTACAATATATGGAAATTAGGAAAATTTTGTTAGCCGAAAATTTTATATTTAATTTAATGATGGCAATTTCGAATCCTTCCCGATTACTAATTGCTTGCGGCTCTATAACTTTATATTTCAGTCCTGTTTTAATGAGTATGGCTGTGCCACCTCCTTGTTTCGAATTGAAACGGTCGCGTCGAATAATGTCGTAGTTTTTGAATTCAATTTTGTGTTTTTCATTTAATTTAGTCTCGTTTATTAAAAGGCAGTCCGGATGATGCATATTCAAAAATTTTAATAAATTTAAACGTCGTTGAATGCTCACAATTGAGTTGACGTTTAACGAGATAATTTTGAATTTTGATAAATTTTGATGTTGTTTGCGAAATGATGAGGTTTTTTGACGATTTATAACTGGGCAATAATGTGTAAAAGTTGTGAGATTTGCTCGCTTTGCTGGTCCATGATTTTGGCCATCTTATCGATTCGTGATGTTAAATTTTGTATTGTCGTATCGTTGATGTGTTGTTGTTGTTGTTGCTGTTGCTGTTGCTGTTGCTGTTGCTGTTGCTGTTGCTGTTGCTGTTGCTGTTGCTGTTGCTGTTGCTGTTGTTGTTGTTGGTGTTGGTGGGTCAATGTTGGTCCTCCTCTCATTATTTCCGCAAATGTACCGTTCTCCTTCGATACTTTGAATGAACTAAATAGTTTCGGTGTTGGTTTGGCCAATTGCTGCTGATTTTTCCTTTCTTCTATCCGTTTCTTGAGGCGTGCCAGCATTGCCTGGTAGATTGGACAACCTTTATACGAGGCCGGATGACCCGTCTTGTCACAATTAATACAGTAAATGTTTTCTTTTGTGACATCTTCGTTTATGATGCATTCGCCCGGCATATGCGCGTTTGCACATTTCACACATCTAAAATCAAGGTTACAGTTGTAAGCGGTATGCCCGTATCTCTGGCAGTTTTTGCATTGCATGATGTCAGCTGTTTTATTTAATGTTTGCCATGCAATTTTTTGATAATTTAAAATTTTGATATTATAAACCAAATTTAAGGGGGTAGTCGGACTAAATTGAACGATGTACAATGGTAGTAATTTTTTGTGTTGATCAGCTCTTTTTGATCTCATTTGCATTATTTTGATAATCTGTATGTCGTCGGTCTCAATATCCGTTTTTAATTCGTTGAGGTCTTCGTTTTCCATCAGTCCTCGTAGTAATAATGTTTTCGGTTTCAGTTCTTTGGGCGTATACGTGTAAAATTTTGTCTTGACCTCGTCAAAAATCGTTTTTAATGAATTATAGTTTTGCAGTGTGTCCGTTGTTAGTGTATGTTTGTTGGAATTTATTCGTTTTATTTCGAAATTTTTGATATTAATTCCTTTGGCTAAAGCCACCGTGTTTTTGATATCTTGGCCAAAGATATGTAATGGTGGTGGTCGCCTTTGTCTTTTTGGTTTCTCTGATGCTAATTTAGATGGTACGTCTGCTGTTGCTGACACCGATGCGATATTATTTGTATTATTACTATTACTGTTATTATTGTTTAAATGGAAATTTTTCTTGCTTTGATTATTATTATTATTGTTATTAATTTTATTATTATTATTGTTCGATTTATTAATGATAGTATTGGTATCTGTGTTTTTGTTTCGAATTCTTTTTTTGACTGTTTCAAAGCTATTATCGTGGTCGTCATTTTGCGATTGATCACCTAACATTGAGTTTGCCTCATTTTCAAATTCGTCAATCTCTTGAATTAGTGGAGCAAAAGAGTTTTCTGATATAAAAGATATGTTATTATTATTCTTATTAATATTGCCCGGCGCGATGTTTGATGATATGGTTTTAATAAAATTATTGCTGTGAGCATTGGCCAATTGCTCTTTTAGAATTTTTATTTCATTATTTAGATTGTTGATAGTGTTTTTTAAATTGAAAAACTCACCCGGACTATTTTCGGCGAGTGATGCTCTTTTATTTGGTCGTGAAGTTATTTGCTTCTTTGCAGTTGATGATATTGTTTTTGATGGCGCTGTTGAGGATGATTTTAGTATTAAATTTTCATCTAGTTGGTTCGTTTCATCGTTATTTAACACTGGTGATGATGTTTTAAATGGTAACGATTTTTCATCGCATGGTTGAATATATTCAGTCATTGTTAAAGCTTTATTTATATTTTTTTTTAAACTAAGATTGACTAATTTATATGCCGGTACATACCGTCTGCTTGAAATATTTTTTGTTTTTATTTTTTTAATATATATTTAAACTATATAATATATGAATATATATTTATATTGTTGCACTATTTATGTTCACCAAAATAGTAGCTTGACGTTAGTCAAACAAGTTGAAAAATAATTTTATTTTATTTAATTTTTTTTTTGAATCAAGGACTCTTATAAAAATTTTTGACAGATAATTGCACGAAAATAATTGAAAGTTTTTTGAAAAAAAAAAAAAAAAAATATATTTGAATGTTTAAAGAAAATTCAATCTTTCTCAATGAGAAATTGAGTTACCCCGTGAATAGGGTGTCTTTTTTTAGGGGACACACACACACTGTACTCTTATGAATGTATATAAGGCACTAACTATATCACTATTAATTTAAATTTGATTAACGGCACGTATATGAGTCTCTTGCACATAAAAATGAGAGCTCCACTATATTTTTTATAATTTTTTTAACACTGAATTGTGGTTCATAGAAATAATTTTTTTTTATTTTAATTAACAGAAGTTTAATTTAGATCGCTGTGAAATCGCGATACCGAAATAATTGGGTAGCCCCCTACTAGGGCTCCCATTATATTTTTGAATGAATTTTACCGAAAAAGTTTTTAATTTTAGTTTTAATTTTAATTTATATTTATTTAATTAATTTTATTACAATTATTAATACTTTAATATTTTTTAATTATTTTATATTAATTTTATTTTATTTCTTCCTTTATTTTTTTCGTCTGTACTTAACGAGAGACAATTGAAGACTTGCAAAAAAACATTCGCAGCAGCAAATTGCTTTAGTAATTGCATGTTAAGGCATTGCTACCTTTACTTATGCCAATAAAATTAACGCATGTTTAAAACATTAATTTCTATGACGAAGCGTAGAAACAGTTCTATTGAACTGTTCGAAGTGAACTAATGTCTCTCAAATCAATCATATCTAAATGACCTTTGGAAACGACGAACCTATTTAACCGTAGTGCACCGCAAGAAAAATGCAAATAATTTAATGCATTGATTGTAGCCAACAAAGATTTAGCAATTTGAGGATTTTTGATTCAATGTCGAAAACTATAGTATTTCAGCTGAACGATTTCAGTTAAACTTATACGTCCAACCTATAACAATGCATAGAATACTACAACAGCTGGGAGCACCGTGATGATAATTAACTTCCTGTTGGCTTTTTAAAATTGTTTTTTTTTATATCATTAGAAAGGGTAAATTTTGGTTGATTGAAAATCCATTTTTAGATCAGATAATAAAAAGTCAAACATTTAGTTATCCTAAAGAAAACAGCAAATTGAAGAAAATTGGCAAACATCAACTAAAATATAATTCTGAAGCAGTTGCTAAATGTCAGTCAAATTATGAAAGTCAAAGTTTTACCAATCGATAAACATTTTAAGGTGTACTTTAAATTAGCATCACTGCTACCATAGCACTTAAAATTTATAATGGCGGGTACCATATGCAATTAATTTATAACTTTACGAACTTTTTTAACATTTAACAGTTTACAGCAACAAGCAACAAATACTATCTGATTGATTTCCCTTTTATGCAATTTAAGCATAAGTTTCTTTTAATAAAGATATAATTCTTATTGAATTAGAGGTTTATGACCTTCATCAGCACAAATTATTGTTTTTTTTTTCAAAGATGGAAACAGGTGGTTTTAGCGACCCGGGCATTCGGCAGACGACCTTTGAGGACACTGGGTATTAATTGTAACTTTTTTTGTGTCTTATTTTTTACTGTCGTATTTTTACTGTGGTTTCCTCTTTACCATGATGTGACTCGATAAAGGGGGTCCCTTTATTCCCTTTTCCTATTGAAACTATTGATTCACAGTAATTTTAATCTTGTAGCTAAAGCATGGTCTTTTGTCTGTTATTAGTCACATCACATGCCGTCCTGCTGAGCTAGCGGGAGAATACAGCCGCGGCCAAGATCGCGGTGCACATTTTGTTAGAAAATGCCATGTTTACACTTCAAAATAAGAAAATTTTCTTTTTTTTTATGGGAAAATCCAAACTTACTATGGTATGTTGAATTAAGCTAGCAAATAATTTAAAATTGTACAAAGTTTAGCTCACATAATTACGTCACATTTGCCGTTGAAAATGATTAAACTTCGTAAAATAGTGCATTTTTAATATGTTTAACTTAAAAGATTACCAGGAAATGCCAGTTATTATTATTACAGGTAGCACTAGTATACTGGTTGTGAACCTGTTTACTGATAAAAAATGTAGAATGCCAGCCAAAAAATTAACGCAATAATTCCATTAATTTTTTTATGGTTTACTGAACTGCAAAATCATTAAGTTTAATTAAGAAGCAAATTGGTTATTTATAAATAATCATCGAAAATAAGATGATTCAATGGTTATTTAGAATATTATCTGTAGACAGTATATACTAAATAAGAAACTTAGAGATCCCTCGCATAAACACCTCTTTGACAGTATAATTCAATCTTTATGTTATTTATTTGCACCTGAAATGTTTGTGAATTGTAGACATTACACTGTTTGTAAATTTCGGGGAACCATTATAATCTTAAATCCAATTTTACATAGCTTTTCAAATTATATTTACACTTGTTCATGCAGTAAAATAATAAATTAATAAATTAACATAGCAACAGACAAACGACAGAAAAATTTCTGTTTGTTATATTAGCATAGCGCTAGTCAAAATAACATATAGATGAAAGTTAAATTCACTTAACAATTCAGTTCAATTGTATTATTTTATGTTAAATTAACTTAACAAATAATTAAAATTGACCAATAATTTTAGTAATACTACAGCTGCCATTATGGATAATATTTGTTTTATTTTAGTCACTATATGTATGTTTAATGGTAATGTAGTGAAGTTAAGATTTTCAAATTTAAATAATTTTAAATTTACAAAATGGACGATTTAAAATTTTATTTTAATATTTTTTTTTTAAGTTTAGTAGTAATTTTAATAAAATGGTATGTTTAAACATTTCCTATTAAAGCTCCATTAGTAAGTATAAAGCTTTTAAATAATATGTTTGCATGTTTTAATTTTAAAAATGATTTTTATACAGTAAAGCAAATTCCCAAATTAATACCTCAATTATGCAAGATAATTTAAAGGTGCGATTATGCCATTATGATGGATTGAAAGCGTTTAATTTAAAGCAGAATAATAGAGAAAGTTAAAGTATTCAAGACACATCAAAATGTATACCAAAAATAAGTTAAATAATCAAGGACAAGTAAGATAAAAGAATCTAGGTAATTTATTTGCTCTTAATACTTATGTGGATGTGTTTAAATAGAAACATACCAACTTAAACTTGAATCAGCCATTCTTCCGTAAACAAGTGAACAAGTAAGTAATAATATAATTTATCCAAAGCAAGTTCGGCTAATAACATATATTCTCGTAAATTTTAGTAAATTAAAAAATGAAAAACAGACGGGCCAATAATTATAAAAGAAAAGTTCAAGCGAGTGAACATTTTATAACTCTTAGAGCCGATAAAGTCTTAACATTGAAAAAGTTTCAGCCAATTTTTAGGGTAAAAGTAATATATTTTTGGTTGTTGACATATAATATGTTGATTTTAGGTCACAAAATGTGGTCATTATTCGCTTACTCTCACACTCAAAAAAAAAGTAGTTAATTTGACTAAAATGGCATCTAAATGAAAGAAAAAGCGTTCAAAATAGGGTCAATGAAGATAGGTAGTCAATTTAACTATAGTTTATTCAAATATACGATTTAACATTTTATTCTCTGATTTAATGATATATCTTTGATTGGAATACATTTTTAAGTTAAAATTGTTTGTCAATTTAACAAATGATTATCAACAATATTACTATTGAAATGATTAAAATTTCTTTAAATTGAGGAATTTGAGTTTTCAGTTTGATTAAAACATTTCGTTGATTTAAAGATCGTTTGTCATACCAATTGAATAATTTATTAGAATTCATATTTATATATATATATATATATATATATATATATATATATATATATATATATATATATATATTTATATATATATATATATATATATACATATATATACATATATATATATATATATATATATATATATATATATATATATATATATATATATATATATATATATATAAACATATATATATATATATATATATATATATATATATATATATATATATATATATACATATATATATATATATATATATATATATATATATATATATATATATATATATATATATATATACATATGTGTTTGTCCGAGGACTTAGCTAAATAAAAAAAAAATATTCATATAATTTTTATTAAATTTTATTTCAAAAATAATTTCCTGCCTGTTTATAAAAAGAAATTAAAATTAAATATTGCTTTTAAAATTATTAATAATTAATTAATTAAAGTGTTGCATTTAACAAAAAATTTCGAGGATGAATTATTATGAATTTCTTAAAAAGCTGGTAGTATCATGAAGGAAAACTTTTCGTAGTTTTCGATAAGGCTAGTTGTGGCAGATCAATATAAATAGAAGATGAAAATCAATATTTATCTAGAATGAAATTAACAAATAGTTTTATTTAGATACATGAACAAAATATAATATGTACATGGATTTGATTAACTCACCAATTTGTAACCCATTAGATTTTTGTAATGCTGCCATTTTTCAAAATTTCCTTGGTGGAATTTGCATTTAAAATATGATGCTTTCCTGTAATTTTTTTTGCATGCCAATAGTGTTCCAATTCCGCCACTGAGTAAATATATTGTTAAGGTGTTTCCAGTTGCTTCATTTAATTGGTGATTCTAATTCTATTAGATAAAAATAAAAATAATTTCATATAACTTAAAGACAACACATTTCTAATTATAAAAAACAAACACATTTTAAAATTATATTAAAAAATTTGTTAACCAATTTTAGAACTAAAAATATTAAACTTTAGGCACAACACAATTTTTATACTCACATATTAAATATTCGTATTCATATATAACATTTTTTTTTTACACCAATTTATTTTTCTATTAAACACTTTTCGTCCAATAAATTATTACATCACTTAGTGCTACACAAAACTGAACTAAAAACATTTTTATACATTTTGTTCCATCTACTTTCTTTTATAACATCTTTTTGTCGACTTGATTCATATTTCATCAATTGTAAGAAATTTCTTACTAGCGGAAGTTATAATTTTGTTAAATTAAAAAAATTTAATTAATTCAACAAAAATTGGTGTAATACCATATTTATGAAAATATTAAATTTTTCGGTGGATTGAAGAATGAAGAAATTTATTCAAATGGATTATTCAATTTAAAAATTTCAAAATTGAAGTAACAAAAACGACGAAATTCTTTTTTTTTATGATAGATTGAATATTTAGTATTCAAATTGATTATGTTTTATTGAATTTATATAAATTACTATCATATTGAATAAAATCATTTCATTAAATATCAACGAAATCGTTTAATCAATATGACCTACGAGATTTTTTTGGGTGCACTATAAACATGTTCAATGTTAAAAACGACGGTTTTACTTTGTCAATTCAAAGTTAAGTACAAGTGCATAACACTTTTTTTTTATAAATTTAATATTTAAACATTTTCAAACATTTACAAATTAAAATGCTAACATTTAATTTTTTTTAACTAAAACGAAATAATCAATAAAATAATGTAATTCATATACATATTTATCTTACAAGATAAAGTTGGTGATTTAATTAATTATATGAACCTGAATTAACATGTAACATACAACTGTATTTATTTATTTTAATATATATATATATATATATATATATATATATATATATATATATATATATATATATATATATATATATATATTTATAATTCCCGATGAAAATATTTACTTTGAAATATCTCTAACTCTACTATTTCAAGATTTGTTAATTTAATTTTACTGCTATATGCTTTTTACTTTGAAATATAGTTAGTTCTATTATATAAAATAATGTTAATTTTACAAATATTATTTACATAAATTAACTAAAAATATAGTTAGTTGTACTACAATGCTTTGTAAATTATAATGTGCAATAAGTAAAATATATAAGCTAATATTACTTTGCGCTTTATAAATTTAACTTTCAAATTAGAACAAAGCATGTATGGTAATTTTATCAATTATTTGTAACACAATTTTACTTAGCTGATTGTTAAATTTACAAAGCAAAAATTATTATATTTACAAAACGCATAGTAAGCTGAGTTCTTACTATTTTTTTTTTGTTAGTTTTAGCTAGTTTTTCAGTTAATAACAGCACCATTTTTCGTTCTGTGTAGTCAAGTTAACTTGACAAACTTATGTCAAACTTACCCGCACAATAATTTCAGTTTGAAAAAAGTTTAAAAATTTCGAATGCTGAGAGCCCACATTTCAGCTAAGCTAAATGTGAAAATATTTCAGCATAGCTTAGTAAGTTCGCTTAGTTCATTACGTTGCATATTTCAACTATAACATCGCTAACACATAGATGGATACAATTGAAGCACATTCAATATAAAAAAAAAAAAAAATTTTATTTTATTTTAATATAGGAGGCTTTGATTTAATATAAAAAATTGTAATGAACGTGTTAGCGATATCCCTGACATTAGTAAGGGAAATATCACTCGAGCTAAGTTAATTTTTATCGCTCGAAACAAAAAATATATCTCGCATAGCTTAGCTCAAGTGTGCAGCGATCCATTTAAATACGTGATACATAACCTATTATCGATAAAATATTTCACATCGCTTAAGTTTAGCTTATAGCTGAAATGAGCAACGGCCCTAAATGTTTGCAAACTTTCAATACGATAACAAAATAATCGGGGAAATTGGATAACTTATATTAAGTGCGAAGTCCAATTAATAACCTGATATATGATCAATAGATATGATCAATCGAAAATCGTGCTAGTTTTTGACAGTAATTGTTCTTCAAGTGGATTAAAAACTTGCTTATCATTGCACCATGTACACCATGTTACACCATGTAATGGAAATCCATTAATTATGTATTTAATATAAAACTTTGGTCGATGCAAATTCCAAAAGTCCAAAGGTCTGGTTTACGAATTTAATAATAGATACACTTTGTTAATATTGGCTTAAAACCCGGTAGATCATTTAGAAAGTCAACACAATTTATTTACATCAATTCCAATTAAATAAAACCAAAAACAATCGCAATAAAAAACTTTGATCATATATGGGTTAAGTTTCAAATTCATTTTATAACCGTTATACGCAGCTGATTATATTTCTACCAAGAAAAAATCATCTACTGTATTTTTCGATAGATCAAATATTTTTATTGAAAAACGGACAACATTTTAAGAGAAACATATATTTACAGACCTTGATAATAATATTCGAAAATCTAAAGAGAGGATACCGTTTCCAAATCTCTAGCTGTAGTTGTAGTCACTGAATTTAACTTTGTCTTTTAATGTACAAAAAAATTATAATATACGCGTATTTCTAACTTGATAAACTTTAAAAGCACTCAAAATATTATCTCTTTACCAAAAACTTTAAATTTAAATAGACTTTTGATTATAAAAAAGCACAAAATCACAAAAAAATATTAAATGCGCATTGCGTACATCTAAACGTAACCACCACTATGGAAAGTGAAAGAGAGTAACAAAAAATAAACAAGTGTATGTTTCAAATTACATTGTGATCTCTTTGCACAAATACATCGAAGCGATGTGTACGTACAAGGTATTAAAGCACAAAGCGCCATAAAATTATTTTATTTTGGTTTTTTGGTCCTTGTCTGTTTTTTAAACTTCCGATTATTTTCTTTTGCACAATTTTCCTTCTTGATTATATTTTAATTTAGAATTGAGCCAACTAATTAAAATTAATTTAACGAATCATTAAATTGAAATTAAATTTTCATAAAAATTTTCCAAAACTAGTTACGCATAAGAGAAGCGATCTGTGCCGCCATGTTGGCTTTAATTTTAGTATCACCGCATTTAATTTAATTTAATTTTTAAATCACGATAAATTAATATTTTTGTTATTATTTTAGATTAAAAAAAAATTAAATATCACAGCACTAAAAACTTTAAACTATAAAATAAAAATTTAATTTAAAAATTAAAAACCGAATTACAAATTAAATTACGATGAACAAGTTAAAATTTTGGTACACTACTGATGCATTTTTTGTAATGTAAGCTTGTTCATCAAAACCAAACCGGTAATTAAGAGAGAGAGTAAATTTGTTAATTGGTATTTGTTTGTTTAATTTTAATTTGTACAAAATATTGAAATTTATTGCTCTCTCATTATTTCGGTATATTGAAGAGATGTACCCTATTTTGAATAATTCAAGCAGGGCTTGAAACATTTATTTTGTGACTTTTGGCGTTCAAATTTATTCAGCTTGACTATCGGACAATTTTTAAATTTAAAGTAACCAAATGAAAAAGCTAAAGTGGTTCAAATCATAATTATGAATAAATTCTTAGAGAATATTTAACTTTTTTTTTTAAACTTTGTTATTGATAGCTCATTTTAGGAAATTTTTGTTTTTCGAATTGTTTATCTAAAGTTTTTAGGAGCAAACTAATTTTCCGGAAGAACTTTTGCATTTTTTCTGGAAAATTTTAATATTATAAACAAAATAATTAATTATTTGATAATATTTGAATTAAAGTACAAAACAATTTTCTTCTCGAGAAATTTTTTAACTTAACTTTACTGACGGGAGGTAACGTGAAAATTAGGTAATGCGTATATTTTTAAACAAATTAAACATTTTTTTAATTTGTTTTTAATATAGGCCAGTTTTGTAGTTTTTGATAATGCGTTATATATTATTTTGGGTCTGATTTGTTAAGAAAGTGCAAACCAATTTTTCCAGAAATTTTTTTCACATTTTCCGGGAAATTTTATTTAATCTTCTTAAAAATTTAGAGTTAAATTTTTTTTTTTTTCTAAAAATACGTCATTACCTCATTTTTCGATACAATAATGTCAAATTGTTTACCAAACTTTTTTTCCATGGTTATTATATAATTTCTATCGAGATTTCGTCACTTTTTTCTACATAGGTCCAGCAAATGTATTTCTAATTTAGTTAATCAGACGCTGCATTCTAAGGGTATAAAACGATTTATATTTTAAAGGATGCAGCCAAATCCTATCAAGTGTGAAATATTAACAAACCCCCAGTTGAAATTTACCACAAGCAATACAGAAATATTTGACCTCACAGAACTTCTAAATATCAAACAAAAATTAGATAGGGATCAGAATCGACAGTTATCATATCGAATGACTATTACCACATTTAATAATAGGACAAATGTAGACCAAAAGATAGATCTAAGATACCCCAATATCGTAAACGACTTAGGCAAGATGCCAGGCATAGTTAAGAGTTTACGAGACTGCTCACGTCAACCAGGAGAGTTTTGATCTTGGACGAAGAGTGAAAACCGTAGTTTAAAAATCTATGAAAATCTAAAAGTAACCCCAAAACATTACCCTCAGCATTATTAGAAACAAAATAACTAGTAACGCAGATACAGCCATTAAATCCTACCAACTCCTCTTAATTGGGAAATAATTTCAAAAGGTCTAATTCTGCATTACGTAGATAAATTACATCTGGGTACACTTGAGTACCAAATGACCAACCTGATTCAAAAAGGTGGGTCAATCCCAGAATTATATCAACAAGTTTTCATCCATGGAAGTGAGTCAAGAAGCCATCGACATAATGATCTAGTAATACAGAGATAAAGCACTCGAAACTTTTGTGAAAGGCCTTAGAGGAGACCTACCGAGGCTCTTGAGTATGAGAGCACCAATGGATTTACCAGTTTCAATATCGATACATCAATTTACCAATATCGCATTCAGCACAGTCATGGAAATATAAAAGTCCCAAGAATTCAATTTTCGCAAATTATCTTACAACATGACTTTCTAACCCAGTAACATAATTTTTCCGAACATTCAATTCCGAACACTCAATTCCGAACATTCTATCTTTTATTGCTACATAATCATCAAGTGCCTGAGAGTTACTTAAACTATTCCATAGTAGTTACCATCAAATTATTTTTCTAGACCACAACCAATGGAAATTTACCAATCTCGACAAGCAATCTCGTCAGCCTTACCAATCTCGACAGTCTCGACAAGCCAATTACCAAAACAGGCTACACATGAATCAACTCGATAATAAACGACCTCACTCAAACCAGACACACCAACCAGCTGAAATTTAAAGAGTATACTACGCAGAATTTCATTCGGAAATCATCAATCGGAGCTTCAATAATATTATGAACAGATGGCTTCAGATGATCCAAAGAACGATCAGACCATTCTAGAGTACACCAATTCACAGGAAGTTGTCATGGCCAACTCGGTGGCAAGGAAACTCTATACAACTCCCCGGTATAGATTGAACCGAAGAAAGAAAGCGCATCGGGCGAAAAAATACAGAATGGTAATCGACTAACGTAAATTAAATGCAGTTGCAACCTCAGACAGGTGTCCGATACCGGAGATCAATGATATTCTGGTAAACAGATAGGTTAAAACAGATTTTACACAATATTATATCTGAAAAGTGACTTTTGCCAGATTCCTTTGGACGAATCAGATATTGGAAAACTGCTTTCTCTGTTAATCAAGAGAAATACTGGTTCAATCGTCTCCAATTTGGTCTTAAAAACGCCCGCTCAATATTCCAATGCACACTTGTTGATACTCTTCGTGATCACATTGGAAAGCGTTGTTACGTTTATATCGATGATAATCTCATACTTGACAAAATCGAAGAAGAACACTTCAAGAATATAAACATAGTCTTCAAGGTACTAGAACATGCCAATATGAAGACTCAACTCGACAAATGAAAGTTTCTGCAAGACGAAAACGAATTCGTAAGATTTCTTATCTCTACAAATCAGAAGAAAGTAAAATCCATAACAGAGTTTCGTGTATGCAAACTGTAGAAGACATTCTTATGGGATTAGCCGGCTTCTACCATCGGCCAATCAGACATTACGCAACATTTGCAAAGCCACTGACTTCACACTTAAGAGAGGAAGACGGACATGTGCCCAAAACCCTTTCTAAAAATAAACAAGTGAATCTCAACAATAAAAGGGCGACTGTCATTAATAAAATAAAACATTTACTCGTCTCAAACGAAGCCATGTTGTCGTTCCAAATTAATAATTTGAAGGGATATGTGATTATCAGAGGATTTAGCATTAAAAAAATTTATGAAAAGGAAGTAATCAATAAGTGCATGGAAGAGAGAGATGAGTTTAGATCGGATGCTTGAACAAACATCGTACCATGGGAACAAAGCTGTTAAAACGCTGTCACATAAGAACAAAACAGCTGCATCTATAAGTTGTATCACTAAAAGTAACAAGACTCTGGTAAAAATTGTGACTATCCAAACGAGACGTCAACTACATCAATCACCCGATAAACCCAAACTATCAGACGACATTTTAACGTGAGTATTCTTAACAGAATGAACCACAAAAAAAAACAGAGAATCTAAATCTCACAACACAGGAAGACGAAGAAGAATACAACCATGTACTCAACGAGAACTCAGAAACCGGCAGATCCGACTATGAACAGTAAAATTCAGAACTAAATGGTATGATCTCTAGCGTATCATATTAAGAGTATAAAACAGGACAAAACAATACACTCAAGTTTCTCATTGAGACAGGAACAAGTAAATCACCGATGTAAAAGCAGAGATCAAGACAACTACAGAAGAACCCATTTATAAAAATCATATCGTTACCCAGTAAGCTTCAGGAGTGAAATAGAAAAGCAGATCGCTCCAGTATTAGCCGATTGGATTATAATGCACTCTAAAAGCCCATACAAATTTCCAATATGGGTAGTGGAAAAAAATTAGATGCTTCAGACATTAAAAGGTACAGAATGGTCATCGATTTTAAAAGACTAAATACAGGAACAACATCAAATGAGTACCTGATTCCCGATATATTCCTGAAAACTTAGGAAATTCAAAATATTTTACTACAATTGACCTCACTTCCGGATTTTATCAAATCAAGATGAAAAATACGGATATACCAAAACCATAATTTTCCACGATAAACGGGATACATGAATTTCTAAGACTTCCTTTCGGATTGAAGAACGCTCCAGTGATCTTCCAACGAATGATTGACAATGTACCAAATAAATTCACCGGTAAGATACGTTACGTCTATATAGACGACATAATTATATTTAGAGGAAATACTTTTCAAAATTGAAAAAGGCCACCCTGCGAGTAAATCTTGATAAGATAGAATTTTTAAAGTGTGAAACAGAATCAACCAAGGCGTTAAACCTGAAAAAAAGTTCTAGCTATAAAAAATGCAAGATCCCAGGAAACATAAAGAACTTGAAAACTTTCCTGGGACTTACTTTGTACAACAGGCGTGTTATAAAGGACTTCGCCAAACTAGCCAATTTTTGACGAGTCACATATGATGAGGAGTCACATAAGATCTAGAGGAGAAACTGCCCAAATTAAAGCTGATCAATTGAACATCATCCTAAATGAGAAAGATGTTCAAGCTTCTCAGCACATTAAAAATGTACTATCATCAACTAAAATACATTTTTTTTCTAATTTTGAGAAGTCATTCATACTATCAACGGATGCGTTCGATCCCGCAATTGACACAGTATTATCGCAGGATGAAATTGGCAAAGACAAACCAATCACATTCATCTTCAAGATCATTAAATAAAACGGATCATTAAAGAAAATTATGCCGTAATTATGTCAGAAGGAGATGTTGGCCATCATATTTGCTTTGGACCGCCAACGGAATAACCTTTACGGTGCAAAAAAGGTTAAAATTATCACCTTTCATCAAGCTCTTAATTGTCTCATTAAGCACCAGAAAAAATAACGCGAAATTAGAAAGATGGAATCACCGTTTTATGGCCATTACACGATATATATATATATATATATATATATATATATATATATATATATATATATATATATATATATATATATATAGCTAGCTGTTATACTATCTAGCTGTTGGCCCAACAATACAGTCAAATCTTTACGCTATAATTCTCCGGTTCAAAGAGCACCAAGTGGCGAGCCCCGCTGACATTGAGAAAATGTATCGTCAAGTGTTAGTTAACCCAAAGGACATAAAATACCAAAAAATACTTTTACTTTGGAGGAAGAAAGCCACAAATTCAATCTCGTTGTACCAGCTCTCCAAAGTCATATATGGCCTCTCCAGTACTCCATTTTTGGCTATAAGATGCCTCAAACAAATTGTTAACGAGCCTAGGCAAACCAATCCGATAGCATGTCCCAAAATTGAGAGAAGTATATAAGTCGATGATTTAATGGTTGCGGTGGATACTGTACAAGAAGGAGTCCGAATAAACAATGAAATCAGTGCAATTTTCGATCAATATGGATTTTTATTATAAAAATGGTGTTCAAATAATTCAGAAGTTCTGAATACTAAACTGACTTTGACGTTATTCAAGGAATATTAAAGATATCGAAGGTTTAACAGTGGAACAATCTCCACTTGTAAAGGTATTAGGTGATAAATTCAAAATTTTCATGTAAAAGTTATGGCTATTAAACTTAAAGTGGGCTGACTCATTGCCTGAAAAGTAGTTAAAGCAGTGGGAAAGAATCCACTGCAACTTACAAGAAGTCGAACATATTTGTATGCAGCCGTTGTCTATTTCAAAATTACGACGCCTATAAGAGAGAAACATACGTTCATTTGATTACTTCCAAGACCAAAGTCGCACCAATAAAACAGTTATCATTACCAATTGTGGGGCGCCGTTCTTCTGGCTCAGATGATTGAAAAATTGAAACCAGAAACCAGTTTAAAAATAGATAATATCATATGCTGAATCCATTCCAAAATCGTACTAGATTGGTTGTCGAATGAACCTCGACGATGGACAACGTTTGTAGAAATTATGGGTTCCTGGATTTCCAATTTGAAAGAAGCATTCAAAAAGGAAACAAAACTAAATTAAACGATGTACTTGCTAACCACATTACTAGCTAGTAGTGAAAAGCGTATAGAAGAAGAATTCGGAGTAAGCAGACACACAAGCAGGAAAGTGAATCAGCTAGTTGCTACCGAAGGACAATATAGTTACCCAGATCCAATTAAGGGTAATCCATGATCAGACGATGTAGAATTTTGGAATATTATATGATATTATTACGACAATTTGGACATGAAAGATACAGTGAGGATATTTCGTTGAATTAACGAATTAGTTTATTAAATCAAAGAATTGTTCAATGACCATGGTAATAACTTGATACTTGGGTCATTAATGTGCGTTCATTAAAGAGAATTTTGAAATGTCGGATAAAGTAGTGAAATCAACGAAACTTTTAATTAATTGATAAAGTCAGTTATTATATAATATTATATATATATATATATATATATATATATATATATATATATATATATATATATATATATATATATATATATATATATATATATAATGAATTGAAAATAATAACCTTAAATTACCAGTGGCATATTCGAAATTTACAATGAATTTGATTTCTAGATACATAAACGAATTGTTTGTGTTTAAATAATTTGTATAATAAGTATTTATTTTAGTTGCATGCAGCCAATGCAATATCTAAATATTAAAGTTGCAATTTTGATCCGACTGCCTTCAGAGCTAGTCCATACCCGGCTTGCTAAATTCCATTAATGTACCAAATTGTACTTAAAATGAATCAATTCTTTTCGAGCCTGATAACGCAGCGTTCTCTAAACGGATAAACGATATCCGACAAAAATTAAAGTAAACTAAAGTTTTTAAGATGAAATACATTTTGATTTAAAATATCTAAACTCAAGACTTAAGAAACATTCCTTGGAGAAGCAGAAATTGATTTGGTTTCTTAATCTGCAGATGAAAAAAATAATACATATATTTAAAATAATCATGTCATTTGGTTTCCTTATCGTTATCTTTTAATAAACGACTGAGCATTATTCGTAAATTCAATATAGAATTTTATAAACCAAATCGTTAATTTAATGAAAACAATGATGAACTTAACGAATAAGTACGTTGCGTTAATGAACAAGTTTATAAGATGTTAACGTTTTAATTGTTGTTAAAAGTAATAATAAAATTAGTTAAACATTCATTGGCACAATGAAGCCTGTTACTAGTTAATGAAATTATTCGATAATTCCATTTATTTTTTGATTGGATCAACGAACATGTACATTCGTACTGTGTATTTCATATGGAGTGGTTTAGTGAAGTTAAGTGCTTATCTAATTAAACTAAAAATAATTAAAAGCTGCTACATTAAATCAATAAAAGGTATGTACGTAAAATAATACATATAAAATATAAAACATATATAAAAAATGACAAAAAATTACTCTTTCGGCATTATTGATTTTTAATTATTTTTCAGTTTGATTTTTACAAAATCAAATTACCAACAACAAAAATGAATTTAAATTTTACTATAAATAAATTGAAATACTTCTAATTAACACTATAACACTACACAAAATATATCATAATTATACAATAAATAAATTGCTAAATTTTTAATTAATATTCAAACCAACACTTATAATTTATTTTTATGACCTAATAAATTATAATTTATTTGTAATAATTTATAATTAATAATCATAATATGTGATTAAATTTAATTTTAATTAATTTATTTGAAACATACTTAAACTATATACAGAGTCAGTTGTATCTTAATTTCATTTGGTGAAGAAGGGATTAAAAGAATAATTATAAGTGAAATTTTCCAGAATAATCATAAGTGAATACTTATGAATATTCTGGACTTAAATTTGCCCACTGTAAAATTAAAAAATGCTGCAGCATTTAAACTATTGACAAACATTTTTACATCTTTTTTTCGCAGATATTCTTTAGGGCCAAATTTAAATTTCAGTAAAAAATTATGATGTATATATATATATATATATATATATATATATATATATATATATATATATAATTTATATAAGATCAAATTCCCGGAAATGGTTTATTTCCGCATATAGAGTAAATTCCTAAATGAAAATATCCTGCAATGCGCGCCCAGTGCTATTAAATTAAATCGTTTATTTGTTTTATAAAAGCGATCCACCCAAATGAGTTAAATTTTTTTTTTGTATTTAAACCAAATTAAAACAAAGATGTATAAATTCCACATGGAAATCCAACATATAAAACAAACAAACCGTTTACGTTTTTTTATGTACAGAGAATTTTCCAAGCTTTTCTTTTAATTTATTTTGTTTTTCGTTTTTAAAATAAGCCAAAAATCCATTGAATTTAAATGTTAAGTGAAATTAAATTTTCTGTGCTATACATACACCGTACCAGTTGCGGTGGTTCCGTATTCTAAGATATTAAGCAAATACATACATTTTTATGCATTTTACACAACAACATACATTTATAAAATTATACATACATACATACATACATTTATAAAAAAGTATTAAAATAAATTTAAATAAAATTTATAATTTGGAAAGGAATACTAATAAAAAAAACTATGCTATACATAATATTATAATTTTTTATTTATGGAATTATTTTTGATATAAATAATAACGAACATAAATAAAAATGTATATATTTTATCGTAGAACTAAATTTAATTTAAATTTTATGTAATAGTTTTTCCAAACACATATACATATATTTAAAGTCAAATGCTGTTCGTTTATAAACTACATTTCAACATTTTTGTATGCATTTAATTATTTTGAACGTTATTTTGAACTGTCCTTTAAATTTAAAACCATGTAGGTTAATACCGTACAGTTTAGGAAATAGGAGCTGTTCTTAAAAAAATTAACAAACAAAAATATAAATACTACAAAAATTTAACCCGACTTTGGTACAGTTTATGTGGTCAACAAAACCTATGCTTAGAGGTATCATTGACCCCAATCGGACCACTATTAAAGATTTTAATTTTTGTGATTTTGAAACAGCTCGAATTTCAGTAAAAACCAGATATAATTTGGTCTCAGCAGCTAAGAAATAATTGAGCGATTTAAATGAACTTTGGTGCAGTTTATATGGTCAACAAAGCCTATTCTTAGAGGTATCATTGACCTCAATCGGACCACTATTAAAGATTTTAACTTTTGCGATTTTGAAACAGCTCGAATTTTAGTAAAAACCAGATATAATTTAGTCTCAGCAGCTAAGAAATAATTGAGCGATTTAAATGAACTTTGGTACAGTTTATATGGTCAACAAAACCTATTCTTAGAGGTATCATTGACCCCAATCGGACCACTATTAAAGATTTTAATTTTTGTGATTTTGAAACAGCTCGAATTTCAGTAAAAACCAGATATAATTTGGTCTCAGCAGCTAAGAAATAATTGAGCGATTTAAATGAACTTTGGTGCAGTTTATATGGTCAACAAAGCCTATTCTTAGAGGTATCATTGACCTCAATCGGACCACTATTAAAGATTTTAACTTTTGCGATTTTGAAACAGCTCGAATTTTAGTAAAAACCAGATATAATTTAGTCTCAGCAGCTAAGAAATAATTGAGCGATTTAAATGAACTTTGGTACAGTTTATATGGTCAACAAAACCTATTCTTAGAGGTATCATTGACCCCAATCGGACCACTATTTAAGATTTTAACTTTTGTGATTTTGAAACAGCTCGAATTCTAGTAAAAACCAGATATAATTTGGTCTCAGCAGCTAAGAAATAATTGAGCGATTTAAATGAACTTTGGTACAGTTTATATGGTCAACAAAACCTATTCTTAGAGGTATCATTGACCCCAATCGGACCACTATTTAAGATTTTAATTTTTGTGATTTTGAAACAGCTCGAATTTTAGTAAAAACCAGATATAATTTAGTCTCAGCAGCTAAGAAATAATTGAGCGATTTAAATGAACTTTGGTACAGTTTATATGGTCAACAAAACCTATTCTTAGAGGTATCATTGACCCCAATCGGACCACTATTTAAGATTTTAACTTTTGTGATTTTTAAACAGATCGAATTTCAGTAAAAACCAGATATAATTTGGTCTCAGTAGCTAAGAAATAATTGAGCGATTTAAATGAACTTTGGTACAGTTTATATGGTCAACAAAACCTATTCTTAGAGGTATCATTGACCCCAATCGGACCACTATTAAAGATTTTAATTTTTGTGATTTTGAAACAGCTCGAATTTCAGTAAAAACCAGATATAATTTGGTCTCAGCAGCTAAGAAATAATTGAGCGATTTAAATGAACTTTGGTGCAGTTTATATGGTCAACAAAGCCTATTCTTAGAGGTATCATTGACCTCAATCGGACCACTATTAAAGATTTTAACTTTTGCGATTTTGAAACAGCTCGAATTTTAGTAAAAACCAGATATAATTTAGTCTCAGCAGCTAAGAAATAATTGAGCGATTTAAATGAACTTTGGTACAGTTTATATGGTCAACAAAACCTATTCTTAGAGGTATCATTGACCCCAATCGGACCACTATTAAAGATTTTAATTTTTGTGATTTTGAAACAGCTCGAATTTCAGTAAAAACCAGATATAATTTGGTCTCAGCAGCTAAGAAATAATTGAGCGATTTAAATGAACTTTGGTGCAGTTTATATGGTCAACAAAGCCTATTCTTAGAGGTATCATTGACCTCAATCGGACCACTATTAAAGATTTTAACTTTTGCGATTTTGAAACAGCTCGAATTTTAGTAAAAACCAGATATAATTTAGTCTCAGCAGCTAAGAAATAATTGAGCGATTTAAATGAACTTTGGTACAGTTTATATGGTCAACAAAACCTATTCTTAGAGGTATCATTGACCCCAATCGGACCACTATTTAAGATTTTAACTTTTGTGATTTTGAAACAGCTCGAATTCTAGTAAAAACCAGATATAATTTGGTCTCAGCAGCTAAGAAATAATTGAGCGATTTAAATGAACTTTGGTACAGTTTATATGGTCAACAAAACCTATTCTTAGAGGTATCATTGACCCCAATCGGACCACTATTTAAGATTTTAATTTTTGTGATTTTGAAACAGCTCGAATTTTAGTAAAAACCAGATATAATTTAGTCTCAGCAGCTAAGAAATAATTGAGCGATTTAAATGAACTTTGGTACAGTTTATATGGTCAACAAAACCTATTCTTAGAGGTATCATTGACCCCAATCGGACCACTATTTAAGATTTTAACTTTTGTGATTTTTAAACAGATCGAATTTCAGTAAAAACCAGATATAATTTGGTCTCAGTAGCTAAGAAATAATTGAGCGATTTAAATGAACTTTGGTACAGTTTATATGGTCAACAAAACCTATTCTTAGAGGTATCATTGACCCCAATCGGACCACTATTTAAGATTTTAATTTTTGTGATTTTGAAACAGCTCGAATTTTAGTAAAAACCAGATATAATTTAGTCTCAGCAGCTAAGAAATAATTGAGCGATTTAAATGAACTTTGGTACAGTTTATATGGTCAACAAAACCTATTCTTAGAGGTATCATTGACCCCAATCGGACCACTATTTAAGATTTTAATTTTTGTGATTTTGAAACAGCTCGAATTTTAGTAAAAACCAGATATAATTTAGTCTCAGCAGCTAAGAAATAATTGAGCGATTTAAATGAACTTTGGTACAGTTTATATGGTCAACAAAACCTATTCTTAGAGGTATCATTGACCCCAATCGGACCACTATTTAAGATTTTAATTTTTGTGATTTTGAAACAGCTCGAATTTTAGTAAAAACCAGATATAATTTAGTCTCAGCAGCTAAGAAATAATTGAGCGATTTAAATGAACTTTGGTACAGTTTATATGGTCAACAAAACCTATTCTTAGAGGTATCATTGACCCCAATCGGACCACTATTTAAGATTTTAATTTTTGTGATTTTGAAACAGCTCGAATTCTAGTAAAAACCAGATATAATTTGGTCTCAGCAGCTAAGAAATAATTGAGCGATTTAAATGAACTTTGGTACAGTTTATATGGTCAACAAAACCTATTCTTAGAGGTATCATTGACCCCAATCGGACCACTATTTAAGATTTTAATTTTTGTGATTTTGAAACAGCTCGAATTTTAGTAAAAACCAGATATAATTTAGTCTCAGCAGCTAAGAAATAATTGAGCGATTTAAATGAACTTTGGTACAGTTTATATGGTCAACAAAACCTATTCTTAGAGGTATCATTGACCCCAATCGGACCACTATTAAAGATTTTAATTTTTGTGATTTTGAAACAGATCGAATTTCAGTAAAAACCAGATATAATTTGGTCTCAGTAGCTAAGAAATAATTGAGCGATTTAAATGAACTTTGGTACAGTTTATATGGTCAACAAAACCTATTCTTAGAGGTATCATTGACCCCAATCGGACCACTATTTAAGATTTTAATTTTTGTGATTTGAAACAGCTCGAATTTTAGTAAAAACCAGATATAATTTAGTCTCAGCAGCTAAGAAATAATTGAGCGATTTAAATGAACTTTGGTACAGTTTATATGGTCAACAAAACCTATTCTTAGAGGTATCATTGACCCCAATCGGACCACTATTTAAGATTTTAATTTTTGTGATTTTGAAACAGCTCGAATTTTAGTAAAAACCAGATATAATTTAGTCTCAGCAGCTAAGAAATAATTGAGCGATTTAAATGAACTTTGGTACAGTTTATATGGTCAACAAAACCTATTCTTAGAGGTATCATTGACCCCAATCGGACCACTATTAAAGATTTTAACTTTTGTGATTTTGAAACAGCTCGAATTTCAGTAAAAACCAGATATAATTTGGTCTCAGCAGCTAAGAAATAATTGAGCGATTTAAATGAACTTTGGTACAGTTTATATGGTCAACAAAACCTATTCTTAGAGGTATCATTGACCCCAATCGGACCACTATTAAAGATTTTAACTTTTGTGATTTTGAAACAGCTCGAATTTCAGTAAAAACCAGATATAATTTGGTCTCAGCAGCTAAGAAATAATTGAGCGATTTAAATGAACTTTGGTACAGTTTATATGGTCAACAAAACCTATTCTTAGAGGTATCATTGACCCCAATCGGACCACTATTTAAGATTTTAATTTTTGTGATTTTGAAACAGCTCGAATTTTAGTAAAAACCAGATATAATTTAGTCTCAGCAGCTAAGAAATAATTGAGCGATTTAAATGAACTTTGGTACAGTTTATATGGTCAACAAAACCTATTCTTAGAGGTATCATTGACCCCAATCGGACCACTATTTAAGATTTTAATTTTTGTGATTTTGAAACAGCTCGAATTTTAGTAAAAACCAGATATAATTTGGTCTCAGCAGCTAAGAAATAATTTGAGCGATTTAAATGAACTTTGGTACAGTTTATATGGTCAACAAAACCTATTCTTAGAGGTATCATTGACCCCAATCGGACCACTATTTAAGATTTTAATTTTTGTGATTTTGAAACAGCTCGAATTTTAGTAAAAACCAGATATAATTTAGTCTCAGCAGCTAAGAAATAATTGAGCGATTTAAATGAACTTTGGTACAGTTTATATGGTCAACAAAACCTATTCTTAGAGGTATCATTGACCCCAATCGGACCACTATTTAAGATTTTAATTTTTGTGATTTTGAAACAGCTCGAATTTTAGTAAAAACCAGATATAATTTAGTCTCAGCAGCTAAGAAATAATTGAGCGATTTAAATGAACTTTGGTACAGTTTATATGGTCAACAAAACCTATTCTTAGAGGTATCATTGACCCCAATCGGACCACTATTAAAGATTTTAACTTTTGTGATTTTGAAACAGCTCGAATTTCAGTAAAAACCAGATATAATTTGGTCTCAGCAGCTAAGAAATAATTGAGCGATTTAAATGAACTTTGGTACAGTTTATATGGTCAACAAAACCTATTCTTAGTATCATTGACCCCAATCGGACCACTATTTAAGATTTTAATTTTTGTGATTTTGAAACAGCTCGAATTTTAGTAAAAACCAGATATAATTTAGTCTCAGCAGCTAAGAAATAATTGAGCGATTTAAATGAACTTTGGTACAGTTTATATGGTCAACAAAACCTATTCTTAGAGGTATCATTGACCCCAATCGGACCACTATTTAAGATTTTAATTTTTGTGATTTTGAAACAGCTCGAATTTTAGTAAAAACCAGATATAATTTAGTCTCAGCAGCTAAGAAATAATTGAGCGATTTAAATGAACTTTGGTACAGTTTATATGGTCAACAAAACCTATTCTTAGAGGTATCATTGACCCCAATCGGACCACTATTAAAGATTTTAACTTTTGTGATTTTGAAACAGCTCGAATTTTAGTAAAAACCAGATATAATTTGGTCTCAGCAGCTAAGAAATAATTGAGCGATTTAAATGAACTTTGGTACAGTTTATATGGTCAACAAAACCTATTCTTAGAGGTATCATTGACCCCAATCGGACCACTATTAAAGATTTTAACTTTTGTGATTTTGAAACAGCTCGAATTTCAGTAAAAACCAGATATAATTTGGTCTCAGCAGCTAAGAAATAATTGAGCGATTTAAATGAACTTTGGTACAGTTTATATGGTCAACAAAACCTATTCTTAGAGGTATCATTGACCCCAATCGGACTACTATTTAAGATTTTAATTTTTGTGATTTTGAAACAGCTCGAATTTTAGTAAAAACCAGATATAATTTAGTCTCAGCAGCTAAGAAATAATTGAGCGATTTAAATGAACTTTGGTACAGTTTATATGGTCAACAAAACCTATTCTTAGAGGTATCATTGACCCCAATCGGACCACTATTAAAGATTTTAACTTTTGTGATTTTTAAACAGATCGAATTTCAGTAAAAACCAGATATAATTTGGTCTCAGTAGCTAAGAAATAATTGAGCGATTTAAATGAACTTTGGTACAGTTTATATGGTCAACAAAACCTATTCTTAGAGGTATCATTGACCCCAATCGGACCACTATTTAAGATTTTAATTTTTGTGATTTTGAAACAGCTCGAATTTCAGTAAAAACCAGATATAATTTGGTCTCAGTAGCTAAGAAATAATTGAGCGATTTAAATGAACTTTGGTACAGTTTATATGGTCAACAAAACCTATTCTTAGAGGTATCATTGACCCCAATCGGACCACTATTTAAGATTTTAATTTTTGTGATTTTGAAACAGCTCGAATTTTAGTAAAAACCAGATATAATTTGGTCTCAGCAGCTAAGAAATAATTGAGCGATTTAAATGAACTTTGGTACAGTTTATATGGTCAACAAAACCTATTCTTAGAGGTATCATTGACCCCAATCGGACCACTATTTAAGATTTTAATTTTTGTGATTTTGAAACAGCTCGAATTTTAGTAAAAACCAGATATAATTTAGTCTCAGCAGCTAAGAAATAATTAAGCGATTTAAATGAACTTTGGTACAGTTTATGTGGTCAACAAAACCTATTCTTAGAGGTATCATTGACCCCAATCGGACCACTATTTAAGATTTTAATTTTTGTGATTTTGAAACAGCTCGAATTTTAGTAAAAACCAGATATAATTTAGTCTCAGCAGCTAAGAAATAATTGAGCGATTTAAATGAACTTTGGTACAGTTTATATGGTCAACAAAACCTATTCTTAGAGGTATCATTGACCCCAATCGGACCACTATTAAAGATTTTAACTTTTGTGATTTTGAAACAGCTCGAATTTTAGTAAAAACCAGATATAATTTAGTCTCAGCAGCTAAGAAATAATTGAGCGATTTAAATGAACTTTGGTACAGTTTATATGGTCAACAAAACCTATTCTTAGAGGTATCATTGACCCCAATCGGACCACTATTTAAGATTTTAATTTTTGTGATTTTGAAACAGCTCGAATTTTAGTAAAAACCAGATATAATTTAGTCTCAGCAGCTAAGAAATAATTGAGCGATTTAAATGAACTTTGGTACAGTTTATATGGTCAACAAAACCTATTCTTAGAGGTATCATTGACCCCAATCGGACCACTATTAAAGATTTTAATTTTTGTGATTTTGAAACAGATCGAATTTCAGTAAAAACCAGATATAATTTGGTCTCAGTAGCTAAGAAATAATTGAGCGATTTAAATGAACTTTGGTACAGTTTATATGGTCAACAAAACCTATTCTTAGAGGTATCATTGACCCCAATCGGACCACTATTTAAGATTTTAATTTTTGTGATTTTGAAACAGCTCGAATTTCAGTAAAAACCAGATATAATTTGGTCTCAGCAGCTAAGAAATAATTGAGCGATTTAAATGAACTTTGGTACAGTTTATGTAGTCACCCAAACCTATTCTTAGAAGTATCATTGACCCCAATCGGACCACTATTAAAGATTATAATTTTTGTGATTTTGAAACAGCTCGAATTTCAGTAAAAGCCGGATACAATTTGGTCTCAGCAGCTAAGAAATAATTAAGCGATTTAAATGAACTTTGGTACAGTTTATGTGGTCACCCAAACCTATTCTTAGAGGTATCATTGACCCCAATCGGACCACTATTAAAGATTATAATTTTTGTGATTTTGAAACAGCTCGAATTTCAGTAAAAGCCAGATATAATTTGGTCTCAGCAGCTAAGAAATAATTGAGCGATTTAAATGAACTTTGGTACAGTTTATGTGGTCACCCAAACCTATTCTTAGAGGTATCATTGACCCCAATCGGACCACTATTAAAGATTTTAACTTTTGTGATTTTGAAACAGCTCGAATTTCAGTAAAAGCCGGATACAATTTGGTCTCAGCAGCTAAGAAATAATTGAGCGATTTAAATGAACTTTGGTACAGTTTATGTGGTCACCCAAACCTATTCTTAGAGGTATCATTGACCCCAATCGGACCACTATTAAAGATTATAATTTTTGTGATTTTGAAACAGCTCGAATTTCAGTAAAAACCAGATATAATTTGGTCTCAGCAGCTAAGAAATAATTAAGCGATTTAAATGAACTTTGGTACAGTTTATGTGGTCACCCAAACCTATTCTTAGAGGTATCATTGACCCCAATCGGACCACTATTAAAGATTTTAACTTTTGTGATTTTGAAACAGCTCGAATTTCAGTAAAAGCCGGATACAATTTGGTCTCAGCAGCTAAGAAATAATTAAGCGATTTAAATGAACTTTGGTACAGTTTATGTGGTCACCCAAACCTATTTTTAGAGGTATCATTGACCCCAATCGAACCACTATTAAAGATTATAATTTTTGTGATTTTGAAACAGCTCGAATTTCAGTAAAAGCCAGATATAATTTGGTCTCAACAGCTAAGAAATAATTGAGCGATTTAAATGAACTTTGGTACAGTTTATGTGGTCACCCAAACCTATTCTTAGAGGTATCATTGACCCCAATCGGACCACTATTAAAGATTTTAACTTTTGTGATTTTGAAACAGCTCGAATTTCAGTAAAAACCAGATATAATTTGGTCTCAGCAGCTAAGAAATAATTAAGCGATTTAAATGAACTTTGGTACAGTTTATGTGGTCACCCAAACCTATTCTTAGAGGTATCATTGACCCCAATCGGACCACTATTAAAGATTTTAACTTTTGTGATTTTGAAACAGCTCGAATTTTAGTAAAAACCAGATATAATTTAGTCTCAGCAGCTAAGAAATAATTGAGCGATTTAAATGAACTTTGGTACAGTTTATATGGTCAACAAAACCTATTCTTAGAGGTATCATTGACCCCAATCGGACCACTATTAAAGATTTTAACTTTTGTGATTTTGAAACAGCTCGAATTTCATTAAAAGCCGGATACAATTTGGTCTCAGCAGCTAAGAAATAATTGAGCGATTTAAATGAACTTTGGTACAGTTTATGTGGTCACCCAAACCTATTCTTAGAGGTATCATTGACCCTAATCGGACCACTATTAAAGATTATAATTTTTGTGATTTTGAAACAGCTCGAATTTCAGTAAAAACCAGATATAATTTGGTCTCAGCAGCTAAGAAATAATTGAGCGATTTAAATGAATTTTGGTACAGTTTATGTGGTCACCCAAACCTATTCTTAGAGGTATCATTGACCCCAATCGGACCACTATTAAAGATTTTAACTTTTGTGATTTTGAAACAGCTCGAATTTCAGTAAAAGCCAGATATAATTTGGTCTCAGCAGCTAAGAAATAATTGAGCGATTTAAATGAACTTTGGTACAGTTTATGTGGTCACCCAAACCTATTCTTAGAGGTATCATTGACCCCAATCGGACCACTATTAAAGATTATAATTTTTGTGATTTTGAAACAGCTCGAATTTCAGTAAAAACCAGATATAATTTGGTCTCAGCAGCTAAGAAATAATTGAGCGATTTAAATGAACTTTGGTACAGTTTATGTGGTCACCCAAACCTATTCTTAGAGGTATCATTGACCCCAATCGGACCACTATTAAAGATTTTAACTTTTGTGATTTTGAAACAGCTCGAATTTTAGTAAAAACCAGATATAATTTAGTCTCAGCAGCTAAGAAATAATTGAGCGATTTAAATGAACTTTGGTACAGTTTATATGGTCAACAAAACCTATTCTTAGAGGTATCATTGACCCCAATCAGACCACTATTAAAGATTTTAACTTTTGTGATTTTGAAACAGCTCGAATTTCAGTAAAAGCCGGATACAATTTGGTCTCAGCAGCTAAGAAATAATTGAGCGATTTAAATGAACTTTGGTACAGTTTATGTGGTCACCCAAACCTATTCTTAGAGGTATCATTGACCCCAATCGGACCACTATTAAAGATTTTAACTTTTGTGATTTTGAAACAGCTCGAATTTCAGTAAAAACCAGATAAAATTTGGTCTCAGCAGCTAAGAAATAATTGAGCGATTTAAATGAACTTTGGTACAGTTTATGTGGTCACCCAAACCTATTCTTAGAGGTATCATTGACCCCAATTGGACCACTATTAAAGATTATAATTTTTGTGATTTTGAAACAGCTCGAATTTCAGTAAAAACCAGATATAATTTGGTCTCAGCAGCTAAGAAATAATTGAGCGATTTAAATGAGTTTTGGTACAGTTTATGTGGTCACCCAAACCTATTCTTAGAGGTATCATTGACCCCAATCGGACCACTATTAAAGATTTTAACTTTTGTGATTTTGAAACAGCTCGAATTTCAGTAAAAGCCGGATACAATTTGGTCTCAGCAGCTAAGAAATAATTGAGCGATTTAAATGAACTTTGGTACAGTTTATGTGGTCACCCAAACCTATTCTTAGAGGTATCATTGACCCCAATCGGACCACTATTAAAGATTATAATTTTTGTGATTTTGAAACAGCTCGAATTTCAGTAAAAACCAGATATAATTTGGTCTCAGCAGCTAAGAAATAATTGAGCGATTTAAATGAACTTTGGTACAGTTTATGTGGTCACCCAAACCTATTCTTAGAGGTATCATTGACCCCAATCGGACCACTATTAAAGATTTTAACTTTTGTGATTTTGAAACAGCTCGAATTTTAGTAAAAACCAGATATAATTTGGTCTCAGCAGCTAAGAAATAATTGAGCGATTTAAATGAACTTTGGTACAGTTTATGTGGTCACCCAAACCTATTCTTAGAGGTATCCTTGACCCCAATCGGACCACTATTAAAGATTTTAACTTTTGTGATTTTGAAACAGCTCGAATTTCAGTAAAAGCCGGATACAATTTGGTCTCAGCAGCTAAGAAATAATTGAGCGATTTAAATGAACTTTGGTACAGTTTATGTGGTCACCCAAACCTATTCTTAGAGGTATCATTGAACCCAATCGGACCACTATTAAAGATTATAATTTTTGTGATTTTGAAACAGCTCGAATTTCAGTAAAAGCCGGATACAATTTGGTCTCAGCAGCTAAGAAATAATTAAGCGATTTAAATGAACTTTGGTACAGTTTATGTGGTCACCCAAACCTATTCTTAGAGGTATCATTGACCCCAATCGGACCACTATTAAAGATTTTAACTTTTGTGATTTTGAAACAGCTCGAATTTTAGTAAAAACCAGATATAATTTAGTCTCAGCAGCTAAGAAATAATTGAGCGATTTAAATGAACTTTGGTACAGTTTATATGGTCAACAAAACCTATTCTTAGAGGTATCATTGACCCCAATCGGACCACTATTAAAGATTTTAACTTTTGTGATTTTGAAACAGCTCGAATTTCATTAAAAGCCGGATACAATTTGGTCTCAGCAGCTAAGAAATAATTGAGCGATTTAAATGAACTTTGGTACAGTTTATGTGGTCACCCAAACCTATTCTTAGAGGTATCATTGACCCTAATCGGACCACTATTAAAGATTATAATTTTTGTGATTTTGAAACAGCTCGAATTTCAGTAAAAACCAGATATAATTTGGTCTCAGCAGCTAAGAAATAATTGAGCGATTTAAATGAATTTTGGTACAGTTTATGTGGTCACCCAAACCTATTCTTAGAGGTATCATTGACCCCAATCGGACCACTATTAAAGATTTTAACTTTTGTGATTTTGAAACAGCTCGAATTTCAGTAAAAGCCAGATATAATTTGGTCTCAGCAGCTAAGAAATAATTGAGCGATTTAAATGAACTTTGGTACAGTTTATGTGGTCACCCAAACCTATTCTTAGAGGTATCATTGACCCCAATCGGACCACTATTAAAGATTATAATTTTTGTGATTTTGAAACAGCTCGAATTTCAGTAAAAACCAGATATAATTTGGTCTCAGCAGCTAAGAAATAATTGAGCGATTTAAATGAACTTTGGTACAGTTTATGTGGTCACCCAAACCTATTCTTAGAGGTATCATTGACCCCAATCGGACCACTATTAAAGATTTTAACTTTTGTGATTTTGAAACAGCTCGAATTTTAGTAAAAACCAGATATAATTTAGTCTCAGCAGCTAAGAAATAATTGAGCGATTTAAATGAACTTTGGTACAGTTTATATGGTCAACAAAACCTATTCTTAGAGGTATCATTGACCCCAATCAGACCACTATTAAAGATTTTAACTTTTGTGATTTTGAAACAGCTCGAATTTCAGTAAAAGCCGGATACAATTTGGTCTCAGCAGCTAAGAAATAATTGAGCGATTTAAATGAACTTTGGTACAGTTTATGTGGTCACCCAAACCTATTCTTAGAGGTATCATTGACCCCAATCGGACCACTATTAAAGATTTTAACTTTTGTGATTTTGAAACAGCTCGAATTTCAGTAAAAACCAGATAAAATTTGGTCTCAGCAGCTAAGAAATAATTGAGCGATTTAAATGAACTTTGGTACAGTTTATGTGGTCACCCAAACCTATTCTTAGAGGTATCATTGACCCCAATTGGACCACTATTAAAGATTATAATTTTTGTGATTTTGAAACAGCTCGAATTTCAGTAAAAACCAGATATAATTTGGTCTCAGCAGCTAAGAAATAATTGAGCGATTTAAATGAGTTTTGGTACAGTTTATGTGGTCACCCAAACCTATTCTTAGAGGTATCATTGACCCCAATCGGACCACTATTAAAGATTTTAACTTTTGTGATTTTGAAACAGCTCGAATTTCAGTAAAAGCCAGATATAATTTGGTCTCAGCAGCTAAGAAATAATTGAGCGATTTAAATGAACTTTGGTACAGTTTATGTGGTCACCCAAACCTATTCTTAGAGGTATCATTGACCCCAATCGGACCACTATTAAAGATTATAATTTTTGTGATTTTGAAACAGCTCGAATTTCAGTAAAAACCAGATATAATTTGGTCTCAGCAGCTAAGAAATAATTGAGCGATTTAAATGAACTTTGGTACAGTTTATGTGGTCACCCAAACCTATTCTTAGAGGTATCATTGACCCCAATCGGACCACTATTAAAGATTTTAACTTTTGTGATTTTGAAACAGCTCGAATTTTAGTAAAAACCAGATATAATTTAGTCTCAGCAGCTAAGAAATAATTGAGCGATTTAAATGAACTTTGGTACAGTTTATATGGTCAACAAAACCTATTCTTAGAGGTATCATTGACCCCAATCGGACCACTATTAAAGATTTTAACTTTTGTGATTTTGAAACAGCTCGAATTTCAGTAAAAGCCGGATACAATTTGGTCTCAGCAGCTAAGAAATAATTGAGCGATTTAAATGAACTTTGGTACAGTTTATGTGGTCACCCAAACCTATTCTTAGAGGTATCATTGACCCCAATCGGACCACTATTAAAGATTATAATTTTTGTGATTTTAAAACAGCTCGAATTTCAGTAAAAGCCGGATACAATTTGGTCTCAGCAGCTAAGAAATAATTGAGCGATTTAAATGAACTTTGGTACAGTTTATGTGGTCACCCAAACCTATTCTTAGAGGTATCATTGACCCCAATCGGACCACTATTAAAGATTTTAACTTTTGTGATTTTGAAACAGCTCGAATTTCAGTAAAAGCCGGATACAATTTGGTCTCAGCAGCTAAGAAATAATTGAGCGATTTAAATGAACTTTGGTACAGTTTATGTGGTCACCCAAACCTATTCTTAGAGGTATCATTGACCCCAATCGGACCACTATTAAATATTATAATTTTTGTGATTTTGAAACAGCTCGAATTTCAGTAAAAACCAGATATAATTTGGTCTCAGCAGCTAAGAAATAATTGAGCGATTTAAATGAACTTTGGTACAGTTTATGTGGTCACCCAAACCTATTCTTAGAGGTATCATTGACCCCAATCGGACCACTATTAAAGATTTTAACTTTTGTGATTTTGAAACAGCTCGAATTTTAGTAAAAACCAGATATAATTTGGTCTCAGCAGCTAAGAAATAATTGAGCGATTTAAATGAACTTTGGTACAGTTTATATGGTCAATAAAACCTATTCTTAGAGGTATCATTGACCCCAATCGGACCACTATTTAAGATTTTAATTTTTGTGATTTTGAAACAGCTCGCATTTTAGTAAAAACCAGATATAATTTAGTCTCAGCAGCTAAGAAATAATTGAGCGATTTAAATGAACTTTGGTACAGTTTATATGGTCAAAAAAACCTATTCTTAGAGGTATCATTGACCCCAATCGGACCACTATTAAAGATTTTGACTTTTGTGATTTTGAAACAGCTCGAATTTTAGTAAAAACCAGATATAATTTAGTCTCAGCAGCTAAGAAATAATTGAGCGATTTAAATGAACTTTGGTACAGTTTATATGGTCAACAAAACCTATTCTTAGAGGTATCATTGACCCCAATCGGACCACTATTAAAGATTTTAACTTTTGTGATTTTGAAACAGCTCGAATTTCAGTAAAAGCCAGATATAATTTGGTCTCAGCAGCTAAGAAATAATTGAGCGATTTAAATGAACTTTGGTACAGTTTATGTGGTCACCCAAACCTATTCTTAGAGGTATCATTGACCCCAATCGGACCACTATTAAAGATTATAATTTTTGTGATTTTGAAACAGCTCGAATTTCAGTAAAAACCAGATATAATTTGGTCTCAGCAGCTAAGAAATAATTGAGCGATTTAAATGAACTTTGGTACAGTTTATGTGGTAACCCAAACCTATTCTTAGAGGTATCATTGACCCCAATCGGACCACTATTAAAGATTTTAACTTTTGTGATTTTGAAACAGCTCGAATTTTAGTAAAAACCAGATATAATTTGGTCTCAGCAGCTAAGAAATAATTGAGCGATTTAAATGAACTTTAGTACAGTTTATGTGGTCACCCAAACCTATTCTTAGAGGTATCATTGACCCCAATCGGACCACTATTAAAGATTTTAATTTTTGTGATTTTGAAACAGCTCGAATTTCAGTAAAAACCAGATATAATTTGGTCTCAGCAGCTAAGAAATAATTGAGCGATTTAAATGAACTTTGGTACAGTTTATGTGGTCACCCAAACCTATTCTTAGAGGTATCATTGACCCCAATCGGACCACTATTAAAGATTTTAACTTTTGTGATTTTGAAACAGCTCGAATTTCAGTAAAAGCCGGATACAATTTGGTCTCAGCAGCTAAGAAATAATTGAGCGATTTAAATTAACTTTGGTACAGTTTATGTGGTCACCCAAACCTATTCTTAGAGGTATCATTGACCCCAATCGGACCACTATTAAAGATTATAATTTTTGTGATTTTGAAACAGCTCGAATTTCAGTAAAAACCAGATATAATTTGGTCTCAGCAGCTAAGAAATAATTGAGCGATTTAAATGAACTTTGGTACAGTTTATGTGGTCACCCAAACCTATTCTTAGAGGTATCATTGACCCCAATCGGACCACTATTAAAGATTTTAACTTTTGTGATTTTGAAACAGCTCGAATTTTAGTAAAAACCAGATATAATTTGGTCTCAGCAGCTAAGAAATAATTGAGCGATTTAAATGAACTTTGGTACAGTTTATGTGGTCACCCAAACCTATTCTTAGAGGTATCATTGACCCCAATCGGACCACTATTAAAGATTTTAATTTTTGTGATTTTTAAACAGCTCGAATTTCAGTAAAAACCAGATATAATTTGGTCTCAGCAGCTAAGAAATAATTGAGCGATTTAAATGAACTTTGGTACAGTTTATGTGGTCACCCAAACCTATTCTTAGAGGTATCATTGACCCCAATCGGACCACTATTAAAGATTTTAACTTTTGTGATTTTGAAACAGCTCGAATTTCAGTAAAAGCCGGATACAATTTGGTCTCAGCAGCTAAGAAATAATTGAGCGATTTAAATGAACTTTGGTACAGTTTATGTGGTCACCCAAACCTATTCTTAGAGGTATCATTGACCCCAATCGGACCACTATTAAAGATTATAATTTTTGTGATTTTGAAACAGCTCGAATTTCAGTAAAAGCCGGATACAATTTGGTCTCAGCAGCTAAGAAATAATTGAGCGATTTAAATGAACTTTGGTACAGTTTATGTGGTCACCCAAACCTATTCTTAGAGGTATCATTGACCCCAATCGGACCACTATTAAAGATTATAATTTTTGTGATTTTGAAACAGCTCGAATTTCAGTAAAAACCAGATATAATTTGGTCTCAGCAGCTTAGAAATAATTGAGCGATTTAAATGAACTTTGGTACAGTTTATGTGGTCACCCAAACCTATTCTTAGAGGTATCATTGACCCCAATCGGACCACTATTAAAGATTTTAACTTTTGTGATTTTGAAACAGCTCGAATTTTAGTAAAAACCAGATATAATTTAGTCTCAGCAGCTAAGAAATAATTGAGCGATTTAAATGAACTTTGGTACAGTTTATATGGTCAACCAAACCTATTCTTAGAGGTATCATTGACCCCAATCGGACCACTATTAAAGATTTTAACTTTTGTGATTTTGAAACAGCTCGAATTTCATTAAAAGCCGGATACAATTTGGTCTCAGCAGCTAAGAAATAATTGAGCGATTTAAATGAACTTTGGTACAGTTTATGTGGTCACCCAAACCTATTCTTAGAGGTATCATTGACCCCAATCGGACCACTATTAAAGATTATAATTTTTGTGATTTTGAAACAGCTCGAATTTCAGTAAAAACCAGATAAAATTTGGTCTCAGCAGCTAAGAAATAATTGAGCGATTTAAATGAACTTTGGTACAGTTTATGTGGTCACCCAAACCTATTCTTAGAGGTATCATTGACCCCAATTGGACCACTATTAAAGATTATAATTTTTGTGATTTTGAAACAGCTCGAATTTCAGTAAAAACCAGATATAATTTGGTCTCAGCAGCTAAGAAATAATTGAGCGATTTAAATGAACTTTGGTACAGTTTATGTGGTCACCCAAACCTATTCTTAGAGGTATCATTGACCCCAATCGGACCACTATTAAAGATTTTAACTTTTGTGATTTTGAAACAGCTCGAATTTCAGTAAAAGCCAGATATAATTTGGTCTCAGCAGCTAAGAAATAATTGAGCGATTTAAATGAACTTTGGTACAGTTTATGTGGTCACCCAAACCTATTCTTAGAGGTATCATTGACCCCAATCGGACCACTATTAAAGATTATAATTTTTGTGATTTTGAAACAGCTCGAATTTCAGTAAAAACCAGATATAATTTGGTCTCAGCAGCTAAGAAATAATTGAGCGATTTAAATGAACTTTGGTACAGTTTATGTGGTCACCCAAACCTATTCTTAGAGGTATCATTGACCCCAATCGGACCACTATTAAAGATTTTAACTTTTGTGATTTTGAAACAGCTCGAATTTTAGTAAAAACCAGATATAATTTAGTCTCAGCAGCTAAGAAATAATTGAGCGATTTAAATGAACTTTGGTACAGTTTATATGGTCAACAAAACCTATTCTTAGAGGTATCATTGACCCCAATCGGACCACTATTAAAGATTTTAACTTTTGTGATTTTGAAACAGCTCGAATTTCAGTAAAAGCCGGATACAATTTGGTCTCAGCAGCTAAGAAATAATTGAGCGATTTAAATGAACTTTGGTACAGTTTATGTGGTCACCCAAACTTATTCTTAGAGGTATCATTGACCCCAATCGGACCACTATTAAAGATTATAATTTTTGTGATTTTGAAACAGCTCGAATTTCAGTAAAAGCCGGATACAATTTGGTCTCAGCAGCTAAGAAATAATTGAGCGATTTAAATGAACTTTGGTACAGTTTATGTGGTCACCCAAACCTATTCTTAGAGGTATCATTGACCCCAATCGGACCACTATTAAAGATTATAATTTTTGTGATTTTGAAACAGCTCGAATTTCAGTAAAAACCAGATATAATTTGGTCTCAGCAGCTAAGAAATAATTGAGCGATTTAAATGAACTTTGGTACAGTTTATGTGGTCACCCAAACCTATTCTTAGAGGTATCATTGACCCCAATCGGACCACTATTAAAGATTTTAACTTTTGTGATTTTGAAACAGCTCGAATTTTAGTAAAAACCAGATATAATTTAGTCTCAGCAGCTAAGATATAATTGAGCGATTTAAATGAACTTTGGTACAGTTTATGTGGTCACCCAAACCTATTCTTAGAGGTATCATTGACCCCAATCGGACCACTATTAAAGATTATAATTTTTGTGATTTTGAAACAGCTCGAATTTCAGTAAAAACCAGATATAATTTGGTCTCAGCAGCTAAGAAATAATTGAGCGATTTAAATGAACTTTAGTACAGTTTATGTGGTCACCCAAACCTATTCTTAGAGGTATCATTGACCCCAATCGGACCACTATTAAAGATTTTAACTTTTGTGATTTTGAAACAGCTCGAATTTCAGTAAAAGCCGGATACAATTTGGTCTCAGCAGCTAAGAAATAATTGAGCGATTTAAATGAACTTTGGTACAGTTTATGTGGTCACCCAAACCTATTCTTAGAGGTATCATTGACCCCAATCGGACCACTATTAAATATTATAATTTTTGTGATTTTGAAACAGCTCGAATTTCAGTAAAAACCAGATATAATTTAGTCTCAGCAGCTAAGAAATAATTGAGCGATTTAAATGAACTTTGGTACAGTTTATATGGTCAACAAAACCTATTCTTAGAGGTATCATTGACCCCAATCGGACCACTATTAAAGATTTTAACTTTTGTGATTTTGAAACAGCTCGAATTTCATTAAAAGCCGGATACAATTTGGTCTCAGCAGCTAAGAAATAATTGAGCGATTTAAATGAACTTTGGTACAGTTTATGTGGTCACCCAAACCTATTCTTAGAGGTATCATTGACCCCAATCGGACCACTATTAAAGATTATAATTTTTGTGATTTTGAAACAGCTCGAATTTCAGTAAAAACCAGATATAATTTGGTCTCAGCAGCTAAGAAATAATTGAGCGATTTAAATGAACTTTGGTACAGTTTATGTGGTCACCCAAACCTATTCTTAGAGGTATCATTGACCCCAATCGGACCACTATTAAAGATTTTAACTTTTGTGATTTTGAAACAGCTCGAATTTCAGTAAAAGCCGGATACAATTTGGTCTCAGCAGCTAAGAAATAATTGAGCGATTTAAATGAACTTTGGTACAGTTTATGTGGTCACCCAAACCTATTCTTAGAGGTATCATTGACCCCAATCGGACCACTATTAAATATTATAATTTTTGTGATTTTGAAACAGCTCGAATTTCAGTAAAAACCAGATATAATTTGGTCTCAGCAGCTAAGAAATAATTGAGCGATTTAAATGAACTTTGGTACAGTTTATGTGGTCACCCAAACCTATTCTTAGAGGTATCATTGACCCCAATCGGACCACTATTAAAGATTTTAACTTTTGTGATTTTGAAACAGCTCGAATTTCATTAAAAGCCGGATACAATTTGGTCTCAGCAGCTAAGAAATAATTGAGCGATTTAAATGAACTTTGGTACAGTTTATGTGGTCACCCAAACCTATTCTTAGAGGTATCATTGACCCCAATCGGACCACTATTAAAGATTATAATTTTTGTGATTTTGAAACAGCTCGAATTTCAGTAAAAACCAGATAAAATTTGGTCTCAGCAGCTAAGAAATAATTGAGCGATTTAAATGAACTTTGGTACAGTTTATGTGGTCACCCAAACCTATTCTTAGAGGTATCATTGACCCCAATTGGACCACTATTAAAGATTATAATTTTTGTGATTTTGAAACAGCTCGAATTTCAGTAAAAACCAGATATAATTTGGTCTCAGCAGCTAAGAAATAATTGAGCGATTTAAATGAACTTTGGTACAGTTTATATGGTCAATAACACCTATTCTTAGAGGTATCATTGACCCCAATCGGACCACTATTTAAGATTTTAATTTTTGTGATTTTGAAACAGCTCGAATTTTAGTAAAAACTAGATATAATTTAGTCTCAGCAGCTAAGAAATAATTGAGCGATTTAAATGAACTTTGGTACAGTTTATATGGTCAACCAAACCTATTCTTAGAGGTATCATTGACCCCAATCGGACCACTATTAAAGATTTTAACTTTTGTGATTTTGAAACAGCTCGAATTTCATTAAAAGCCGGATACAATTTGGTCTCAGCAGCTAAGAAATAATTGAGCGATTTAAATGAACTTTGGTACAGTTTATGTGGTCACCCAAACCTATTCTTAGAGGTATCATTGACCCCAATCGGACCACTATTAAAGATTATAATTTTTGTGATTTTGAAACAGCTCGAATTTCAGTAAAAACCAGATAAAATTTGGTCTCAGCAGCTAAGAAATAATTGAGCGATTTAAATGAACTTTAGTACAGTTTATGTGGTCACCCAAACCTATTCTTAGAGGTATCATTGACCCCAATTGGACCACTATTAAAGATTATAATTTTTGTGATTTTGAAACAGCTCGAATTTCAGTAAAAACCAGATAAAATTTGGTCTCAGCAGCTAAGAAATAATTGAGCGATTTAAATGAACTTTGGTACAGTTTATGTGGTCACCCAAACCTATTCTTAGAGGTATCATTGACCCCAATTGGACCACTATTAAAGATATAATTTTTGTGATTTTGAAACAGCTCGAATTTCAGTAAAAACCAGATAAAATTTGGTCTCAGCAGCTAAGAAATAATTGAGCGATTTAAATGAACTTTGGTACAGTTTATGTGGTCACCCAAACCTATTCTTAGAGGTATCATTGACCCCAATCGGACCACTATTAAAGATTATAATTTTTGTGATTTTGAAACAGCTCGAATTTCAGTAAAAACCAGATATAATTTGGTCTCAGCAGCTAAGAAATAATTGAGCGATTTAAATGAACTTTGGTACAGTTTATGTGGTCACCCAAACCTATTCTTAGAGGTATCATTGACCCCAATCGGACCACTATTAAAGATTTTAACTTTTGTGATTTTGAAACAGCTCGAATTTCATTAAAAGCCGGATACAATTTGGTCTCAGCAGCTAAGAAATAATTGAGCGATTTAAATGAACTTTGGTACAGTTTATGTGGTCACCCAAACCTATTCTTAGAGGTATCATTGACCCCAATCGGACCACTATTAAAGATTATAATTTTTGTGATTTTGAAACAGCTCGAATTTCAGTAAAAACCAGATAAAATTTGGTCTCAGCAGCTAAGAAATAATTGAGCGATTTAAATGAACTTTGGTACAGTTTATGTGGTCACCCAAACCTATTCTTAGAGGTATCATTGACCCCAATTGGACCACTATTAAAGATTATAATTTTTGTGATTTTGAAACAGCTCGAATTTCAGTAAAAACCAGATATAATTTGGTCTCAGCAGCTAAGAAATAATTGAGCGATTTAAATGAACTTTGGTACAGTTTATATGGTCAATAACACCTATTCTTAGAGGTATCATTGACCCCAATCGGACCACTATTTAAGATTTTAATTTTTGTGATTTTGAAACAGCTCGAATTTTAGTAAAAACTAGATATAATTTAGTCTCAGCAGCTAAGAAATAATTGAGCGATTTAAATGAACTTTGGTACAGTTTATATGGTCAACCAAACCTATTCTTAGAGGTATCATTGACCCCAATCGGACCACTATTAAAGATTTTAACTTTTGTGATTTTGAAACAGCTCGAATTTCATTAAAAGCCGGATACAATTTGGTCTCAGCAGCTAAGAAATAATTGAGCGATTTAAATGAACTTTGGTACAGTTTATGTGGTCACCCAAACCTATTCTTAGAGGTATCATTGACCCCAATCGGACCACTATTAAAGATTATAATTTTTGTGATTTTGAAACAGCTCGAATTTCAGTAAAAACCAGATAAAATTTGGTCTCAGCAGCTAAGAAATAATTGAGCGATTTAAATGAACTTTGGTACAGTTTATGTGATCACCCAAACCTATTCTTAGAGGTATCATTGACCCCAATTGGACCACTATTAAAGATTATAATTTTTGTGATTTTGAAACAGCTCGAATTTCAGTAAAAACCAGATATAATTTGGTCTCAGCAGCTAAGAAATAATTGAGCGATTTAAATGAACTTTGGTACAGTTTATGTGGTCACCCAAACCTATTCTTAGAGGTATCATTGACCCCAATCGGACCACTATTAAAGATTATAATTTTTGTGATTTTGAAACAGCTCGAATTTCAGTAAAAACCAGATAAAATTTGGTCTCAGCAGCTAAGAAATAATTGAGCGATTTAAATGAACTTTGGTACAGTTTATGTGGTCACCCAAACCTATTCTTAGAGGTATCATTGACCCCAATTGGACCACTATTAAAGATTATAATTTTTGTGATTTTGAAACAGCTCGAATTTCAGTAAAAACCAGATAAAATTTGGTCTCAGCAGCTAAGAAATAATTGAGCGATTTAAATGAACTTTGGTACAGTTTATGTGGTCGCCCAAACCTATTCTTAGAGATATCATTGACCCCAATTGGACCACTATTAAAGATTATAATTTTTGTGATTTTGAAACAGCTCGAATTTCAGTAAAAACCAGATATAATTTGGTCTCAGCAGCTAAGAAATAATTGAGCGATTTAAATGAACTTTGGTACAGTTTATATGGTCAATAACACCTATTCTTAGAGGTATCATTGACCCCAATCGGACCACTATTTAAGATTTTAATTTTTGTGATTTTGAAACAGCTCGAATTTTAGTAAAAACTAGATATAATTTAGTCTCAGCAGCTAAGAAATAATTGAGCGATTTAAATGAACTTTGGTACAGTTTATATGGTCAACCAAACCTATTCTTAGAGGTATCATTGACCCCAATCGGACCACTATTAAAGATTTTAACTTTTGTGATTTTGAAACAGCTCGAATTTCATTAAAAGCCGGATACAATTTGGTCTCAGCAGCTAAGAAATAATTGAGCGATTTAAATGAACTTTGGTACAGTTTATGTGGTCACCCAAACCTATTCTTAGAGGTATCATTGACCCCAATCGGACCACTATTAAAGATTATAATTTTTGTGATTTTGAAACAGCTCGAATTTCAGTAAAAACCAGATAAAATTTGGTCTCAGCAGCTAAGAAATAATTGAGCGATTTAAATGAACTTTGGTACAGTTTATGTGGTCACCCAAACCTATTCTTAGAGGTATCATTGACCCCAATTGGACCACTATTAAAGATTATAATTTTTGTGATTTTGAAACAGCTCGAATTTCAGTAAAAACCAGATATAATTTGGTCTCAGCAGCTAAGAAATAATTGAGCGATTTAAATGAACTTTGGTACAGTTTATGTGGTCACCCAAACCTATTCTTAGAGGTATCATTGACCCCAATCGGACCAATATTAAAGATTTTAACTTTTGTGATTTTGAAACAGCTCGAATTTCAGTAAAAGCCAGATATAATTTGGTCTCAGCAGCTAAGAAATAATTGAGCGATTTAAATGAACTTTGGTACAGTTTATGTGGTCACCCAAACCTATTCTTAGAGGTATCATTGACCCCAATCGGACCACTATTAAAGATTATAATTTTTGTGATTTTGAAACAGCTCGAATTTCAGTAAAAACCAGATATAATTTGGTCTCAGCAGCTAAGAAATAATTGAGCGATTTAAATGAACTTTGGTACAGTTTATGTGGTCACCCAAACCTATTCTTAGAGGTATCATTGACCCCAATCGGACCACTATTAAAGATTTTAACTTTTGTGATTTTGAAACAGCTCGAATTTTAGTAAAAACCAGATATAATTTAGTCTCAGCAGCTAAGAAATAATTGAGCGATTTAAATGAACTTTGGTACAGTTTATATGGTCAACAAAACCTATTCTTAGAGGTATCATTGACCCCAATCGGACCACTATTAAAGATTTTAACTTTTGTGATTTTGAAACAGCTCGAATTTCAGTAAAAGCCGGATACAATTTGGTCTCAGCAGCTAAGAAATAATTGAGCGATTTAAATGAACTTTGGTACAGTTTATATGGTCACCCAAACCTATTCTTAGAGGTATCATTGACCCCAATCGGACCACTATTAAAGATTATAATTTTTGTGATTTTGAAACAGCTCGAATTTCAGTAAAAGCCGGATACAATTTTGTCTCAGCAGCTAAGAAATAATTGAGCGATTTAAATGAACTTTGGTACAGTTTATGTGGTCACCCAAACCTATTCTTAGAGGTATCATTGACCCCAATCGGACCACTATTAAAGATTATAATTTTTGTGATTTTGAAACAGCTCGAATTTCAGTAAAAACCAGATATAATTTGGTCTCAGCAGCTAAGAAATAATTGAGCGATTTAAATGAACTTTGGTACAGTTTATGTGGTCACCCAAACCTATTCTTAGAGGTATCATTGACCCCAATCGGACCACTATTAAAGATTTTAACTTTTGTGATTTTGAAACAGCTCGAATTTTAGTAAAAACCAGATATAATTTAGTCTCAGCAGCTAAGATATAATTGAGCGATTTAAATGAACTTTGGTACAGTTTATGTGGTCACCCAAACCTATTCTTAGAGGTATCATTGACCCCAATCGGACCACTATTAAAGATTATAATTTTTGTGATTTTGAAACAGCTCGAATTTCAGTAAAAACCAGATATAATTTGGTCTCAGCAGCTAAGAAATAATTGAGCGATTTAAATGAACTTTAGTACAGTTTATGTGGTCACCCAAACCTATTCTTAGAGGTATCATTGACCCCAATCGGACCACTATTAAAGATTTTAACTTTTGTGATTTTGAAACAGCTCGAATTTTAGTAAAAACCAGATATAATTTGGTCTCAGCAGCTAAGAAATAATTGAGCGATTTAAATGAACTTTGGTACAGTTTATGTGGTCACCCAAACCTATTCTTAGAGGTATCATTGACCCCAATCGGACCACTATTAAAGATTTTAATTTTTGTGATTTTGAAACAGCTCGAATTTCAGTAAAAACCAGATATAATTTGGTCTCAGCAGCTAAGAAATAATTGAGCGATTTAAATGAACTTTGGTACAGTTTATGTGGTCACCCAAACCTATTCTTAGAGGTATCATTGACCCCAATCGGACCACTATTAAAGATTTTAACTTTTGTGATTTTGAAACAGCTCGAATTTCAGTAAAAGCCGGATACAATTTGGTCTCAGCAGCTAAGAAATAATTGAGCGATTTAAATGAACTTTGGTACAGTTTATGTGGTCACCCAAACCTATTCTTAGAGGTATCATTGACCCCAATCGGACCACTATTAAAGATTTTAATTTTTGTGATTTTGAAACAGCTCGAATTTCATTAAAAACCAGATATAATTTGGTCTCAGCAGCTAAGAAATAATTGAGCGATTTAAATGAACTTTGGTACAGTTTATGTGGTCACCCAAACCTATTCTTAGAGGTATCATTGACCCCAATCGGACCACTATTAAAGATTTTAACTTTTGTGATTTTGAAACAGCTCGAATTTCAGTAAAAGCCGGATACAATTTGGTCTCAGCAGCTAAGAAATAATTGAGCGATTTAAATGAACTTTGGTACAGTTTATGTGGTCACCCAAACCTATTCTTAGAGGTATCATTGACCCCAATCGGACCACTATTAAAGATTATAATTTTTGTGATTTTGAAACAGCTCGAATTTCAGTAAAAGCCGGATACAATTTGGTCTCAGCAGCTAAGAAATAATTGAGCGATTTAAATGAACTTTGGTACAGTTTATGTGGTCACCCAAACCTATTCTTAGAGGTATCATTGACCCCAATCAAACCACTATTAAAGATTATAATTTTTGTGATTTTGAAACAGCTCGAATTTCAGTAAAAACCAGATATAATTTGGTCTCAGCAGCTAAGAAATAATTGAGCGATTTAAATGAACTTTGGTACAGTTTATGTGGTCACCCAAACCTATTCTTAGAGGTATCATTGACCCCAATCGGACCACTATTAAAGATTTTAACTTTTGTGATTTTGAAACAGCTCGAATTTTAGTAAAAACCAGATATAATTTAGTCTCACCAGCTAAGAAATAATTGAGCGATTTAAATGAACTTTGGTACAGTTTATATGGTCAATAAAACCTATTCTTAGAGGTATCATTGACCCCAATCGGACCACTATTTAAGATTTTAATTTTTGTGATTTTGAAACAGCTCGAATTTTAGTAAAAACCAGATATAATTTAGTCTCAGCAGCTAAGAAATAATTGAGCGATTTAAATGAACTTTGGTACAGTTTATGTGGTCACCCAAACCTATTCTTAGAGGTTTCATTGACCCTAATCGGACCACTATTAAAGATTATAATTTTTGTGATTTTGAAACAGCTCGAATTTCAGTAAAAACCAGATATAATTTGGTCTCAGCAGCTAAGAAATAATTGAGCGATTTAAATGAACTTTGGTACAGTTTATGTGGTCACCCAAACCTATTCTTAGAGGTATCATTGACCCCAATCGGACCACTATTAAAGATTTTAACTTTTGTGATTTTGAAACAGCTCGAATTTTAGTAAAAACCAGATATAATTTAGTCTCAGCAGCTAAGAAATAATTGAGCGATTTAAATGAACTTTGGTACAGTTTATATGGTCAATAAAACCTATTCTTAGAGGTATCATTGACCCCAATCGGACCACTAGTTAAGATTTTAATTTTTGTGATTTTGAAACAGCTCGAATTTTAGTAAAAACCAGATATAATTTAGTCTCAGCAGCTAAGAAATAATTGAGCGATTTAAATGAACTTTGGTACAGTTTATATGGTCAACAAAACCTATTCTTAGAGGTATCATTGACCCCAATCGGACCACTATTAAAGATTTTAACTTTTGTGATTTTGAAACAGCTCGAATTTCATTAAAAGCCGGATACAATTTGGTCTCAGCAGCTAAGAAATAATTGAGCGATTTAAATGAACTTTGGTACAGTTTATGTGGTCACCTAAACCTATTCTTAGAGGTATCATTGACCCCAATCGGACCACTATTAAAGATTATAATTTTTGTGATTTTGAAACAGCTCGAATTTCAGTAAAAACCAGATAAAATTTGGTCTCAGCAGCTAAGAAATAATTGAGCGATTTAAATGAACTTTGGGACAGTTTATGTGGTCACCCAAACCTATTCTTAGAGGTATCATTGACCCCAATTGGACCACTATTAAAGATTATAATTTTTGTGATTTTGAAACAGCTCGAATTTCAGTAAAAACCAGATATAATTTGGTCTCAGCAGCTAAGAAATAATTGAGCGATTTAAATGAACTTTGGTACAGTTTATGTGGTCACCCAAACCTATTCTTAGAGGTATCATTGACCCCAATCGGACCACTATTAAAGATTTTAACTTTTGTGATTTTGAAACAGCTCGAATTTCAGTAAAAGCCAGATATAATTTGGTCTCAGCAGCTAAGAAATAATTGAGCGATTTAAATGAACTTTGGTACAGTTTATGTGGTCACCCAAACCTATTCTTAGAGGTATCATTGACCCCAATCGGACCACTATTAAAGATTATAATTTTTGTGATTTTGAAACAGCTCGAATTTCAGTAAAAACCAGATATAATTTGGTCTCATCTCAGCAGCTAAGAAATAATTGAGCGATTTAAATGAACTTTGGTACAGTTTATGTGGTTACCCAAACCTATTCTTAGAGGTATCATTGACCCCAATCGGACCACTATTAAAGATTTTAACTTTTGTGATTTTGAAACAGCTCGAATTTTAGTAAAAACCAGATATAATTTAGTCTCAGCAGCTAAGAAATAATTGAGCGATTTAAATGAACTTTGGTACAGTTTATATGGTCAACAAAACCTATTCTTAGAGGTATCATTGACCCCAATCGGACCACTATTAAAGATTTTAACTTTTGTGATTTTGAAACAGCTCGAATTTCAGTAAAAGCCGGATACAATTTGGTCTCAGCAGCTAAGAAATAATTGAGCGATTTAAATGAACTTTGGTACAGTTTATGTGGTCACCCAAACCTATTCTTAGAGGTATCATTGACCCCAATCGGACCACTATTAAAGATTTTAATTTTTGTGATTTTGAAACAGCTCGAATTTCATTAAAAACCAGATATAATTTGGTCTCAGCAGCTAAGAAATAATTGAGCGATTTAAATGAACTTTGGTACAGTTTATGTGGTCACCCAAACCTATTCTTAGAGGTATCATTGACCCCAATCGGACCACTATTAAAGATTTTAACTTTTGTGATTTTGAAACAGCTCGAATTTTAGTAAAAACCAGATATAATTTGGTCTCAGCAGCTAAGAAATAATTGAGCGATTTAAATGAACTTTGGTACAGTTTATATGGTCACCCAAACCTATTCTTAGAGGTATCATTGACCCCAATCGGACCACTATTAAAGATTTTAATTTTTGTGATTTTTAAACAGCTCGAATTTCAGTAAAAACCAGATATAATTTGGTCTCAGCAGCTAAGAAATAATTGAGCGATTTAAATGAACTTTGGTACAGTTTATGTGGTCACCCAAACCTATTCTTAGAGGTATCATTGACCCCAATCGGACCACTATTAAAGATTTTAACTTTTGTGATTTTGAAACAGCTCGAATTTCAGTAAAAGCCGGATACAATTTGGTCTCAGCAGCTAAGAAATAATTGAGCGATTTAAATGAACTTTGGTACAGTTTATGTGGTCACCCAAACCTATTCTTAGAGGTATCATTGACCCCAATCGGACCACTATTAAAGATTATAATTTTTGTGATTTTGAAACAGCTCGAATTTCAGTAAAAGCCAGATACAATTTGGTCTCAGCAGCTAAGAAATAATTGAGCGATTTAAATGAACTTTGGTACAGTTTATGTGGTCACCCAAACCTATTCTTAGAGGTATCATTGACCCCAATCGGACCACTATTAAAGATTATAATTTTTGTGATTTTGAAACAGCTCGAATTTCAGTAAAAACCAGATATAATTTGGTCTCAGCAGCTAAGAAATAATTGAGCGATTTAAATGAACTTTGGTACAGTTTATGTGGTCACCCAAACCTATTCTTAGAGGTATCATTGACCCCAATCGGACCACTATTAAAGATTTTAACTTTTGTGATTTTGAAACAGCTCGAATTTTAGTAAAAACCAGATATAATTTAGTCTCACCAGCTAAGAAATAATTGAGCGATTTAAATGAACTTTGGTACAGTTTATATGGTCAATAAAACCTATTCTTAGAGGTATCATTGACCCCAATCGGACCACTATTTAAGATTTTAATTTTTGTGATTTTGAAACAGCTCGAATTTTAGTAAAAACCAGATATAATTTAGTCTCAGCAGCTAAGAAATAATTGAGCGATTTAAATGAACTTTGGTACAGTTTATGTGGTCACCCAAACCTATTCTTAGAGGTTTCATTGACCCCAATCGGACCACTATTAAAGATTATAATTTTTGTGATTTTGAAACAGCTCGAATTTCAGTAAAAACCAGATATAATTTGGTCTCAGCAGCTAAGAAATAATTGAGCGATTTAAATGAACTTTGGTACAGTTTATGTGGTCACCCAAACCTATTCTTAGAGGTATCATTGACCCCAATCGGACCACTATTAAAGATTTTAACTTTTGTGATTTTGAAACAGCTCGAATTTTAGTAAAAACCAGATATAATTTAGTCTCAGCAGCTAAGAAATAATTGAGCGATTTAAATGAACTTTGGTACAGTTTATATGGTCAATAAAACCTATTCTTAGAGGTATCATTGACCCCAATCGGACCACTATTTAAGATTTTAATTTTTGTGATTTTGAAACAGCTCGAATTTTAGTAAAAACCAGATATAATTTAGTCTCAGCAGCTAAGAAATAATTGAGCGATTTAAATGAACTTTGGTACAGTTTATATGGTCAACAAAACCTATTCTTAGAGGTATCATTGACCCCAATCGGACCACTATTAAAGATTTTAACTTTTGTGATTTTGAAACAGCTCGAATTTCATTAAAAGCCGGATACAATTTGGTCTCAGCAGCTAAGAAATAATTGAGCGATTTAAATGAACTTTGGTACAGTTTATGTGGTCACCTAAACCTATTCTTAGAGGTATCATTGACCCCAATCGGACCACTATTAAAGATTATAATTTTTGTGATTTTGAAACAGCTCGAATTTCAGTAAAAACCAGATAAAATTTGGTCTCAGCAGCTAAGAAATAATTGAGCGATTTAAATGAACTTTGGGACAGTTTATGTGGTCACCCAAACCTATTCTTAGAGGTATCATTGACCCCAATTGGACCACTATTAAAGATTATAATTTTTGTGATTTTGAAACAGCTCGAATTTCAGTAAAAACCAGATATAATTTGGTCTCAGCAGCTAAGAAATAATTGAGCGATTTAAATGAACTTTGGTACAGTTTATGTGGTCACCCAAACCTATTCTTAGAGGTATCATTGACCCCAATCGGACCACTATTAAAGATTTTAACTTTTGTGATTTTGAAACAGCTCGAATTTCAGTAAAAGCCAGATATAATTTGGTCTCAGCAGCTAAGAAATAATTGAGCGATTTAAATGAACTTTGGTACAGTTTATGTGGTCACCCAAACCTATTCTTAGAGGTATCATTGACCCCAATCGGACCACTATTAAAGATTATAATTTTTGTGATTTTGAAACAGCTCGAATTTCAGTAAAAACCAGATATAATTTGGTCTCAGCAGCTAAGAAATAATTGAGCGATTTAAATGAACTTTGGTACAGTTTATGTGGTCACCCAAACCTATTCTTAGAGGTATCATTGACCCCAATCGGACCACTATTAAAGATTTTAACTTTTGTGATTTTGAAACAGCTCGAATTTTAGTAAAAACCAGATATAATTTAGTCTCAGCAGCTAAGAAATAATTGAGCGATTTAAATGAACTTTGGTACAGTTTATATGGTCAACAAAACCTATTCTTAGAGGTATCATTGACCCCAATCGGACCACTATTAAAGATTTTAACTTTTGTGATTTTGAAACAGCTCGAATTTCAGTAAAAGCCGGATACAATTTGGTCTCAGCAGCTAAGAAATAATTGAGCGATTTAAATGAACTTTGGTACAGTTTATGTGGTCACCCAAACCTATTATTAGAGGTATCATTGACCCCAATCGGACCACTATTAAAGATTTTAACTTTTGTGATTTTGAAACAGCTCGAATTTTAGTAAAAACCAGATATAATTTAGTCTCAGCAGCTAAGAAATAATTGAGCGATTTAAATGAACTTTGGTACAGTTTATGTGGTCACCCAAACCTATTCTTAGAGGTATCATTGACCCCAATTGGACCACTATTAAAGATTATAATTTTTGTGATTTTGAAACAGCTCGAATTTCAGTAAAAACCAGATATAATTTGGTCTTATCAGCTAAGAAATAATTGAGCGATTTAAATGAACTTTGGTACAGTTTATATGGTCAATAAAACCTATTCTTAGAGGTATCATTGACCCCAATCGGACCACTATTTAAGATTTTAATTTTTGTGATTTTGAAACAGCTCGAATTTTAGTAAAAACCAGATATGATTTAGTCTCAGCAGCTAAGAAATAATTGAGCGATTTAAATGAACTTTGGTACAGTTTATATGGTCAACAAAACCTATTCTTAGAGGTATCATTGACCCCAATCGGACCACTATTAAAGATTTTAACTTTTGTGATTTTGAAACAGCTCGAATTTCATTAAAAGCCGGATACAATTTGGTCTCAGCAGCTAAGAAATAATTGAGCGATTTAAATGAACTTTGGTACAGTTTATGTGGTCACCTAAACCTATTCTTAGAGGTATCATTGACCCCAATCGGACCACTATTAAAGATTATAATTTTTGTGATTTTGAAACAGCTCGAATTTCAGTAAAAACCAGATAAAATTTGGTCTCAGCAGCTAAGAAATAATTGAGCGATTTAAATGAACTTTGGGACAGTTTATGTGGTCACCCAAACCTATTCTTAGAGGTATCATTGACCCCAATTGGACCACTATTAAAGATTATAATTTTTGTGATTTTGAAACAGCTCGAATTTCAGTAAAAACCAGATATAATTTGGTCTCAGCAGCTAAGAAATAATTGAGCGATTTAAATGAACTTTGGTACAGTTTATGTGGTCACCCAAACCTATTCTTAGAGGTATCATTGACCCCAATCGGACCACTATTAAAGATTTTAACTTTTGTGATTTTGAAACAGCTCGAATTTCAGTAAAAGCCAGATATAATTTGGTCTCAGCAACTAAGAAATAATTGAGCGATTTAAATGAACTTTGGTACAGTTTATGTGGTCACTCAAACCTATTCTTAGAGGTATCATTGACCCCAATCGGACCACTATTAAAGATTATAATTTTTGTGATTTTGAAACAGCTCGAATTTCAGTAAAAACCAGATATAATTTGGTCTCAGCAGCTAAGAAATAATTGAGCGATTTAAATGAACTTTGGTACAGTTTATGTGGTCACCCAAACCTATTCTTAGAGGTATCATTGACCCCAATCGGACCACTATTAAAGATTTAAACTTTTGTGATTTTGAAACAGCTCGAATTTTAGTAAAAACCAGATATAATTTAGTCTCAGCAGCTAAGAAATAATTGAGCGATTTAAATGAACTTTGGTACAGTTTATATGGTCAACAAAACCTATTCTTAGAGGTATCATTGACCCCAATCGGACCACTATTAAAGATTTTAACTTTTGTGATTTTGAAACAGCTCGAATTTCAGTAAAAGCCGGATACAATTTGGTCTCAGCAGCTAAGAAATAATTGAGCGATTTAAATGAACTTTGGTACAGTTTATGTGGTCACCCAAACCTATTCTTAGAGGTTTCATTGACCCCAATCGGACCACTATTAAAGATTATAATTTTTGTGATTTTGAAACAGCTCGAATTTCAGTAAAAGCCGGATACAATTTGGTCTCAGCAGCTAAGAAATAATTGAGCGATTTAAATGAACTTTGGTACAGTTTATGTGGTCACCCAAACCTATTCTTAGAGGTATCATTGACCCCAATCGGACCACTATTAAAGATTATAATTTTTGTGATTTTGAAACAGCTCGAATTTCAGTAAAAACCAGATATAATTTGGTCTCAGCAGCTAAGAAATAATTGAGCGATTTAAATGAACTTTGGTACAGTTTATGTGGTCACCCAAACCTATTCTTAGAGGTATCATTGACCCCAATCGGACCACTATTAAAGATTTTAACTTTTGTGATTTTGAAACAGCTCGAATTTTAGTAAAAACCAGATATAATTTAGTCTCAGCAGCTAAGAAATAATTGAGCGATTTAAATGAACTTTGGTACAGTTTATGTGGTCACCCAAACCTATTCTTAGAGGTATCATTGACCCCAATCGGACCACTATTAAAGATTATAATTTTTGTGATTTTGAAACAGCTCGAATTTCAGTAAAAACCAGATATAATTTGGTCTCATCAGCTAAGAAATAATTGAGCGATTTAAATGAACTTTGGTACAGTTTATATGGTCAATAAAACCTATTCTTAGAGGTATCATTGACCCCAATCGGACCACTATTTAAGATTTTAATTTTTGTGATTTTGAAACAGCTCGAATTTTAGTAAAAACCAGATATAATTTAGTCTCAGCAGCTAAGAAATAATTGAGCGATTTAAATGAACTTTGGTACAGTTTATGTGGTCACCCAAACCTATTCTTAGAGGTATCATTGACCCCAATCGGACCACTATTAAAGATTATAATTTTTGTGATTTTGAAACAGCTCGAATTTCAGTAAAAACCAGATATAATTTGGTCTCATCAGCTAAGAAATAATTGAGCGATTTAAATGAACTTTGGTACAGTTTATATGGTCAATAAAACCTATTCTTAGAGGTATCATTGACCCCAATCGGACCACTATTTAAGATTTTAATTTTTGTGATTTTGAAACAGCTCGAATTTTAGTAAAAACCAGATATAATTTAGTCTCAGCAGCTAAGAAATAATTGAGTTTATGTGGTCACCCAAACCTATTCTTAGAGGTATCATTGACCCCAATCGGACCACTATTAAAGATTTTAACTTTTGTGATTTTGAAACAGCTCGAATTTCAGTAAAAGCCGGATACAATTTGGTCTCAGCAGCTAAGAAATAATTGAGCGATTTAAATGAACTTTGGTACAGTTTATGTGGTCACCCAAACCTATTCTTAGAGGTATCATTGACCCCAATCGGACCACTATTAAAGATTATAATTTTTGTGATTTTGAAACAGCTCGAATTTCAGTAAAAGCCGGAAACAATTTGGTCTCAGCAGCTAAGAAATAATTGAGCGATTTAAATGAACTTTGGTACAGTTTATGTGGTCACCCAAACCTATTCTTAGAGGTATCATTGACCCCAATCGGACCACTATTAAAGATTATAATTTTTGTGATTTTGAAACAGCTCGAATTTCAGTAAAAACCAGATATAATTTGGTCTCAGCAGCTAAGAAATAATTGAGCGATTTAAATGAACTTTGGTACAGTTTATGTGGTCACTCAAACCTATTCTTAGAGGTATCATTGACCCCAATCGGACCACTATTAAAGATTTTAACTTTTGTGATTTTGAAACAGCTCGAATTTTAGTAAAAACCAGATATAATTTAGTCTCACCAGCTAAGAAATAATTGAGCGATTTAAATGAACTTTGGTACAGTTTATATGGTCAATAAAACCTTTTCTTAGAGGTATCATTGACCCCAATCGGACCACTATTTAAGATTTTAATTTTTGTGATTTTGAAACAGCTCGAATTTTAGTAAAAACCAGATATAATTTAGTCTCAGCAGCTAAGAAATAATTGAGCGATTTAAATGAACTTTGGTACAGTTTATGTGGTCACCCAAACCTATTCTTAGAGGTTTCATTGACCCCAATCGGACCACTATTAAAGATTATAATTTTTGTGATTTTGAAACAGCTCGAATTTCAGTAAAAACCAGATATAATTTGGTCTCAGCAGCTAAGAAATAATTGAGCGATTTAAATGAACTTTGGTACAGTTTATGTGGTCACCCAAACCTATTCTTAGAGGTATCATTGACCCCAATCGGACCACTATTAAAGATTTTAACTTTTGTGATTTTGAAACAGCTCGAATTTTAGTAAAAACCAGATATAATTTAGTCTCAGCAGCTAAGAAATAATTGAGCGATTTAAATGAACTTTGGTACAGTTTATATGGTCAATAAAACCTATTCTTAGAGGTATCATTGACCCCAATCGGACCACTATTTAAGATTTTAATTTTTGTGATTTTGAAACAGCTCGAATTTTAGTAAAAACCAGATATAATTTAGTCTCAGCAGCTAAGAAATAATTGAGCGATTTAAATGAACTTTGGTACAGTTTATATGGTCAACAAAACCTATTCTTAGAGGTATCATTGACCCCAATCGGACCACTATTAAAGATTTTAACTTTTGTGATTTTGGAACAGCTCGAATTTCATTAAAAGCCGGATACAATTTGGTCTCAGCAGCTAAGAAATAATTGAGCGATTTAAATGAACTTTGGTACAGTTTATGTGGTCACCTAAACCTATTCTTAGAGGTATCATTGACCCCAATCGGACCACTATTAAAGATTATAATTTTTGTGATTTTGAAACAGCTCGAATTTCAGTAAAAACCAGATAAAATTTGGTCTCAGCAGCTAAGAAATAATTGAGCGATTTAAATGAACTTTGGGACAGTTTATGTGGTCACCCAAACCTATTCTTAGAGGTATCATTGACCCCAATCGGACCACTATTAAAGATTATAATTTTTGTGATTTTGAAACAGCTCGAATTTCAGTAAAAACCAGATATAATTTGGTCTCAGCAGCTAAGAAATAATTGAGCGATTTAAATGAACATTGGTACAGTTTATGTGGTCACCCAAACCTATTCTTAGAGGTATCATTGACCCCAATCGGACCACTATTAAAGATTTTAACTTTTGTGATTTTGAAACAGCTCGAATTTCAGTAAAAGCCAGATATAATTTGGTCTCAGCAGCTAAGAAATAATTGAGCGATTTAAATGAACTTTGGTACAGTTTATGTGGTCACCCAAACCTATTCTTAGAGGTATCATTGACCCCAATCGGACCACTATTAAAGATTATAATTTTTGTGATTTTGAAACAGCTCGAATTTCAGTAAAAACCAGATATAATTTGGTCTCAGCAGCTAAGAAATAATTGAGCGATTTAAATGAACTTTGGTACAGTTTATGTGGTCACCCAAACCTATTCTTAGAGGTATCATTGACCCCAATCGGACCACTATTAAAGATTTTAACTTTTGTGATTTTGAAACAGCTCGAATTTTAGTAAAAACCAGATATAATTTAGTCTCAGCAGCTAAGAAATAATTGAGCGATTTAAATGAACTTTGGTACAGTTTATATGGTCAACAAAACCTATTCTTAGAGGTATCATTGACCCCAATCGGACCACTATTAAAGATTTTAACTTTTGTGATTTTGAAACAGCTCGAATTTCAGTAAAAGCCGGATACAATTTGGTCTCAGCAGCTAAGAAATAATTGAGCGATTTAAATTAACTTTGGTACAGTTTATGTGGTCACCCAAACCTATTCTTAGAGGTATCATTGACCCCAATCGGACCACTATTAAAGATTTTAATTTTTGTGATTTTGAAACAGCTCGAATTTCATTAAAAACCAGATATAATTTGGTCTCAGCAGCTAAGAAATAATTGAGCGATTTAAATGAACTTTGGTACAGTTTATGTGGTCACCCAAACCTATTCTTAGAGGTATCATTGACCCCAATCGGACCACTATTAAAGATTTTAACTTTTGTGATTTTGAAACAGCTCGAATTTTAGTAAAAACCAGATATAATTTGGTCTCAGCAGCTAAGAAATAATTGAGCGATTTAAATGAACTTTGGTACAGTTTATATGGTCACCCAAACCTATTCTTAGAGGTATCATTGACCCCAATCGGACCACTATTAAAGATTTTAATTTTTGTGATTTTTAAACAGCTCGAATTTCAGTAAAAACCAGATATAATTTGGTCTCAGCAGCTAAGAAATAATTGAGCGATTTAAATGAACTTTGGTACAGTTTATGTGGTCACCCAAACCTATTCTTAGAGGTATCATTGACCCCAATCGGACCACTATTAAAGATTTTAACTTTTGTGATTTTGAAACAGCTCGAATTTCAGTAAAAGCCGGATACAATTTGGTCTCAGCAGCTAAGAAATAATTGAGCGATTTAAATGAACTTTGGTACAGTTTATGTGGTCACCCAAACCTATTCTTAGAGGTATCATTGACCCCAATCGGACCACTATTAAAGATTATAATTTTTGTGATTTTGAAACAGCTCGAATTTCAGTAAAAGCCAGATACAATTTGGTCTCAGCAGCTAAGAAATAATTGAGCGATTTAAATGAACTTTGGTACAGTTTATGTGGTCACCCAAACCTATTCTTAGAGGTATCATTGACCCCAATCGGACCACTATTAAAGATTATAATTTTTGTGATTTTGAAACAGCTCGAATTTCAGTAAAAACCAGATATAATTTGGTCTCAGCAGCTAAGAAATAATTGAGCGATTTAAATGAACTTTGGTACAGTTTATGTGGTCACCCAAACCTATTCTTAGAGGTATCATTGACCCCAATCGGACCACTATTAAAGATTTTAACTTTTGTGATTTTGAAACAGCTCGAATTTTAGTAAAAACCAGATATAATTTAGTCTCACCAGCTAAGAAATAATTGAGCGATTTAAATGAACTTTGGTACAGTTTATATGGTCAATAAAACCTATTCTTAGAGGTATCATTGACCCCAATCGGACCACTATTTAAGATTTTAATTTTTGTGATTTTGAAACAGCTCGAATTTTAGTAAAAACCAGATATAATTTAGTCTCAGCAGCTAAGAAATAATTGAGCGATTTAAATGAACTTTGGTACAGTTTATGTGGTCACCCAAACCTATTCTTAGAGGTATCATTGACCCCAATCGGACCACTATTAAAGATTTTAACTTTTGTGATTTTGAAACAGCTCGAATTTTAGTAAAAACCAGATATAATTTAGTCTCAGCAGCTAAGAAATAATTGAGCGATTTAAATGAACTTTGGTACAGTTTATATGGTCAATAAAACCTATTCTTAGAGGTATCATTGACCCCAATCGGACCACTATTTAAGATTTTAATTTTTGTGATTTTGAAACAGCTCGAATTTCAGTAAAAACCAGATATAATTTGGTCTCAGCAGCTAAGAAATAATTGAGCGATTTAAATGAACTTTGGTACAGTTTATGTGGTCACCCAAACCTATTCTTAGAGGTATCATTGACCCCAATCGGACCACTATTAAAGATTTTAACTTTTGTGATTTTGAAACAGCTCGAATTTTAGTAAAAACCAGATATAATTTAGTCTCAGCAGCTAAGAAATAATTGAGCGATTTAAATGAACTTTGGTACAGTTTATATGGTCAATAAAACCTATTCTTAGAGGTATCATTGACCCCAATCGGACCACTATTTAAGATTTTAATTTTTGTGATTTTGAAACAGCTCGAATTTCAGTAAAAACCAGATATAATTTGGTCTCAGCAGCTAAGAAATAATTGAGCGATTTAAATGAACTTTGGGACAGTTTATGTGGTCACCCAAACCTATTCTTAGAGGTATCATTGACCCCAATTGGACCACTATTAAAGATTATAATTTTTGTGATTTTGAAACAGCTCGAATTTCAGTAAAAACCAGATATAATTTGGTCTCAGCAGCTAAGAAATAATTGAGCGATTTAAATGAACTTTGGTACAGTTTATGTGGTCACCCAAACCTATTCTTAGAGGTATCATTGACCCCAATCGGACCACTATTAAAGATTTTAACTTTTGTGATTTTGAAACAGCTCGAATTTCAGTAAAAGCCAGATATAATTTGGTCTCAGCAGCTAAGAAATAATTGAGCGATTTAAATGAACTTTGGTACAGTTTATGTGGTCACCCAAACCTATTCTTAGAGGTATCATTGACCCCAATCGGACCACTATTAAAGATTATAATTTTTGTGATTTTGAAACAGCTCGAATTTCAGTAAAAACCAGATATAATTTGGTCTCAGCAGCTAAGAAATAATTGAGCGATTTAAATGAACTTTGGTACAGTTTATGTGGTCACCCAAACCTATTCTTAGAGGTATCATTGACCCCAATCGGACCACTATTAAAGATTTTAACTTTTGTGATTTTGAAACAGCTCGAATTTTAGTAAAAACCAGATATAATTTAGTCTCAGCAGCTAAGAAATAATTGAGCGATTTAAATGAACTTTGGTACAGTTTATATGGTCAACAAAACCTATTCTTAGAGGTATCATTGACCCCAATCGGACCACTATTAAAGATTTTAACTTTTGTGATTTTGAAACAGCTCGAATTTCAGTAAAAGCCGGATACAATTTGGTCTCAGCAGCTAAGAAATAATTGAGCGATTTAAATGAACTTTGGTACAGTTTATGTGGTCACCCAAACCTATTCTTAGAGGTATCATTGACCCCAATCGGACCACTATTAAAGATTATAATTTTTGTGATTTTGAAACAGCTCGAATTTCAGTAAAAGCCGGATACAATTTGGTCTCAGCAGCTAAGAAATAATTGAGCGATTTAAATGAACTTTGGTACAGTTTATGTGGTCACCCAAACCTATTCTTAGAGGTATCATTGACCCCAATCGGACCACTATTAAAGATTATAATTTTTGTGATTTTGAAACAGCTCGAATTTCAGTAAAAACCAGATATAATTTGGTCTCAGCAGCTAAGAAATAATTGAGCGATTTAAATGAACTTTGGTACAGTTTATGTGGTCACCCAAACCTATTATTAGAGGTATCATTGACCCCAATCGGACCACTATTAAAGATTTTAACTTTTGTGATTTTGAAACAGCTCGAATTTTAGTAAAAACCAGATATAATTTAGTCTCAGCAGCTAAGAAATAATTGAGCGATTTAAATGAACTTTGGTACAGTTTATGTGGTCACCCAAACCTATTCTTAGAGGTATCATTGACCCCAATCGGACCACTATTTAAGATTTTAATTTTTGTGATTTTGAAACAGCTCGAATTTTAGTAAAAACCAGATATAATTTAGTCTCAGCAGCTAAGAAATAATTGAGCGATTTAAATGAACTTTGGTACAGTTTATATGGTCAATAATACCTATTCTTAGAGGTATCATTGACCCCAATCGGACCACTATTTAAGATTTTAATTTTTGTGATTTTGAAGCAGCTCGAATTTTAGTAAAAACCAGATATAATTTAGTCTCAGCAGCTAAGAAATAATTGAGCGATTTAAATGAACTTTGGTACAGTTTATATGGTCAACAAAACCTATTCTTAGAGGTATCATTGACCCCAATCGGACCACTATTAAAGATTTTAACTTTTGTGATTTTGAAACAGCTCGAATTTCATTAAAAGCCGGATACAATTTGGTCTCAGCAGCTAAGAAATAATTGAGCGATTTAAATGAACTTTGGTACAGTTTATGTGGTCACCTAAACCTATTCTTAGAGGTATCATTGACCCCAATCGGACCACTATTAAAGATTATAATTTTTGTGATTTTGAAACAGCTCGAATTTCAGTAAAAACCAGATAAAATTTGGTCTCAGCAGCTAAGAAATAATTGAGCGATTTAAATGAACTTTGGGACAGTTTATGTGGTCACCCAAACCTATTCTTAGAGGTATCATTGACCCCAATTGGACCACTATTAAAGATTATAATTTTTGTGATTTTGAAACAGCTCGAATTTCAGTAAAAACCAGATATAATTTGGTCTCAGCAGCTAAGAAATAATTGAGCGATTTAAATGAACTTTGGTACAGTTTATGTGGTCACCCAAACCTATTCTTAGAGGTATCATTGACCCCAATCGGACCACTATTAAAGATTTTAACTTTTGTGATTTTGAAACAGCTCGAATTTCAGTAAAAGCCGGATACAATTTGGTCTCAGCAGCTAAGAAATAATTGAGCGATTTAAATGAACTTTGGTACAGTTTATGTGGTCACCCAAACCTATTCTTAGAGGTATCATTGACCCCAATCGGACCACTATTAAAGATTATAATTTTTGTGATTTTGAAACAGCTCGAATTTCAGTAAAAGCCGGATACAATTTGGTCTCAGCAGCTAAGAAATAATTGAGCGATTTAAATGAACTTTGGTACAGTTTATGTGGTCACCCAAACCTATTCTTAGAGGTATCATTGACCCCAATCGGACCACTATTAAAGATTATAATTTTTGTGATTTTGAAACAGCTCGAATTTCAGTAAAAACCAGATATAATTTGGTCTTATCAGCTAAGAAATAATTGAGCGATTTAAATGAACTTTGGTACAGTTTATGTGGTCACCCAAACCTATTCTTAGAGGTATCATTGACCCCAATCGGACCACTATTAAAGATTATAATTTTTGTGATTTTGAAACAGCTCGAGTTTCAGTAAAAACCAGATATAATTTGGTCTCAGCAGCTAAGAAATAATTGAGCGATTTAAATGAACTTTGGTACAGTTTATGTGGTCACCCAAACCTATTCTTAGAGGTATCATTGACCCCAATCGGACCACTATTAAAGATTTAAACTTTTGTGATTTTGAAACAGCTCGAATTTTAGTAAAAACCAGATATAATTTAGTCTCAGCAGCTAAGAAATAATTGAGCGATTTAAATGAACTTTGGTACAGTTTATATGGTCAACAAAACCTATTCTTAGAGGTATCATTGACCCCAATCGGACCACTATTAAAGATTTTAATTTTTGTGATTTTGAAACAGCTCGAATTTCAGTAAAAGCCGGATACAATTTGGTCTCAGCAGCTAAGAAATAATTGAGCGATTTAAATGAACTTTGGTACAGTTTATGTGGTCACCCAAACCTATTCTTAGAGGTATCATTGACCCCAATCGGACCACTATTAAAGATTATAATTTTTGTGATTTTGAAACAGCTCGAATTTCAGTAAAAGCCGGATACAATTTGGTCTCAGCAGCTAAGAAATAATTGAGCGATTTAAATGAACTTTGGTACAGTTTATGCGGTCACCCAAACCTATTCTTAGAGGTATCATTGACCCCAATCGGACCACTATTAAAGATTATAATTTTTGTGATTTTGAAACAGCTCGAATTTCAGTAAAAGCCGGATACAATTTGGTCTCAGCAGCTAAGAAATAATTGAGCGATTTAAATGAACTTTGGTACAGTTTATGTGGTCACCCAAACCTATTCTTAGAGGTATCATTGACCCCAATCGGACCACTATTAAAGATTATAATTTTTGTGATTTTGAAACAGCTCGAATTTCAGTAAAAACCAGATATAATTTGGTCTCAGCAGCTAAGAAATAATTGAGCGATTTAAATGAACTTTGGTACAGTTTATGTGGTCACCCAAACCTATTCTTAGAGGTATCATTGACCCCAATCGGACCACTATTAAAGATTATAATTTTTGTGATTTTGAAACAGCTCGAATTTCAGTAAAAACCAGATATAATTTGGTCTCAGCAGCTAAGAAATAATTGAGCGATTTAAATGAACTTTGGTACAGTTTATGTGGTCACCCAAACCTATTCTTAGAGGTATCATTGACCCCAATCGGACCACTATTAAAGATTTTAACTTTTGTGATTTTGAAACAGCTTGAATTTCAGTAAAAGCCGGATACAATTTGGTCTCAGCAGCTAAGAAATAATTGAGCGATTTAAATGAACTTTGGTACAGTTTATGTGGTCACCCAAACCTATTCTTAGAGGTATCATTGACCCCAATCGGACCACTATTTAAGATTTTAATTTTTGTGATTTTGAAACAGCTCGAATTTCAGTAAAAGCCGGATACAATTTGGTCTCAGCAGCTAAGAAATAATTGAGCGATTTAAATGAACTTTGGTACAGTTTATGTGGTCACCCAAACCTATTCTTAGAGGTATCATTGACCCCAATCGGACCACTATTAAAGATTTTAACTTTTGTGATTTTGAAACAGCTCGAATTTCAGTAAAAGCCGGATACAATTTGGTCTCAGCAGCTAAGAAATAATTGAGCGATTTAAATGAACTTTGGTACAGTTTATGTGGTCACCCAAACCTATTCTTAGAGGTATCATTGACCCCAATCGGACCACTATTAAAGATTATAATTTTTGTGATTTTGAAACAGCTCGAATTTCAGTAAAAGCCGGATACAATTTGGTCTCAGCAGCTAAGAAATAATTGAGCGATTTAAATGAACTTTGGTACAGTTTATATGGTCAACAAAACCAATTCTTAGAGGTATCATTGACCCCAATCGGACCACTATTTAAGATTTTAATTTTTGTGATTTTGAAACAGCTCGAATTTTAGTAAAAACCAGATATAATTTAGTCTCAGCAGCTAAGAAATAATTGAGCGATTTAAATGAACTTTGGTACAGTTTATATGGTCAATAAAACCTATTCTTAGAGGTATCATTGACCCCAATTGGACCACTATTAAAGATTATAATTTTTGTGATTTTGAAACAGCTCGAATTTCAGTAAAAACCGGATATAATTTGGTCTCAGCAACTAAGAAATAATTGAGCGATTTAAGTGAACTTTGGTACAGTTTATATGGTCAACAAAACCTATTCTTAGAGGTATCATTGACCCCAATCGGACCACTATTAAAGATTTTAACTTTTGTGATTTTGAAACAGCTCGAATTTCAGTAAAAGCCGGATACAATTTGGTCTCAGCAGCTAAAAAATAATTGAGCGATTTAAATGAACTTTGGTACAGTTTATATGGTCAACAAAACCTATTCTTAGAGGTATCATTGACCCCAATCGGACCACTATTAAAGATTTTAACTTTTGTGATTTTGAAACAGCTCGAATTTCAGTAAAAGCCGGATACAATTTGGTCTCAGCAGCTAAGAAATAATTGAGCGATTTAAATGAACTTTGGTACAGTTTATGTGGTCACCCAAACCTATTCTTAGAGGTATCATTGACCCCAATCGGACCACTATTAAAGATTTTAACTTTTGTGATTTTGAAACAGCTCGAATTTTAGTAAAAACCAGATATAATTTAGTCTCAGCAGCTAAGAAATAATTGAGCGATTTAAATGAACTTTGGTACAGTTTATATGGTCAACAAAACCTATTCTTAGAGGTATTATTGACCCCAATCGGACCACTATTTAAGATTTTAATTTTTGTGATTTTGAAGCAGCTCGAATTCTAGTAAAAACCAGATATAATTTGGTCTCAGCAGCTAAGAAATAATTGAGCGATTTAAATGAACTTTGGTACAGTTTATATGGTCAACAAAACCTATTCTTAGAGGTATCATTGACCCCAATCGGACCACTATTTAAGATTTTAATTTTTGTGATTTTTAAACAGCTCGAATTTCAGTAAAAACCAGATATAATTTGGTCTCAGTAGCTAAGAAATAATTGAGCGATTTAAATGAACTTTGGTACAGTTTATATGGTCAACAAAACCTATTCTTAGAGGTATCATTGACCCCAATCGGACCACAATTAAAGATTTTAACTTTTGTGATTTTTAAACAGCTCGAATTTCAGTAAAAACCAGATATAATTTGGTCTCAGTAGCTAAGAAATAATTGAGCGATTTAAATGAACTTTGGTACAGTTTATATGGTCAACAAAACCTATTCTTAGAGGTATCATTGACCCCAATCGGACCACTATTTAAGATTTTAATTTTTGTGATTTTGAAACAGCTCGAACTTTAGTAAAAACCAGATATAATTTAGTCTCAGCAGCTAAGAAATAATTGAGCGATTTAAATGAACTTTGGTACAGTTTATATGGTCAACAAAACCTATTCTTAGAGGTATCATTGACCCCAATCGGACCACTATTTAAGATTTTAATTTTTGTGATTTTGAAACAGCTCGAATTTTAGTAAAAACCAGATATAATTTAGTCTCAGCAGCTAAGAAATAATTGAGCGATTTAAATGAACTTTGGTACAGTTTATATGGTCAACAAAACCTATTCTTAGAGGTATCATTGACCCCAATCGGACCACTATTAAAGATTTTAACTTTTGTGATTTTGAAACAGCTCGAATTTCAGTAAAAACCAGATATAATTTGGTCTCAGCAGCTAAGAAATGATTGAGCGATTTAAATGAACTTTGGTACAGTTTATATGGTCAACAAAACCTATTCTTAGAGGTATCATTGACCCCAATCGGACCACTATTTAAGATTTTAATTTTTGTGATTTTGAAACAGCTCGAATTTTAGTAAAAACCAGATATAATTTGGTCTCAGCAGCTAAGAAATAATTGAGCGATTTAAATGAACTTTGGTACAGTTTATATGGTCAACAAAACCTATTCTTAGAGGTATCATTGACCCCAATCGGACCACTATTTAAGATTTTAATTTTTGTGATTTTGAAACAGCTCGAATTTTAGTAAAAACCAGATATAATTTAGTCTCAGCAGCTAAGAAATAATTGAGCGATTTAAATGAACTTTGGTACAGTTTATATGGTCAACAAAACCTATTCTTAGAGGTATCATTGACCCCAATCGGACCACTATTAAAGATTTTAACTTTTGTGATTTTTAAACAGCTCGAATTTCAGTAAAAACCAGATATAATTTGGTCTCAGTAGCTAAGAAATAATTGAGCGATTTAAATGAACTTTGGTACAGTTTATATGGTCAACAAAACCTATTCTTAGAGGTATCATTGACCCCAATCGGACCACAATTAAAGATTTTAACTTTTGTGATTTTTAAACAGCTCGAATTTCAGTAAAAACCAGATATAATTTGGTCTCAGTAGCTAAGAAATAATTGAGCGATTTAAATGAACTTTGGTACAGTTTATATGGTCAACAAAACCTATTCTTAGAGGTATCATTGACCCCAATCGGACCACTATTTAAGATTTTAATTTTTGTGATTTTGAAACAGCTCGAACTTTAGTAAAAACCAGATATAATTTAGTCTCAGCAGCTAAGAAATAATTGAGCGATTTAAATGAACTTTGGTACAGTTTATATGGTCAACAAAACCTATTCTTAGAGGTATCATTGACCCCAATCGGACCACTATTTAAGATTTTAATTTTTGTGATTTTGAAACAGCTCGAATTTTAGTAAAAACCAGATATAATTTAGTCTCAGCAGCTAAGAAATAATTGAGCGATTTAAATGAACTTTGGTACAGTTTATATGGTCAACAAAACCTATTCTTAGAGGTATCATTGACCCCAATCGGACCACTATTTAAGATTTTAATTTTTGTGATTTTGAAACAGCTCGAATTTTAGTAAAAACCAGATATAATTTGGTCTCAGCAGCTAAGAAATAATTGAGCGATTTAAATGAACTTTGGTACAGTTTATATGGTCAACAAAACCTATTCTTAGAGGTATCATTGACCCCAATCGGACCACTATTTAAGATTTTAATTTTTGTGATTTTGAAACAGCTCGAATTTTAGTAAAAACCAGATATAATTTAGTCTCAGCAGCTAAGAAATAATTGAGCGATTTAAATGAACTTTGGTACAGTTTATATGGTCAACAAAACCTATTCTTAGAGGTATCATTGACCCCAATCAGACCACTATTTAAGATTTTAATTTTTGTGATTTTGAAACAGCTCGAATTTTAGTAAAAACCAGATATAATTTAGTCTCAGCAGCTAAGAAATAATTGAGCGATTTAAATGAACTTTGGTACAGTTTATATGGTCAATAAAACCTATTCTTAGAGGTATCATTGACCCCAATCGGACCACTATTAAAGATTTTAACTTTTGTGATTTTGAAACAGCTCGAATTTCAGTAAAAGCCAGATATGATTTAGTCTCATCAGCTAAGAAATAATTGAGCGATTTAAATGAACTTTGGTACAGTTTATGTGCTCAACAAAACTTTTTTTTAGAGCATTGGTGAAAAATAAGGACGGAAGTATGAGATTATGACAATTCAACGTTATGTCATTTGGACTATGTAACGCAACTGCAACTTTCGAACGAGTTTTAAAGAGGTTACACTTGGGGAAATTATTGTTTGTGAGAATTCACAAACCAGTGATATGAACTAGCAATAAGCAAAAATATGTAGCCATACATATATGAAGCCATACATATATCTAATCTATGGTATGACGTAATATAGGAAAATTTTAAGAGCCTCTATCATAAAATGCACCACCTATTACAATAAACTAGTATAAACTTACATAAACCAAATATTTAAAATCCATAAAATATATCCTGATGTACCTACGGTAATACCGAGCAATTGGCGCAGTGGTTAAAGCTGCGGTTTAACCGGAGCTTTAACCACTGCGCCAATTGCTTGGGACGGGAGGTACCGGGTTCGAATCCCAACCGGGGAGGGTTGCAAAAGGGATTTTTCATCACTTGATTACGATCGGTGATAACGATGAACACAACTATGACCCCCCGTTGGAGTGCAGAATTCATGGGCCGAACCATCGTCCATGCCAGTACAGGCTGGCTGGAGCAATGCAATTTGCAGATGGATATTTGAAACGCGAACTTGTATTCGCGCGTCCTCGATTTGGCTAGTAATGGCGTAAAGTAGGACGTTAATTAACCGCGAAAGGGTTGGGTGAGCTTCGACCCCAAAAACAGATTGCATAAAACAGATTACCTACGGTACCCTAGTCCTAAATATATACACCAAATATAAGTAAAGCATACAATATAGTTTTAGCCAATCGAGATCCCCATATATACGAATACACGAGTGTAAATAGATAAATCGGTTGGTGTTATGTATGTAATGTTGAACATTAAAACATAACAAATTATTTTTATCAAAAATATTGTTATTATTAATATTTTCGATGAATTAATTAAAACAAGTAGTTTAGTTTTTATTATAGTGAAATTATTTTTATTTTTATTATTTATTGTTCATAAATATATTTCGGAAATAAAATTTCCATCATCAGTATTGCTTACTTGATTGAGAATTAAATTTAATTTTTTCATGCTTATATACAAAATTTAGTCGTTGTATTTCAAAAATTGATCGTTGTAATATTAATGGGGTGTGGCTTATTGTCGTCGTTTTTTATTATTATATAAAATCAGTTCGTATAATTTATTAGTCGTGGTATTAATTTTATTATTAAGTAGGTTTTTACTTTTTCGATTTTTGTATATTTCGAATTCTTCGACCCTGTTCATTTTATCGCCTTTCTTCATTTTGTACAGAATCTTTAGGTTTGTATCCATATCCATGTAGTTATGCTGGGTATCGTTTATGTGGAGAGCAAATCTTGATTCGGTTCTTATTTTACCGATGTCTTTTATGTGTTCCTTAAATCTTTGTTTAAAGGATCTACCGGTTTGTCCTATGTAAAATGAAGGGCAATCTGAGCATGTCAGTTTATAAATTCCTGTGTCTAAACTTGTGTTACTGTCTGGTTTGACTAATTGTTCTAATTTCTGTTGGGTCTTATAAGCAACTTTATATCCAAAGTGCTTAAATATTTTTGTCGAAAGTTACGAGTCGGGAATGATTTTAATTATAAGATTGTTAAAATCATATTTTGTTGTTGTTTATTTTGGTTGTTTTGTTGACACACGGGTGTAGATTACGCTATATATCATAATATATCGCTTATATAGTGGATATATATGGTCTTTGTTAGTAAAAATAAATGAAAAAAATTCCAGAATTAAAATGAAACTGTGACAGGCGAATAAGATGAATTAAAAGTGGTTTCGTTTTGTGTGCAGCATGAAAAAAATTTATAAACATGATGATCCGGGATGAGGTGGTGGGGGGAATTTTCAATTTTCGCTATGTATTATATACATATATATTTTCTGCTAAAGCTGAACGAACCATAAATTATATGTATATTGGTATGCGGTTTAGTAACAAAAGCCATTTGGTTTTGTATAATCAATCATTAGGATTATTGAATTTATGGCTATTTGTGTTGTTTTAAAATAATTTTTTTTTTTCAATTTATTATAGTTTAAGATATTCGATACTTTATTATAAAGTTGATATTGAAATTTCATAACTTTATTTAATCGATATACAATTCTATTTTTACATTGCCCAACCATAAACCAACGCGGTACAAATTGAATCGCTTTATGCGTCGAACAACATCATTAACTACTGAAAGCGATACTGCCATATTCCAAATTCACAATATTTACTCGTTTGCGAAGTAAATATGGCGAAAAGCCGTTTTTTTTTTAAATATACAGATGTCAGTTATGTGAAGTGAGCAATGGTCGGTGTAGTAAAGTATACAGAGCACCTCGGTCACTATATCATGAACTTTAAGCACGCAATCAAAGTGCACGCAAAATGTTGGCTTGTTTGCAATAATCTTTATTTATTTTGCTTCCAGCAAGCTATGAAAAAAACGTGTAGTTCGTTTTACTCCGTTGAAGAAGAATGCCCAAACAATTTTTTTTGTTTAAGTCGCGAATATTAGTTAAAATAGTTTTGGAAACTTTTAAAGCTTAAAAATAAAAAAATAAAAATACAAATACACAATACCTTTTTGAGATAAAACAAGTTATGAAGCGTATTTATCCAGCTTTGAACTCACCTAGAATAAAAATGAACAAAGACATGAATTAGTTTAAATTTAATTTACATCAGTGCAATTTTTAAAATTTAAAGCCAAGATGAACTGCATATTACAATTTTCCTCATGAGTTATGCGACCAATAGGAATTATAATAAAATGCACTAAAAAGCAAAAAATTTTCAAAATAGTTATAAAAGATAAAAAATTTAAAAATTTTAATAGCTTAAAAGTTTAAAAGTTTAAAGTTTAAAGTTTAAAGTTTAAAGTTTAAAGTTTAAAGTTTAAAGTTTAAAGTTTAAAGTTTAAAGTTTAAAGTTTAAAGTTTAAAGTTTAAAGTTTAAAGTTTAAAGTTTAAAGTTTAAAGTTTAAAGTTTAAAGTTTAAAGTTTAAAGTTTAAAGTTTAAAGTTTAAAGTTTAAAGTTTAAAGTTTAAAGTTTAAAGTTTAAAGTTTAAAGTTTAAAGTTTAAAGTTTAAAGTTTAAAGTTTAAAGTTTAAAGTTTAAAGTTTAAAGTTTAAAGTTTAAAGTTTAAAGTTTAAAGTTTAAAGTTTAAAGTTTAAAGTTTAAAGTTTAAAGTTTAAAGTTTAAAGTTTAAAGTTTAAAGTTTAAAGTTTAAAGTTTAAAGTTTAAAGTTTAAAGTTTAAAGTTTAAAGTTTAAAGTTTAAAGTTTAAAGTTTAAAGTTTAAAGTTTAAAGTTTAAAGTTTAAAGTTTAAAGTTTAAAGTTTAAAGTTTAAAGTTTAAAGTTTAAAGTTTAAAGTTTAAAGTTTAAAGTTTAAAGTTTAAAGTTTAAAGTTTAAAGTTTAAAGTTTAAAGTTTAAAGTTTAAAGTTTAAAGTTTAAAGTTTAAAGTTTAAAGTTTAAAGTTTAAAGTTTAAAGTTTAAAGTTTAAAGTTTAAAGTTTAAAGTTTAAAGTTTAAAGTTTAAAGTTTAAAGTTTAAAGTTTAAAGTTTAAACTTTAAACTTTAAACTTTAAACTTTAAACTTTAAACTTTAAACTTTAAACTTTAAACTTTAAACTTTAAACTTTAAACTTTAAAGTTTAAACTTAAATTTAGACAAAAACTTATAATAACAAATTCCGTAGGATGTTCCTAAAAATAAGAACTTTGGAACTAGGACAACTAGACTAAAGATAAACTAAATCGGAACTAACCAATGGGTTAAACTAGACTAAAGATAAACTAAATCGGAACTAACCAATGGTTTAAATTCAACAAAAAGAGATCATCAGTTAGAAATTAAAGATTAAATGTTGTAAATAAAGTTTCCTCAATCTGCAGTTTTCAATTTTTGGTAGGGTCTTATTTTTAGAAAGTTTTTAGATAGTTAAGAAACATTGCTGTTTGTGGGGACGATTCCTTTTATGTTTATTTGGTACAACTATAAAATTTTTTCAATCGATATGCAAAGTAGTTTTAAGCCAATGTTTTTTTGTAAACCCAAAATTCCAGGTGAGATATGCAAAATTTGTATAAAATTAAAATCATTTCGGAGCCAGGTAAATTTTGTATTGGTGTTTTGGTTTTTCCAACCTTTTAATGAAAATTTATTATATATACAAATTTACAATGAAAACTAAAACTAATGCAAAGTCTTACCAAAAATATTCAAAAAGTTTTGGATTAAATCTACGGATAAACATTATATTTTTGTAGAAAGGTGAAAATTATATAGCCATACCTATATACTCTCCTTTTCATATAACGTAAATTTATCCAGATTATCGTAAAGTTTAAAATTTTTATTTTTAATTATTTAAAACCAAAAATAATTTATTTTCATTTATAAACACGGCTTTCTGTTAATTTTATTTTCACCCCAATTATTTTATTATTCTTTGGGAAAATGGTCAAGAAACATGTACGCAAGGTACATGTTGTAGTGATTTCTATCGTGTGTAAAGGGAATTGACCGGAAAAAAGAACTTCACCAAAGTTTTCTAAATAAAACACTCTAATCAATTGTGATGTTAAAATGAGGTTAACTTTTTTTTAATCCCTGGATATTTGAAAATATATAAGCAACATTTATTGGTTATATAATTTATAATTATTCTAGCGACACCAAAATAGTTTTTATTTTGCAACAATTTAGATTCGGAAATTTTCAACAAAATCGTAACAATACTAAAAGTGTAATAAATTATCAGTGTTTTGGAAATTCTAAAATCGATAAATTAAAATACATTATTTAAATGAAATAAATAGTCATAAATATAAAATTATTTCGTTGGCAATATCCAATAAAAATTTATAAATTATTTTCGAAATAAAATAATACAATAAATTGTAATTTTCTTATTGCTAGGATTTAGTTGAGCTATTCGTCGTTATGTATAAATTTAAATTTATTTGTATCGCTTAAAATAATTCATTGGTCAATTTAATTTATTAATAAAAAAAAAATTTACTAATGACGCAAAAAAATTTTTAATAATAATTCCGGATTTTAATTTGGTAAAATAATTAAATTGTTATGAAAAACCACACCAATTGGAAAAAAATATTTTTTAACGAGATTAAATTATTTAAAATCGTCGATTTTAATTGCAGATTTTAATTCACTGTTTTGGAATGTTAATTTGCGGATTTGTTTTAAATTAGTTTTTAATGGAGAAACATAGCTATAAAGCAGGCGCACTTATACATGTAACCAACTGACAAATGGCATCTCCCCCATAAAAATGAGAGGCAACAATCAAAAACTCCTTTATAAATTAGCGTAACTTTGCACGTCAAAATCTCCTTTGTGATCAATTTTCCTTGTGAAAATGAACAGCAATTAAAAAAATAAGAGATACATCTTCTAGGCAACTATTTCTCACTAAGAGACTAATTACAATAAATGTATGATAATTTGTATTGTTCATTTCAATTGGAATCTTACAAAGTCAATTTTTGTGTCTCCTGAAAATTTCATTTTTTCTTCACATAGGAGTTATTGTCACGATATAAGGTGAGTCTCAATAGGGTAGGCAATTGTTTATGTTTGTAACTTGTAACGGCTTGTTCTCCATTGTTGTAACTATGTGGTGTCTGCCAATTGTATCTAATATACAGCCTAGTGGTACCAAACGGGCAACAACTTTGATCAACTAAATATTTCATCCGAGTGCTAACACTATAAAATAAGTGCCAGATTAAGTTGTCTGTGATCCGTGCCGATAATCAACCTGGCTATAGATCTTTGCAAATAGCCCAATCTTGAACGGAGCATCTGGATTCATGGCAACATTCAGCTATTCTTTGCCTAATCCTAATACTACGGATCTCTGCCAAAACGGAAACCATTTTTTCCGCTACTCGTGGAACAAACATGGATTGAAAATCAAATAATTAAGAGTCTGAAACGCTTTAAAAACCGGATAGTTCTATTAAGAAGAAACGGTTCTATAGGCCCTCTCTTCCTAAAGTTGGAGAAGGGGATATATGCCAGAATAATGCAGGTCCCTCTAAACCAAATAAGGAGAAACCGGTTTGGAGAACCTCCCCATTCTTGCCTTTCAAAGTTGGTGGATTTATGCAACGACAATGCAAGTCCCTTCAAACCCACCTTCAATGCTAGGAGGAAAGCATGGAAAGCCTTAAAAAGGATTAAGGGAATTCCGGTGGATAAAAGGATGGGTAAATATGTAGCCACTTGGGCTACTAAGAATGTCAAACCGATGCTGAGAAGTTCATCTGAGTGTTCTCTGTCCAAGAGACAGAGGTCTCAGGATATATATCCAAAGGCCGCTCTAAGATCTAAATTGCAGGCAACTTAGTGGGGTTCTAAATGATCCGCTAGTCGTAGCAGTCCACTAGTAAAGAACCCTATGGTGGTTCTTACATGTCGCGATGGAGATAAGTATAGGAATCATGGAAAATTGACAGCATGTGCCAATCAGAGATCTCTAGCTCTTTACAAAAAGGAGGAAATCGGCAGACTTGGTGAGGTTTAGATTGGAGCTAGACTTGATGTAATTGCGTTTAAGGATATTCCTAGTAAGCTAAGGGCTCGTGCATAGATCTTGGTGGAGCCAAGTAATTCAAAGACTATTTTGGCACTTTTGCAAATCAACAATCCAGATTTGCCAACTTTTAAACTGGATGATAGCAGATCGATTGTCATCATCATTAACACATGGTTGTTGGCGGTGCTAGCCAAAACCGGTGGTGTGGTTAGCTTTGATTTTAGCTCAATCACATTGAAAATGGATGAGAGTACTTCTGCAATGCACGGAACTTCGTCTGTGGTAGGTTACCTAATTGATATGCAGGCTTATCTTGAAAAGATGGAGGTAACAAATTCTTTGGGCACTGAGTTGTCCTTATCAATTAATTCCCTGTGAGGACTCGGTATGGACTCTGATTCAAGTACAGAATCTGGTTTCACTGAAATTAATTCTAATCAACCTTCATTACTGTAAGGAATGGTCAGCTGCTCCAAATATTAAAAGATGACATTGCGGTCGTCTTGGTTCAAGAACCATTGGACAATGAGGATCGGGTTCTTTGGCTACCATCTGGGGAAGTACTGCTACAAATGATAGAGGTGAGTTACTTTTTGATTATTTTCTAAGTACTAACCTATCAATATGTAATGTAAGCTATAAGCCTATTTGTATACCAAGGAATAAATAGGAAGTTTTAGACACTACCCTTATTTCAAAGTTCATGTCGAGAGTGTCCGAAGAACACACTTTTTCTAATCATTTCTGACTTTAATACGGATTGGATATAAAATATTGTAAAACTCTAACCTTTAGAAATAGAAGGAAGATTATAGATACATTGGGGTACTTTCAGAATGATTTTAGGTAACTCTCTGCTAGCATTGGCCTGTAAATCTCCTGAACCAACACAGTAGTTGGATGTTAGCTATGGTATACCGGGTCTCCGAGGCTTTTAATGAAGTTATTTCAAGCTCATGTCCTCTTAGTAGATCCAAGGGTACCAAAACTGACATGAACTGGGACTCCTATAAGGAAGGCCTCAAAATGAATAAATATGAACTAAGAAGTGCCAAAAGCAATTCTTGGAGATTCTTTTGTGATAAAATACAGGAGTATTTTGGGACAGCTAGGCTACGTAAGATATTATTCACTTGTCTCGTCATTCCAAGTTATCTCCAGCGACTGGATGGCCAATGAACATTAACGGGTAAGGAATCCTTGGCGCTTCTTCTGCAAACCCATTTTTCAGAGTGTTCCGATCCTTTTCCTATTTTAGGGCTACTGGCCTGGCGGGAAAATTGTCAACAGCACAAATTTCTTATTGGCAGTAAAAAGTTTCAAGCCTTTTAAGTTTGCAGATCCTGACGGCATCATTCCATTAGGATATCAGCAGGAATGATGACATGAGGATCTGCAAACTTGAAAGGCTTGAAACTGTTTACTGCCAACAAGAAATTTCTCCTGTTGACAATTTTCCAAGTGATATCCAAAAAATCAAGTAATATCCAAAAAAACAATGACTTAACTGGTTCCTGGCTTGAGGTGATTTTCAAAAGTAGCCATAGATGACATGGATCAATGTCATATTTCAAAGAAATGGACCAAAGTAAATGTAATTTTTATACCTAAGGCAGGAAAACCGCCTCATTGCAATCCTAAAAGGACCTTAGGCAATTAGCTTACCTTCTTATTTCTTGAAAATTGTAAAAGGACAAAAAGAAACTTATCTAAAATGCTCAATCGAGCCTGTCCAGCTGTCAACGTCTCATCATTCATATTGTAAGGAGAAATGATGAAACCTGCTCTCCATTCCCTTATATGTCCTTTTGAGAAATCTCTCAAATAAAGAATTATCTTTGGTGACCTTTTGTGATATAGAGAGTGCCTTTAATATCTAGGATGCATAATTACGAGTGAAAGAAGAAGCGTAACAGATATAAAGAGCAGAATTGTAAAGGCCGCGTTTTGCTCCAAAGGATTGAGCGTAAAAATAAAAACGAAACTCATTAAAACTTTTGTTTGGAGCATGGACAGTAAAGTTGATATAAAGAAGACGTATGTAGGCCTTTGAGATGTGGTATTTGAGGAAAATGGAAAGAATCAGCTATATCGAAAGAAAGACAAACGAGTATGTGCTAAGGCTTGTGGAAGAAGGCCGCTCTTTCCTCATAACTATTAAGAAAAGAAGTTAGAGGATGGTGAGCCATGTTCTAAGACACGGGAAGGCGCTACAAACCGTAATCTTTGAGGGCATGATTGAAGGAAAAAAAGAGCGGGAAGACCCAGGATGTCATGTATGAGCCAACTGCAGTTAGAAGCTGGAGTCTCGGGATATGAAGAACTGAAGAAAACGACACAAGAACGAGAGGAGTGCAGTAAAAATAGAACTACGCTGTGAACCAACCCCAGGGTTGAATACTACAAAAAAAGCATTATTTTGACTGCTATACGGCTTGTATTAATTTCACAATCGTTGTTCGTTGCGTTAAGATACAAGCAGACAGCTTCTAAAGCAACACTGAAGCCATGAACCTCAATTTGAACCAAAAAATCGAAAAACTCTAATTAGCGTCTTTATTTCACGAACTATAGGACCACGCGAATTTTAAATATAAAAACTGTCAAAATCAGTAAATTGAGACTTTTTTAAACATGTACACGAAATTATTGATCTAACTACTTTTTAAGTAAATTAACTTTTCACAACATGTGACTTGGCTTTCAAAAATGTAATTATCGTTTCTACATATACCATAGCTGCTACGTCAATATTAAAAAATGTCTCATTAATCTTGACAGTTTAATCTATAAGAATTTAGCTAATTAAATTCATTTTTTTTTTGTCGCTGCAAAATAAAATTGAAACATCCAATGTATGGTACATTAAACACAGTATACGAAGACATTAATTAAATTTGAAATTTTGCAAAGTCCTAAAACTTTTATAAAAATTTTAAAAATGTTTTTGTGTCGGTTGCTTGTAAAATGGGAAAAACTTTTATCGAACATATTTTTAAATTTATGATGCTCGTAATTCTTTAATGGAAGGGATTAATTTAACCTAACCGATTATGCATAGAACAGAAATCGTTTTAAATTTATTTTAAGAGATTTTACGAAATGACCTTTCTCAGAACTTTGTCTTAGCTCTGCAAAAAAATCAACTGGAAAAATTGGGTTATTATAGCATTTTTTTTTTATATTTAATGTTTAATAGAACATAAAATTGTTTCTCAGAATTGCTTGCTTCTTTATTTTCAAACGATCTTTTAGTAATTTTATATTCATTCGGATAAAGGGTTACCAAACTTGGGTTTACAAAGAATTGGCACACAACACTCTCCCACATCGCAGAAGAAAAACTGAAATTTCTGACTAAAAGTTTATTTAATTTTAATATTAGAATCAATCAGTATGGAGGAAATACCTTAAAGGGTGTGCCTGCTTTTTTAGATATTATAGTTAAGTTAAAGCCTTTGAAAATTAGAGCCCTATATTTATTTTTACATGTAGACCATGCCAAGTGTTTCTGTGTAGCTTTTACGATTAAAATCGCCCCATTACGATTAAAATTTCTAAATGAATTTATGGACGAAAAAAGCGAGAATGCCTAATGGCTGAAGTCTAATGAGCACAGTTTTCGTAATCTTGGGATTAGTCATTAAACTTGGGATTATTGCATTAACTCGGAGCTTTTCATACCCAAAGGAAATATTTCGTGGCACAATCTTTTCGTTCTTTTTCTCTTAGTCGAAAATGATCAAGGAATAGCTTTTCTTAGCACAGCATACAAATCAAGTACTAATAAAATATTGCAGAAAGTAACTGTATTGTTGTATCAAAGCTAAAAACAAGGTATCATGATTTTTTTCAATTAACTTTGGTGAAGGATAAAGTGAAGCTCAAAAGGTTTCGCTTTATTCAGATAATATTAGTGTAATTGAACTATACGTGGTAACTGTGTAAACAAATTTATGGAGTCAATTTTGGTGCGATTTTCAGCCTCAATAAATAAAATATATGACACGGGTTTTTAAAGGCCAAGAAGAAAAGGATTTTATTAGTGCTGACCAAATATTTAAAAAAACGACTGGTTTTCGATAGCTTAAACCTCTAGTTACTTGTAATAACTGTCATGTATAGACGTAATAGTTAGGCCCTGCCCGATGAGTATTAAAAGTATTAAAAATAGATAAAAATTTCTGATTAAGTAAAATGACAGGAAGCTCACTGACTCGGTCACATTTTGCGAGTAAATCATTGACAAATAAAGCAGTGATTTAAGATAAAAGAGCCACCGTTTGACAGGCATGAAGGCCACTGTCAGCAATGTTTGTTTTTCGGTGTATACAAGGACTTAGTTTTTTCTGGTTGTCCAAAATATGAAGAGCAATTGCGGGATCAAAACCGATTGAACCAGATTGTTGATAAGGTAAGGGATAAACAATCGTTAAATATTGTTTTGAGCTAATGAGTTAAATGAGCTTACGAGTTAAATGAGTTAAATGAGTTAAATGAGATAAATAAGTTAAATGAATTAAATGAGTTAGATGAGTTAAATGAGTTAATTGAGTTAAATGAGTTAAACGAGTTAAATAAGTTAAATGAATTAAAGGAGTTAAATGAGTTAAATGAGCAAATTGAGTTAAATGAGTTAAATGTGTGAAACGATTTAAATGAGTTAAATGAGTGAAATGAGTGAAATGAGTGAAATGCGTTTAATGAGTTAAATTAGTAAAATGAGTTAAATGAGTTAAATGAGTTAAATGAGTTGAATGAGTTAAATGAATTAAATGAGGTAAATGAGTTAAATGAGTTTAATCAGTTAAATGAGTTAAATCAGTTAAATGAGTTTAATGAGTTCAATGAGTTTAAATGAGTTCATTGAGATTATGAGTTAAATGAAATAAATAAGTAAAATGAGTTAAATGATTTAAATGAGTGAAATACGTCAAATGAGTTAAATGAGTTAAATAAGTTAAATGAGTTAAATGAGTTAAATGAGTTAAATGAGTTAAATGAGTTAAATGAGTTAAATGAGTTAAATGAGTTGAATGAGTTAAATGAGTTAAATGAGTTAAATGAGTTAAATGAGTTAAATGAGTTAAATAAGTTAGATGAGTTAAATGTGTTAAATGAGTTAAATGTGTTTAATGAGTTAAATGAATTTCATCAGTTTAATGATTTAAATAAGTTAAATGAGTTAAATGAGTTAAATGAGTTAAATGAGTTAAGTAAGTTCAATGAGTTAACTGAGTTTCATGAGTTTAACGAGTTTAATGGGTTTAATGAGTTTGACGAGTTAAATGAGTTAAATGAGTTAAATGATTTAAATGAGTTAAATGAGCTAAATGAGTTAAATGAGTTAAATAAGTTAAATGAGTTATATGAGTTAAATGATTTAAATGAGTTAAATGGGTTAAATGGATTGAATCAGTTAAATGAGTTAAATGAGTTTAACGAGTTTAATGAGTTTAAATGAGTTTATTAAGATTAATGAGTTAAATAAGTTGAATGAGTTTAATGATTTAAATGAGTTAAATGAGTTAAATGAGTTAAATGAGTTTATTGATATTAATGAGTTAAATAAGTTAAATGAGTTAAATGAGTTAAGTAAGTTCAATGAATTAACTGAATTTCATGAGTTTAACGTGTTTAATGAGTTTAATGAGTTTGACGAGTTAAATGATTTAAATGAGTTAAATGAGTTAAATGATTTTAATGAGTTAAATGGATTAAATGAATTAAATGAGTTTAACGAGTTTAAATGAGTTTATTAAGATTAATGAGTTAAATAAGTTGAATGAGTTTAATGAGTTAAATGAGTTAAAAGAAGTAAACGAGTTAAATAAGTTAAATGAGTTAAATGAGTTAAATGAGTTAAATGAGTTTAATGAGTTTAATGAGTTTAATGAGTTTAACGAGTTTAACGAGTTAATTGAGTTAGTTAATTGAGTTAGTTAAATGTTTTAAATGAGTTAAATGAGTTAAATGAGTTAAATGAGTTAAATAAGTTTAATTAGTTAAATGAGTTAAATTAGTTAAATGAGTTAAATGAGTTAAATGAGTTAAATGAGTTAAATGAGTTAAATGAGTTAAATGAGTTAAATGAGTTAAATAAGTTTAATTAGTTAAATGAGTTAAATGAGTTGAATGAGTTAAATGAAATAAATGAGTTAAATGCATTAAATCAGTTATATGAGTTAAATGAGTTAAATGACTTAAACGAGTTAAATTAGTTAAATGAGTTAAACTAATTAAATGAGTTAAATTAGTTAAATGAGTTAAATCAATTAAATAAGTTTAATAAGTTAAATGAATTTCATGAGTTTAATGTGTTTAATGAGTCAAATGAGTTAAATGAGTTAAATGAGTTAAATGAGTTAAACGAGTTAAATGAGATAAATGAGTTAAATGAGTTAAATAAGTAAAATGAGTTAAATGAGTTAAATGAGTTAAATGAGTTAAATGAGTTAAATGAGTTAAATGAGTTAAATGAGTTAAATGAGTTAAATTAGTTAAATGAATTAAATAAGTAAACCGAGTTAAATGTATTAAATAAATTTCATGAGTTTAACGAGTTTAAAGAGTTTATTTAACGAGTTTAAATGAGTTAAATATGTTAAATGAGTTAAATGAGTTAAATGAGTTAAATGAGTTAAATGAGTTAAATGAGTTAAATGAGTTAAATAAGTTTAATTAGTTAAATGAGTTAAATGAGTTAAATGAGTTAAATGAGTTAAATGAGTTAAATGAGTTAAATGAGTTAAATGAGTTAAATGAGTTAAATAAGTTAAATATGTTAAATGAGTTAAACGAGTTAAATAAGTTAAATGAGTAAAATGAGTTAAATGAGTTAAATGAGTTAAATGAGTTAAATGAGTTGAATGAGTTAAATGAAATAAATGAGTTAAATGCATTAAATCAGTTATATGAGTTAAATGAGTTAAATGACTTAAACGAGTTAAATTAGTTAAATGAGTTAAACTAATTAAATGAGTTAAATTAGTTAAATGAGTTAAATCAATTAAATAAGTTTAATAAGTTAAATGAATTTCATGAGTTTAATGTGTTTAATGAGTCAAATGAGTTAAATGAGTTAAATGAGTTAAATGAGTTAAACGAGTTAAATGAGATAAATGAGTTAAATGAGTTAAATAAGTAAAATGAGTTAAATGAGTTAAATGAGTTAAATGAGTTAAATGAGTTAAATGAGTTAAATGAGTTAAATGAGTTAAATGAGTTAAATTAGTTAAATGAATTAAATAAGTAAACCGAGTTAAATGTATTAAATAAATTTCATGAGTTTAACGAGTTTAAAGAGTTTATTTAACGAGTTTAAATGAGTTAAATATGTTAAATGAGTTAAATGAGTTAAATGAGTTAAATGAGTTAAATGAGTTAAATGAGTTAAATGAGTTAAATAAGTTTAATTAGTTAAATGAGTTAAATGAGTTAAATGAGTTAAATGAGTTAAATGAGTTAAATGAGTTAAATGAGTTAAATGAGTTAAATGAGTTAAATAAGTTAAATATGTTAAATGAGTTAAACGAGTTAAATAAGTTAAATGAGTAAAATGAGTTAAATGAGTTAAATGAGTTAAATGAGTTAAATGAGTTAAATGAGTTAAATGAGTTAAATTAATTAAATGAGTTAAATGAGTTAAATGAATTAAATAAGTTAAATGAGTTAAATGAGTTAAATGAGTTAAATGAGTTAAATGAGGTAAATGAGTTAAATGAGTTAAAAGAGTTAAATGAGTTAAGTAAGTTAAATGAGTTAAATGAGTTAAAGGAGTTTAATGAGTTTAATTAGTTTAATGAGTTTAATGAGTCTAATGATTTTAATAAGTTTAATGAGTTTAACGGTTTAAATGTATTTCATGAGTTTGATGAATTTAAGGAGTTTAACGAGTTAAATTAATTAAATGAATTAAATGAATTAACTGAATTAAATGAATTAAATTAATTAAATGAGTTTAATGAGTTTGATGAGTTAAATGAGTTAAATGAGTTAAATGAGTTAAATGAGTTAAATGAGTTAAATGAGTTAAATGGGTTAAATGAGTTAAATGAGTTAAATTAATTAAATGAGTTAAATGAGTTAAATGAATTAAATAAGTTAAATGAGTTAAATGAGTTAAATGAGTTAAATGAGTTAAATGAGGTAAATGAGTTAAATGAGTTAAAAGAGTTAAATGAGTTAAGTAAGTTAAATGAGTTAAATGAGTTAAAGGAGTTTAATGAGTTTAATTAGTTTAATGAGTTTAATGAGTCTAATGATTTTAATAAGTTTAATGAGTTTAACGGTTTAAATGTATTTCATGAGTTTGATGAATTTAAGGAGTTTAACGAGTTAAATTAATTAAATGAATTAAATGAATTAACTGAATTAAATGAATTAAATTAATAAAATGAGTTTAATGAGTTTGATGAGTTAAATGAGTTAAATGAGTTAAATGAGTTAAATGAGTTAAATGAGTTAAATGAGTTAAATGGGTTAAATGAGTTAAATGAGTTAAATGAATTAAATGAATTAAATGAATTAACTGAATTAAATGAATTAAATTAATTAAATGAGTTTAATGAATTAAATGAGTTAAGTAAGTTTAATGAGTTAAATGGGTTAAATGAGGTAAATAGGTATAATGAGTTAAACGAGTTAAATGAATTAAATGAGTTTAATGGGTTTAACGGTTTAAATTAGTTTAACAATTTTAGTGAATTTCATGAGTTTAAAGATTTGAATGGATTTTATGAGTTTAATGAGTTTAATAAGTTAAACAAGTTTAATCAATTTAATGAGTTCGATGACGTCAGTTTGGTTGATGAGTTTTTAGAGCTGAACATGTTAATTATGGTTAATAAGTTTAATAAATTTAATGTGTTTTATGAACTTAAAGATTTTATTTAATAAATTTCACGAGATAAATAAAATAAATGAGTTAAATGAATCTTCCGAATTTTATGAAATTTATGAATTTAATGAATTGCAATATTTTAAGTATTATATTCTAGGACAAAGTTTAAACCGAGCTATATAATGTTTATAAAAAATTATTATCAGTTAAACGAAAGAAATCAGATCTAGGCCACCTCTATTTGTCAAGTCGCTCTTATATTATGTTTCTGAAGGAAATAATCACGTCTGCTGATACATTAGTAGATGGGTACAGTAAATGCTAATTATCTGATCTCTGCGCTCTGTCTATTAAAAAAAAGTGGTTACCCAAATTTGTATCGTCTGACAAACTTTTCTATACTAGACCTAGCAGAAACGTTACATGTAACAATATTTCAGTTCTGTATGAAATTCAAATTTCAAGGATTTTACATCAATAGATCGATCATTTTTATTACATTAAAGTATCTATTGTATCGACTATCTTAATTCAACCATCTCTTTTACGACATTATATTTAAATCATTATAAGATGCAGATTTGTATTTTTAATTTTTTTTTTTTAATTTTAGTGAATCATCATTCCGAAACAGATTTCCTGTATATATTGTGAGATAAAAATCAAATTAAGTTTATATTTCGTTTAAATTTACGACAGCATAGAGTTTTAAGTTTTTTTTTTTTATTCCTAAAATCCATCTAAATTTCATCAAATTAAAAGAGTATTCAACTGCTCTATTAATGCCAATTTTTATACCAGAGCAGCACAAAAAAACATTTGATTAAATCAAATTGAAAATGAAAATGGAAAAGCTTCAATTTTTTATTGTCGTTTTATTTTTTCGACTGTATAATTTTCAGGGTTTGATGGAACACAGCAACACACAAAATCGAACAAAATTTGAATTGAATAAACAAGACTTGATACTGATGTCGACAATGTGACGCCAAATCGGAAACATGTAAAAAGTTTTTTTTTAAATGGCAGCTTGTCGTTTTTATATTTGTGTGGCTTGATATGTGATGAGGAAATAAATGCAAAACGAGTGCTTTCACCAACGATAGTCGTTGTAATGGAAATGGATATGGATGGCAGACATTGCATTCGGAATGTATTTTGTAATATTATGTGATATTTTCCATTTTTGAGTTTTACTTTACATGACGTCATCTGTGCGACGTGGTTAAAATATTATATGTCATGAGGAAAATTTGAAATGAAATACGGTTTTAGGTGGATATTGCAGATTTTTAAATTCGAGGAGTTTCGATACAATTATCATTTTCTGTTAGAAAAATACAGAAAGTATGAATTTGCAAGAAAAATTGAAAGATAAACTGTGGATATTTCAAACTAGATACTTTGCTGAAATGTTTTCAAAGATAAACAAAGTGAATCTGTTACTTCAAGGAAAACATCTAAGAAATACAAAGTTTTCATTGAGATGATTTCAGATTCCTCAATACAGCCCACATATTAGCTGATGCTTTATATAATTGTTATCATGCGGTCTAATTAAACTTTCATCTCTTTTAAAGATCTAACTGCTTTTATTTATTAATTTAATAACAGTGATGATAATTCTGGGGTTCTGGTACTTCATCAAAACATTCGCAGCATGAGCGTCAAACATTTCAAGGTTTTTTAAATTTAATATTTTTACATGAAACAAAGATTTTTGAATACGAATTACCGCACTGTAATATCAATTGCTATTATCTATATGCCAACTGTCACAAGAAGTGGCGGCTTATTACATCGAAACTTCCAACGCCGCGGTCATGCCAAGAGGACGTTTCTTCTAAACGTCAATAACGCAAAAAAAATAAGCACAACTTGGCATAATCACGATAGCAGAACAGTGACTGCAAATAAAGAAATCTCTCACCGCAAATATGTAAAACATCTCTCAACCGAAAATTAAGCTGAATTTAGGGCGGCTATAGAAATCTGGCAACGGTGTCTTAAGCTAAAAATGATCACAAAAAAAGGTGCCATAGCAGTCAGACTTTTTGGTCCTATGCTCATAAACTCGAGAAAAACTTCTTCGGTAGTAGAAATTTATGTTTTCTTCCTCTGAAAAATGATGATAATATTTTTTCAACTGCTCAAGAAAAAGATAATCTTCTCGCAAATTCTAATTAATCTGGTTCTAACTTATCAACATTGATTATCTCTCTACCCAGCACGTGGATATGCCGCATTAGATTTAGGCCTTCAGTAGTCGCTAAAGTCCTTGCAAATATTAACATAAACAAGTCTGTCGGTCCAGATGTGGTATTTCCTCAATTTTTCTAAAATGTTATTGAAAATATCTGTCAAAGCCACTATCATGCCCGTTCTACCGGCTCGTGTCTTCTGGAATTTTCTCTTCATCTGATTTGCGATATTTTCTGACTTATAAATCCTGTTTGGCTACGTCTGACACATTTGAGATTCTCAGCTTGACTATATCAAAAAAAAAGTATCCTCTTGGGCTTAACAAATAAACAAAGTAGCAATTTGTGCATTTTGATATAAAGTGCATTTTGATATATTTCCATTTTAGATTTTGTGGATTTTCCAGATTAAATTTTGTTTGTAATTTAGATGCAAAGGTACATCAAAGACGCATCAACTGCATGAAATACGAAGAATGGGCGGTTTATTTACTGCGCTCATTATACTTCCCAACCACAACGCATTAATCAAATGTATGGTTAAAAAGTATAGTATTTCATTAAGCTGCTCATGCTCAGTTTAGTTTTCTCTCAACAACGACGTGTTGTCAATCAAATGATTTCTAAAGATCTAGCGGATTATCATGATCTACGCCTCAACCACTGGCCACTCTTTGTATTTTCAATGCTGCCTTCCAACAACGACGCATCGAAAAAAATCGACAACAAAATATCTAGGTGGATTTACAGTTAAATAATTGGAAACGAATTGAATGGCAAAGGGTATAAAAAAAACTGTACACAGTGAAATCACAAAAAGGCCACAAAATGAATTTCGTTGCATCTTTGAAAGAAAATTTGAAAAGAAATGGTATTTCGTAGGAAAACCAAAAGTCGTTGGTAGTTTTTAACAGAAACTTCCAATTGTTTCTAGAGGCATACGCACATAAATCAGGGAATGCTGCGTTAAATCGAGTCAATTGTGGAAGGATTTTAAACAGATAGTTCTTTCAGCTAACGTGCATAGTGAAGGTCAAAATGCGCACAACGACTGAATATAATCTACCACATATAAGTTGGAGAGTTAGTTAAGAAAAAAACGATGGGCACGAAAAACCTGCCATCTCAATCAAACACCGGAGAACATATAACTATTTTTAACAATTTATGTACCAGTTTTAAATTCCTTCTTAAAGTAGTTAAAAATGACTTAATCAACAGATACTTATATAGTCTAACTGATTAAAAAAATTCTGATTCTAAAAATACAAAATCGTCGACGACACCAAGTGAGGTACAGGTGCGTCGTTCTACTCGATTGTTGGTTAAGGATACAAAATCGTCGACGACACCAAGTTAGGTACCGGTACGTCATTCTACTCGACTGTTGGAGTCAATACAACTCAAAAAGCAAGCTACTCATCAAATACAAATATAGACAACGGTTCCACTGAACAACCTGCAAAAATGGTCACCATGACGGATGAACAATTTAAAGTGTTTTTAGATCGTTACAGAATGTACAGCTGAATGTACAGGTGAGTAGTCACACTGATGGTGGTACTGTGGAGGTGTTGCGCTCGACGGAGAATTTTGCATTTTGTACGCATCGATTTGATGGAATAAGGGAAGAATACGCTGCGGCATTTGTTAGCGCGATTCAAGTATATAGAAAATCAACTCGGATGACGGACGAGAACGCTCTTTAAGGGTTTCCTCTGCTTCTTGAAGCCGAAGCTAGTACTTGGTGGGAAGGGATGAAGTCATCAGTCCAAACTTTTGATGAAGTTACATCACTTCTGGTTTCCATTTTCTCAGTTAGCAAACCGCCACATATTGTTTACCAGGAGATTTTTCAATTAGACAGGATGAGAGGGAAACTACCGATTTGTTTATTAATAAAATCCGTGTTCTGTTCTCGAAACTTTCTACTGGGGAATTATCCGAAAAGATACAGTTGGATATGTGTTTTGAGCTTCTGTCTCTTAAAATTCGTGGGAAAATTAAACGCGACGGAATTCAATCATTCTACGTGTTATTAAGATTTGCTCGGGCCGAAGAAATATTTTTTCGGGAATTGGAAATCTCTCGATCGAGTGGGAAGGTCAGTTCTGTCGAAATAGAGGATAGGAATAATAAGGGGAATGGAAATAGTAAAACGAAATTTTATTGTAAATATTGTAGATCCAAGGAACATAACATTGGGGCTTGTCCCATAATATACAAATCGGATGAGTTACCTAAACCTAATTCTGAATTGGGTCTTAATGTTGTTAGAAAGGTCGCGGGTCATAGAACGGATGTTAAGTGTTACGGTTGTGGGAAGAAAGGATTCATACCAGACTGCAAGGATAAGAGAACACTAAAGGTGTCATCAGGTCAGGTGTTTTCTTTGGACATTAGAACTACTAGTAATTTGGCTAGTATTGAGTTCGCTACTTGGTCTTATGAAACGCGTGAACTCACGCCAAGACCCATATTCCCGATTAAGATCGCGGGTGCGAATGGCATTCCGTTAGTAGATACTGCCGCCAAACTATCTACTGTAAGTTGTTCCTTGTACAGAATATTAAAAAAAAAAAACCGAACAAAATTTCAGACAACAAATATGTCTATCAAGTTAGCCGACGATTCAAGTAAAACGGACCTTATCCAATTATGTACTTTAAAGGTAACATTTAAATAAAGTGTATTGACACTCGTTTTGCTGTATTTCTAAAATCCAATGGAACCGTATTAGGTATCGAGTTCTTAACGGATGTCGGTATTGTCTTGGACCTATCCAGCGATCTTTGAAAATTCTCTAATGAGTCTGAGTCTTGGAACCCAATCCTCAGGAAGACTCTGGAGGAGTTTCATCTTATGGGGATTTTAAAAAAATGGATATAATTCAAAATTGCAAAATTGGAACAAACTTCCTGTACCAACTGCAAGTTTGGGGGAAGGTTTTGAGATAACACACGATTCGAGGTGCAGGCATTTGAGATATTGTGGTCACCTTATTAAGATTCGGCCGAATCCTTTTCGGTGTCAAAACATGACCGAGGAAGGAAAGGCACACTTTCTCGGAAAAAAGAACATTTTGTCCGATTTGCGCGCAGGTTGTATCTCTGTAGTTGTACAAACACAGTCTCGATATCTCTCAGATGTACCTAGGGGAAATTGAATTGAATTTTAATAAAAATAAAGAACATACTCACGGCAAATATAGTACTTATATAATATTAAGAATTGAAATTATAGTAACCTATATCAAACAGTATAATTTTGTGTTCCTTATATAGGAAGTGCGTGCGGTTTTGTTAAAAGCGTGTTTGGTTAATTTGTGTAGGGTAGGGAAAGGCAAGGTATGTCAGTAATGACAGAGTTGGTCCGATTTTCCGGTAGCCAATATGCAAACTACTGTTAGCATAAGAGATTCACAACAATAATGAACTGCTCTGCATTCTGCCATCTTTTCTCAGCAGCTCCAGTGTGCCACCATGCAACTGTAATCTGCAATGTTTCTCTGAAAAAATCTATTAATGTGCTAATTTTTCAAAGCCATTGGCTGGAATAAATTAAATCAATTTTCTTTTGAAACTGTGAATTAATTAATTCATAATATATTAAAATAATAATGTAATAATATAATTTCTGCAAGCCGTAGGCTATAGTAAATTGGATTAATTTTTGCCTGAAATGTACAATTAATTAATTTATTACATAATTAAAATTATACAATTATAATATAAAAAAGATTTTTTAAAAATTGATTAAACATTACAAATCAATTGCGTCATTTAATCGTCGAAATTCTAATTTATATACACTTTAATTGACACAGAACTTTAAAATTAATACAAATTAGATTTTAAAATAATTGATCAAACATCGCTTTACAACATGGATTCACCATACGATATGATAAAATCACTTTCGGTAAAAGTAAACTCAAAAAAAGATACAGGGGAAAAGAAAACTGGTAAATTCACCAAATTAAAAAGGGATCATACATCTGTTATGAGAAGTGCTTCTTTACAGATGCTTGAAATTGGTTTTCTTTATTCAGAAATCAGTAAAAAAATTTCGAAGTTTTCAAACACACTGTTCTGGACGCTTTACTCGATTAGAAAGACAAGTACACTATTCAAACACAATTTTTAGGCATTTATGTTTACGAGAGAAGACTGTAGTTGCTAATATGTTGATTATTAATGTATTAGTTATTATATAAGTTTTTTATAAAATTTGTTGCTGTTTAATCTCTTTTTATCTCATTTTCCAAACATTATCAAATTTGTATAACTCATTATCTTCTATCTCGAATGTATAAATAAAATTATAGAAGAAATTAATTTTTACAAGACGAAAATTTTTATTTTTTTGTATTTAAGATTTAAAATTAATTTTAATATTTTAAACACAATCTTGAAAAAGATTTTGTTCAATTTATCTAGAAAATGATAATAAACCACATTTCATGGTTTTGCAATATGATACATAAAACTATTTTGCTGTGGTAATTTATGTATATATGTATGTACACATAACTAGCTAAATAGATAGAAGATGGAAACGACTAAAACAAAAAAATGTTAGTGGTAGCTCATCTCAATTACCTGAGATTGGAAAATATTATGTCGGAAAATTTCAATTTTTTTTGTTTTCTTATTTTCTTGGTTGTTTTTTTATGGTTTTATGTGCAAATTGAAAAGAATTTGAAAAACTATTAAAGATTTTGACATTCAATTAAGTGGTTAGGGTGAAATACTAATTTAAATTGGTTTCGTTTTAATGAAATATAATCGTAGGTTTTAACACCGTAATATTTAAATTTGGTTTCAGAAGTCAAAGTGGCTTCGCGATGGTTGGATTGAAGAAAACAACATGTTTGAATCTTAAAGTCAAACAATCATCAAACTAAGACGCGTACATGATATATAAAATAATTGCCAATGGATTGAACTTCTCTGACCTCCGTTTTATGCGGTAGAAATTATGTATCGTTTGAGTAGTTTGATTTGTTGAAGATCGATGGTTTCATAGTCAGACCTTACTAGCTTTCGCTTTGATCAATGTTTATTAGGCTCTCTCTGGGAAAGATTGAGTATTTCTCATCAGAATCCCATCTTATTTGTCAGTGCTGTACACAAAATGTGTAATCCGAAGAAATGGTCAGCATATCGATATACCCTTTTCAATGTGATTCGGTAACCAATTGGTCAGCCATATCATTTCCGCATAGATACCCATATGAGATGGAACCCACATCAACGAAATGTCAAAATTTGAATGTCTAGTTGAAGCAGGACGTCCCTTACAATCAAGAACAATCAATAAGTCAACGATTCGATCTAAACGGTCACTTTTTTTATTTTTCAAGGCCTCAATTGCACTAAAGCCATCCGTGACAATAAGATATGGTCACGATTGACACCCTTCTAAACGCGAAGCCACCATATTAATAGCCGTCAGTTTAGTAGTGAAGACTGTGCTTGGTTCGTGCAGCTTGTGGTTTATACTGATAGATGGGTCACTAAAGATGCTAATCCCATAGGAATGGTTCTGTTGCGAACCATCTGTATAAAAAGTAATGCTACTTTCGTAGAGTTCAATACTCGAAAGAAATGTTTGTTTAACCATTATCGAGTCTGTAATCATTCTTTTTCGATATCATCGCTTTTACTGACTCAAAGTCAGTAAACGCGATAACAACTGTGAAGATAAACTGATTGAAACAACTGTGAAGATGATAACTGTGAAGCGATACCAAAGTGATGATCACTGTGAAGATGAACTGTGGTAAATTTTTTACAATTTTTTTTGTGCTGGGAACATTATTTACTTAGAAGTATTAAATTATCATTGAAATTTATGATCACGATTTATGTAAAGGTTAAATGTAATGAAGATATATATTTACCAGTGTGGATGCTTTACATATTAGTGGCAATAAGAAATCCGCTTTTGATATTTGAGCGGATGTTCAGTATAACTATTGTCATGGTTAACTCTTAGAAAATGTTGGTAAATATTGTGTCAAAACCCGTTGAACGAAATTATGTCATGTCTTCCATATTTCAAAGAAATTCACTTGATTCAAAAATGTCCATGAAATTTGTGAAAGATATTTGGTCTATCATCATCACTGATCGCAAATAAGTAATTCAAAATGACTTTTTTCAAAGCATGATAAAAAATAAAAAAATGTTGACTATTACCTACCTGAACATCAGCGCGGATCAAATTATTGGTGTTGTAAAAGATTATTTCTCGATACTACAAAATCGAATGTTTATCGAATGTTTATCGGTTCCATGCATTTGACATCATCAATCAAAGGAATCTATTACCAAAAATCAACTAAATTGGAAATATTTTTCTTTGCAAAATAGCCTGTGGTTCGCCATTTTTGCATAAGAGCAATATCTTACAATTAGCTGTACGTTTTCTGGTAAGACGATGATAATTAAAAAGCTGATTCAGTAAACGATTGGCCAATTATCTGGTTATTATTGAATTTGACCTCAAAAGATCGATTGACAAAGTTGGGTTAGTGTAAATCAAAAGAAGTCAGGTCTATTGTGAGCTGTTGTTTTCTAGCCTAGGCGTATTTTTATACGACTACACCTTTTTTAAATACCTTCGTTTAAGTACTGCATCTGTTGCTTTATTAAAATAAAGTTAATTTGTTTCTGTTTTGGAAACAAAATACTCACTTTGGATGGTTTGGTTGAAAGTCTAGAGTACATTTTTTCACCATTGACAGTATACAAAAAATGCCAATAGGGTTCTCCGATAAACTATAACTAATTGATATGATAGCTAAGTTACGACTAATGGTGACCAATGAAAGTGGCGTTCAAACTTTAAGAAAACCAGTCAGATATCACTTTGATATCTGACTAGTTAGCACGAGGCATTAAAGGATGGAGATCCATAGAAGATTATTAAAATAGTGACTGTCAATACGGGACGAAAGAGAACTCATCCAAACTAAATGAAGAAAGTCATTTGACAACCATCGATCCTGGAAAAATTGCAGTATTACAAAAAAACTAGACCTCCTGAAAATATCGCGATTAGCACAATGGCAATGAGCACTAGGGCAAGAAAAAGACAATAATATTTGGCAGAACAAGAACATGAAGATTATAGGCTAGATAGACGAGCACTTAATATCGAAATCAACAAAAGTATGGGCCTTATTTGGGAGCATCTGAAATGAGATTGTGATCCGCAAGCTGAGATTTCAAACACGAACCCGCATTTACAGCGAAAACCCAACATTTACAATGGAAGAGATATAGCAAGCCGTTGCCTCATAAGCAAAAATAATATACCGTAAAACCAGGAGATACACGGTCGAACTCAGCAGTAAGTATCTGAAAGTGCATTTGGGAAAAATAAAGAAGACAAATTAGGTAACTCTACAGAGAAAGAAACCAAATAACGTTTTGCTCTAAATAGGCTGAAGACAAACGTCGAAGGTCCAACGGCCCGTTTCAAAGACTCTACATGTCGGTCGTAGGCTCAATTCATTTGAATGGATGTAAAATATTGACGGATAGTTTTATGACGGAGAAATAAAGATAAAATGTGAAGGGAAAATTCAAATTCTTAACCGCCAATCGTAACGAAACGTACTCGAGGCCTTCAAAGTATTATGTAAATCATAATTGGCGCAAATGTTATGGTATAAAGTCATGGCATTGCCATACCACTCATCAAGAAATTTCTGCATTCAGACTGGAAGTATATTAAATGCAGAATTTCAAAGGTTATGAGATAAAATAGTATGTAAAGTCAACTACAAAACAGTTAACTTCGGCCCCAAAAGTTTTTAAGGGTTAAGCCAATAATAAATCTATTGATAATCCAATCATGTACATACAACTTAATGGCGCTTATTTTACATTAATAAATTGAATAAATGGTTTTCTTAATCTCGTAAATCTAGAACGTGATTTACACTATATATATCCTTGTAATAAATCTATAACAGCTAAAGACAACGTAAATTAGAAGACCGCACATAATTTATTATTTAACTCGCGCAACCAACTATTATCGAATTATTATTACAAATTTATTTCAAATTCTATTATCGAAAAGATGATAGAACAAGATTAAGAATTAATTTTGTTTCTATTTGTTCGTAGAATTCTTAATTACGAATGCACTTTAATGAATAATTTATAGCTGTTGCTAGATGATGCGCTTTACGAACGTCAAATTCAATTGATGTGACATTTTTGAGTTTTTTTATTGTTTACAGGGTAAAACAACCTAATAATTTAAAAATGAAAATTGTTTAAGTCATTTCGAATTGTTCATTTAAAACATTTACTAATTGGATAGAGCTATTTGCTTAGAGATCAACTTTATAAAATATTCAGGAAAATTAACCTCTATTATTTTTTATAAATTTCTACTACTCAAAATATTTATCAACTGTGCATTGATCATGGCATTTGTTTCTTATTTTTAGTTCTGTTAATTGTTTTTGTTGTTCATAAAATTCAATTATTTAATTGTGCTTAACGTCAACAACATATTTATCATTAGTAAATAAAAAACGAAATAATTTTAAATTATGTATGGTGAATACGTAAAAATATGTAATTATCTAAGCACGGTGTCTTTAGCTGGTAATATTTTAAATAAAAAAAAATAAAGCTGTCATTATAAAAAGGAACCGCCAAAATCGAATGACAACAGTAAACCAGAAGCATAATTTTTTGGATGCAGTTGAATACAATCTTCAAGTAAGTCCAGTCTTCCAAACAAGTGTTGGAAACTTAATAATATAAATAATAATCACATATTTTTTACGGGCCATATATTTACTGTCCATACACTAATTGTATAATTGGTTGGTCGATTTGTTTGAAACTATTCTAGGTACCTTTAATTTCATCTGATTGATAAATCCTTATCTATAATATTATGTGAGACAATAATTTGTGTGTATTGTAAAGGAGACAACGCTGTAATAGTTTTAGAGCCATAACGCGGCTTCTTCTTTTTATTCAACGGGTACAACTTAAGGTGTTTAAGATCCTGATTGAATAAGATTAAAAAAATATTCCACAAAATATCCGAAGAACTATTGTCAATCAGAGAAATTTTTTCTTAAATTAAGAAAATTTAAAAGGCAAAAGAAATTCAAATCGGACCGTAATATTGCTTCAACCACCTTCAAGAGCTGTTCTTAGTAATGCCAAAATCAAATATAATGGTTCATGTTATTAAAACTCTTACGTTTGTCGATATGCAGAAACTTGTACTCTTTTAATTGTTTGGAAGTTGGTATAACTTTAAATGCTTCTAGTACTAATAGCTCATACATTTTGTCTAAGGAAAGTAAAATTGGAACGAAAATCCTTTTTTTTTTCAATTTAATAATTATTTCCAACAAAAAACAACCCCTAGGTCTTGAGGTTTCAAATATGTGTCGATCAATTTGTAAAATTTTACATTTTTTTGACGGTGTAACTATATGATTTGAGGACAGTAGTATAAAGATATTAAAATTCGAAGTGAAAAATGTGCTCGTGCTCTACGATTGTGAAAGTCTCGTATAAGGTCGTGAAAAAATGTAGGTTTTTTGTTTTGTTTATTACGTCATTTAATCTCTGAAGCTTTCCATTTTTTGGATGATGTTCCTTTAAATCGAAGCATTTTGCAATGCTTCTTATTTTTTATTGTTTTGCTGCCGTGAGTTATATATCCCACCATTTGTTAGGTTTTTTGGAAAAATTACGCGGATAATTAGGTTTCGTTTGAGCAAGATAAGCGCTCGTACGTACATTTTCATTGAAATGGGAAACCTGCTTTTTCAAGTCGTTATCACAAATTTACCTAAGAATAAACATTTCTGTTACATGTTCTTGATACTAATCACAATCAATATTTTTTGTCAAACCAAATTGAAGATGAACCGTTTGAGAAATGCGGAATTTAAGGAATGATCGGTAGGTTAGGAAATGGCGGTGATGTGATTCTCGTTAATCTTTCTTACTTCTTATACATAACTGTGAGCATAAAAACCACCCATCATGATTAAAGGAACAGACCTAGATGTCAAGTCTCTTGAGGTATTTAACTGACTTGAATTACAAATACTAGCATCCAGTGAACTTATAATCGGTAAATTCTCGCAACGAGACCATTCTTTGGTAGTCAATATCTCTGTGTCTCGTTTAATAATGAGGATACCCTCATGATTCCCTACTTGATTGTGACCGGCATCAGATTCACATCGTAAAGCATACAATTGATTCAACGAGGACATAATTTTTCCAGGGAAGCAACGGTACATTGTCTTTCTCGTTCAAAATGGTCTAAACAGCCTCAAATAAAGTCAGAGTAGCTAATTCCACGACTGCTGCAAGTAAACAATGATTGCGTCGTAACACCTCCGACAAATAATTATAATAAGAGCAATTTGCGTATTTTTAGAGCAATTTGCATCAGGATCTTGCATTTCTGGCTGGTTTGTGAGTAACCGACTATCATACAATGACTTCACAATTATAACAACATTTTCAAAGAGAGACACAGTTTCACTATCAATTTAGGTATTCCGAAAATATTCGTGAATATTTTAACTGCAAGCACTTCCATTGACGTACATTTGGTAGTATCTACAATTTTGAGTGTATCTGATACTTATACAAACAACTCCATAATCCATCTTGTCTTTCCTGACGAATAATAGAGGAACCGTGCACATGTGATTGCGCTTCTGGCCTTAGCCAGGTTTTTGAGAGGCAAAGATATGAATTTTCTACTTATTTAAGAACGGTTCAAATTCTTTCTATTTGAAGACTATGCGACGGCAATAAATTTCAAGCCATTGGGTTCCATTGGGGATTTACCTTTTTATGTTGTAAAATCCTTATTTCCTATTTGTTAATGAGAATTAACAAAAAAATCAAAAGAATATATCGACCCCGTTTTTTTTTTTTTTTTTTTAAGTGTAATATTTCAGTGTTAGGCCATAATGCAGAGAACAGAATAACTTTCCAATGGTTAAGCCACTGGTTTGGGTTTAATTTTTTTTTCCGTTACTTTGTAATGGGCTAAGTGTAGCGCCAGCCAAATCATCACAATTGGAGATTATTTAATAATGTGCAATCCAATATGAGCCAGATGCCTGAATTAGCAGTGCCAGAAATGACTACATATATATTTTATTCTTTTGAAAGATTTTACAAAGTATATAGTTTAATAAACAGACAATAAACCCCGCCAATCATAATAATTCTAAAGTTCTACTTCTTTTAAAGAAAAACGAGTGCTAATTTTCTCAATACCATACAAATATAACAAAATGAAATCTTTGCTGAAATAATCTCTCGAATATGATCTAAAACCTACAAACAGGTAAATAATTTTCGCGGATCGGTTAGAGGTAACCTTACTACCATATTACAAATAACTATGTCAAAAATACAAATTCATAAAAACTTGACCAATCTAAGGTTTTCGTCAAACTAAGATTGTAGAAGTAGCTGTAATACTAGGTAAACTAGCGACCAATCCCAAAATTAAGTTAACCAACATTCTGTTATTTCAAAATTATTTGAAAAAATTCTGATAAAATAACTGTAATCCACCACAACAACGCAATTTTGGTTTTGAGCAAATCACTGACATTATTTGGTATTACTTTACGATAAGCTTATTGGAGCTTTAGCAAACGATTTTCTTCCATAACATTGTATTTGTAACCATTTTTTAAATAATTTTTTATCTTGTATGTCAGCTTTCAGTTATAAGATGTAAAACTGTAATAACAATTTTACCACACATAGAAAACCAATTAAAACACATATATGGTTTAATTATTACATAAAATCATAACCATGTATACATGTTATGACTGTGCACGGAAAATATGTGGAATCATTAAATAAATATTTTTGTTATTATTGCTGTGTAATAATTTTAATTACATTTCGCGGTTTTTTTTTATGTAACTATACGATTTTATACAAAAATTTTACCGTTCTGTATTATAGCATAAAAAATTTGACTGTGCTTTAAATTGTTTTTGTTTTTTAATTAGCTGACAAGAGGCAGCTTTAATTTTTATTCATATGTTTCGTAGTTTCCATAAATTTATATTTGTTTATTTCTTTAATTTCTTCCATATATTTCATATCTTTCATGTCTGTCATATCTTTCGTAACTTTCATATCTTTAATATCTTCCATATCTTTCATATCTTTAATAACTTTCATATCTCTAATATCTCTAATATCTCTAATATCTTTCATATCTTTCATATCTTTCATATCTTTCATATCTTTCATATCTTTCATATCTTTCATATCTTTCATATCTTTCATATCTTTCATATATTTCATATCTTTCATATCTTTCATATCTTTCATATCTTTCATATCTTTCATATCTTTCATATCTTTCATATCTTTCATATCTTTCATATCTTTCATATCTTTCATATCTTTCATATCTTTCATATCTTTCATATCTTTCATATCTTTTTAATATCTTTCATATCTTTCAAATCTTTCATATCTTTCATATCTTTCAAATCTTTCATATCTTTCATATCTTTCATATTTTCATATCTTTCATATCTTTCATATCTTTCATATCTTTCATATCTTTCATATCTTTCATATCTTTCATATCTTTCATATCTTTCATATCTTTCATATCTTTCATATCTTTCATATCTTTCATATCTTTCATATCTTTCATATCTTTCATATCTTTCATATCTTTCATATCTTTCATATCTTTCATATCTGTCATATCTTTCATATCTTTCATATCTTTCATATCTTTCATATCTTTCATATCTTTCATATCTTTCATATCTTTCATATCTTTCATATCTTTCATATCTTTCATATCTTTCATATCTTTCATATCTTTCATATCTTTCATATCTTTCATATCTTTCATATCTTTGATATTTTTGATATTTTTCATATCTTTCATATCTTTCATATCTTTCATATCTTTCATATCTTTCATATCTTTCATATTTTTCATATCTTTCATATCTTTCATATCTTTCATATCTTTCATATCTTTCATATCTTTCATATCTTTCATATCTTTCATATCTTTCATATCTTTAATATCTTTCATATCTTTCATATCTTTCATATCTTTCATATCTTTCATATCTTTCATATCTTTCATATCTTTCATATCTTTCATATCTTTCATATCTTTCATATCTTTCATATCTTTCATATCTTTCATATCTTCCATATCTTTCATATCTTTCATATCTTTCATATCTTTCATATCTTTCATATCTTTCATATCTTTCATATCTTTCATATCTTTCATATCTTTCATATCTTTCATATCTTTCATATCTTTCATATCTTTCATATCTTTCATATCTTTCATATCTTTCATATCTTTCATATCTTTCATATCTTTCATATCTTTCATATCTTTCATATCTTTCATATCTTTCATATCTTTCATATCTTTCATATCTTTCATATCTTTCATATCTTTCATATATTTCAGTTTTCCATGTCTCTCATATATTTCATATCCACCATATCTTCCAAATTTTCCATATCTTCCATATCTTGCATACCTCCCATATTTTATATATCTTCTATTTCTTCCATATAAAGGATGATCTTTTAATTATTTTCTTTTTGGCAACACTGATTTTGACAGGTCACATATGTTTCGTGTTTTGTGTCACTGTCAAACATCTTCAGTTTGGTTTACAATTTAACCATGAATCGTCTTACAAACGAACAACGCTTGCAAATCATTGAATATTATTATCAAAATGCGTGCTCTGTTAAAAAAGTTCATCGCACGCTTCTTCCATTTCCCACTGAAGCGGCTATTCGGGCTATTGTGACTAAATTTCGCACTTAATTTACATTGTTGGACATTAAATCACCAACACGCTTACGTACAGTGCAAACCTAGGTGTGAAGCCTTACAAAATACAGCTGGTGCAAGAATTGAAGTCGAACAAAGCACAATTTTTTGTGAATGGGCTCTTGAAAAGTTGGCGGAAGATCCATTTTTTATCGAAAAATTGTGTTCAGCGACGAAGCTCATTTTTGGCTGAATGGATTCGTAAATAAGCAGAATTGTCGATTTTGGTGTGAAGATCAGCCAGGAGCATTCAAGAGCTGCCAATGGATCCAGAAAGAGTTACTGCTTGGTGCGGTTTATGGGCTGGTGGCATCACTGGACCGTACTTCTTTAAAGATGATGCAAATCGCAACGTAACTGTGAATGGTGAGCGCTACCGTGAGATAATATCCAACTTTTCTGAGCTCTTCCATTTTGGGCAGGATAATATCCTGCCCAAAATGGAAGAGCTTGACTTGAATGACATGTGGTTTCAACAAGACGGTGCCACATGCCACACAGCACGCGAAACAATGAACCAATTGAGAGGCAAGTTCGGTAAACACTTTATTTCAAGTTTGGGACCGGTCAATTGGCCGCCTAGATCGTGCGATTTAACGCCTTTAAATTATTTTTTGTGGGGCTATGTTAAGGCTCATGTCTATACTGACAAGCCCGCTTCAATTGACGCATTGGAAGACAGCATTGAAGCATTTATTCGTGAGATACCGGCCGAAATATTGGAAAGTGTATGCTAAAATTGGACTAACCGGATAGACCATTTGAGGCGCAGCCGCGGTCAACATTTGCATGAAATAATATTCAAACATTGAATTATATGTTCCGTACTATCGATTCAAATAAATATTTCATGCATTTTTCTTAATTTTATGTGTCTTTTTTTAGAAAAATTTCCTATAGTTATTAAAAAATCACCCTTTATTACATATCTTCCATATCTTCTATACCTTTCATATATTCCATATCTTCCATATTTTACATATCTTTCAAATCTTCCATATCTTCTGTATCTTCCATATCTCCATATCTTCTCTATCTTCCAAAACTTCTATATCTTACATATCTTCCATATCTTCCATATCTTTAATATTTTCCATGTCTTCCACATCTTCCATATCTTCCATATCTTCCATATCTTCCATATATTCCAGTCTTACATAATTAGGCTATTTTGACTCCAGAGACAAATGTCACTTATTGACTAACCTAAAATGGTAGATTCAGTAATGAATCTGTTAATGGTTAGGTAAATATTAAAGTAGGCCCAGAGAATGTGCCATAGACGACTGTCCCGTTCCAAAAACTGTAATAGTGATTTGAATATTGCTAGGATAGAGCAGCTGGTACCGATAACTTTTCTCCATTTTTTTCAGGAAGCATGTTATTCCCAAAGTTTGATGATGAATTTGAACTATGCAACTCCGATTGCATTCATGTCATATAAGTAAGTTGAAAAGAACGCAAAGTATTTTTAGCATCATGAAACTGGAATGTTTGGCTACAGTTATAAGGGATACAAATTTTAGACCCTACATTGAGAAGTAGCCATTCACATTAATTCTTGATCACTCGAGTTTACGTTGGTTGATGGAACAGTGGAAACTAACTGGCAGGCTAGCAAGATGGTCATTAATATTACAAGCCTTTTCCAATAACATATACAGTCGTGTCCCAATAATGTTGCTACTTCGCTCAGCTTCTGGTGCAAAAGAAGTCGAGATTCTTAAAATTCATATATGTCATCTTTTTGATGTTCCTGAACAGAACATTTTATGTTAGCCACAAGATTTGTATCCGAAACGTTGTACAGAGTAATGCAGCTAAGAACTATTGCGCAAAGTAATATTTTAAATTTAAGCCTGCCATAATATTAAATAAGATTATAGCAACGTGTCTTATGAAGTAGGCAACGAATAGGGCAAAGCTTTTGAAATTTACCGTACTAAAAATATTCGTTGAGATGACATAGAAATCCTAGGCTAATACTGACTTTTTTTTAATGAATCCGAGTTTGTTTCTTCGGTATGAACCACCAACCGCTTCTAAAAAGTCGATGATAACTTTTATCATTTTTATTGTTCTAGAGTTCCAAAAAAATATAACCTACAGGTGACCTTTAAATTTAAATAAAACAAAGGTTAAAAACGGTATGCTAAATGATAAAGGACTTTTCTAAAATAATCATTATTAAAACAAAAATTTCCCGTACGAAAATTTATAAATTTTTAAGAATATTATTTTGCTCTCTTCTCAAAAAACATTCTTAAAAAAGTATACATTTTTCAATTTTGTTTAATCCTTTTTTTGATCCTATTACGATGTTTCTCGTACATAAAGTCGGATCGTCTATATATAAGTCTTAATAAAAACAAAATTAAAAAATTTGGTCTACAAAAACAAACAACATTTTCCTCTTTAAGACGAACAAAAAACAAAACACTGCTTTCGTTATAAATTCTTAGATTTAAATTAAATCCAACTTGACAGGATTAAAAGTTTATTTAATTTTATACGTTTTTATTTTTACAAAATTAGAAAGAAACGACTTAATAATAATATTAGTAATATGATTTGAAAATAAAATAAACTGACAATTATCTTACTTTAAAAAAAAAATATCTCCAACAACAACAATTTTGTTGGTATTTTCGTAAGGTAATTGGATTTTGCCTTAAAATACTTGCTGTACAGTTTACAAATATTTTGCATAAAATTGGATTTCTTAAAAACTTACGTTTGGCTTACTACATAGATACTACATATATATAGAAAACTGACAAACTTTGTAATAATATTATTTTCCGTTTTGTTTGCAGATGACTTTCTTGAAAATATGTCACTTAAAGCTCTATGCAACTTTATGAAAAATAAAACTGTAATAAATTTTATTATTCCATATACGAGTAGCATATATACAAGAGAAAAATTATTGGATTTTATCGCTTAGACGGTGGTAAAACCGTAAACAGGAAAATTTCTTTTGTTTTGTCTCGCACAGCGATTCCTCTTTTGAGATTCGTTCGTTTAGAAGAATTTTTATTGTTTTGTCATTTTTAACTAAGAACACGATACGTAACATGAAAATTTTAAAATTACTTCTAATTACGTTGTTTCATATATTATGTTATGGCTTATAATAGTCGAAGCTTGCGAGAAACTGACAGTGATAAATTTATAACCCGAGAGGTGAATGTTAATAGTTTTGTTATAGATATGAAAAAAGTCACTAATTGAAATATCGTGCGACTATCATTTTTAAAATAATGGAACATTTTTTATGACTTTAAATTAAGAGATAAACACTTTGCAGTATAAGTCATAATTATGCGATATAATAAAGTCACATTAAAATCAACAAAGTGACAGTATATATTGCAGAGCCAAAATAACAAGTGCTAATATCTTTCGCCCGTACAAATATTTTTTTTACCGTATCGTTCGCCATTATTGTGATACGAAAATTTTATTTTATAATCTAAATGTACATTCGGGAGCCACTCCAACGTTTTTTGAAATTTCGTTTCGGCCGTTTATTATTTAAAACGACAAATAATTAGTGCTACATAGTAAGTTTGTGAACTGCGTCGAAAAACTTGCTCGGTAAACAACAAATGCGGATTTGCGACTGTGGCCAAGTAATCCATCCAGATCCCGAAACTATGACTTCCTAAATTCTCCGGAAATTATGGCGAATGGTTGAACTTCAGAAACGAATTTGCGTCCGTGGTTATTAATGATGCAGATTTAACAGATGTGAAAAGCGGATGATTCCTCAAAACATGTCTTATGGACAAATGAGCCTGCTGATGGTATTCGAGAGAGTAACGAGCGAGTCATCGCTCACTATACAAAGCTGACATTTGCTAATTTGCTTGATAATATCGAAAATGGACTCAACTACCGCCATCAAGTGGAAAGAGTCTATACCCAATTATATACAGACATGGGAAGGATTTTGCACATTTTTGGAGAAACATGTTTCCATTTTGGAAAACAAACCGAGAAGTTTGCTCAGACATTTTAAGTAAAACGAAATGTAGGAGAAATCGAATGGTTAAGCACTTCATCCAAAGGTTTTTGTCGTCTCATTTTTGTTCCCAAATTTGACACAGCAGAGGAATCACCTATCACTGCAGTTATACTTACTAAGATCATTGATGTTTAACCGCCGCATCCAATTTTACCAAAGGAGTGCCCAATTTCAACTGACATAAAACTGGCTGACTCATTGTATTTTAAGCCACAGAATGTCGATTTGTTTATGGGAGGGGGACTATTTTGGGAATTATTGCTTCCTGGGAAAATGATAATGGGCAAAACCTTCCAATATTACAAAAACCAAATTAAGATAGACGGTCGTCGTCATTTATGGTCACGATCTGCCAAAATCGCTCTCACAGATACTGCTAATAAGGCATCATGGAAAAGCTTGTGGTCTTTTTGGGAGAACGAATCATATCCTGTTGCAGGTTTGAAAATTAGTCCAAAAAAAATATGTTCTTCATACTCGCCGAACAAATAATGGAAGTTACGTTGTCCGATTGCCGCTTTCAAAAAATTCGGCGTCACTTTGTTACTTATTGCCACATCGTTGCGTATTCAAGAATGCCAGTTCAAAATTGAGGGTCGTTTTCGATGACTCAGGCAAGACAATCATTATTTTTGTTGAATCATGTTCTACATTTTGGATCAAAAATTCAAGAAAATCTCATTATGATTCTTTAGCGATTCAGGTTGTTTCGCTAAGTTCCAAAAATTTATTTTCAGTTTCCACCAAGATTATATAAGATTAATTTGAAAAAATGATCAAAAAACGTTTCTCGAGTGATTTTGTAGTTGGACCATATGACGGTGGCGCAAATTCAATCAAGGAGCTTTTGAAGATTAGAAAACAAATCACGTAATTGCCGGAGGCAGGAAACTTTTCACTTTCCAAATTCTGTTCCAATTAAAAGGCGATCATTCACACGATTGACACCCAGGATCAAGAGAAATTCCTAAAAATCGACCATAATGTAGTAATGACTATCAGCTTAATTTGGCAACCATCAAGTGATGTTCTTCGGTATTCTTATTCTCCAAAATATACTTCGGGTATAATTAAGCGAATCATCCTTTCCGAAAAGGCTAGTTTATTTGATCCCCCAGAGTTATAATATGCAAAAATGTTCTATTCTAGCTAAAAATGGATTGAGACAAGGAGTTAAATGCGTAGCTGTAAGCTGGTTGGAATCGATTTCGCGCTCAATTGAGCTCATTTGGGTCTAATACGATTCCGAAGTTTGTGTGCGGCAACCCTAAAGGCACTAAAATCGATCTGCATGCTTTTGGATGCGAGTGAAAAAGCATATATAATACTTTAATTTGATACTCCCATAATTTGATTGCTTTGTGCCAAATCTTAGGAAGTGCCTACCAAAACTGTTACGATCGTTAAATTGAAGATGCTACCTGTCAAATGAGGTAATTTGAACCGTTTAGACATCGGCAGTCGTGGTTCCATGTCGTGCGATCTTTTTAATTTTAGTATAAGATTCAAAAGCTTCTGTACTAAAATGAGAAAAATAAGAAAGGCGGAATGCAATTTGAATACTACCCTATTTGGGGATCCCATTCAAGATATAACCGACTCAAAAGCTTCTCTGGCAACTTCACGGGTGCTAGACGAAGCTACCCATTTTCGTAGTGTATTTTATTAAAGTGTGCAATGCTTTTAAGTTGACACATAACGAGCCCAAATTTATTTTGCAACGACATGAATGTTACTCAAATGTACATTTGCCAACTTATTCGGAAGAAATTGGCCATTTTCATTATTCTTCCCAAAAATCATCGTTTTTCCAATTCATTAATCCAATATTTTCATCGTTACAGGATTTTGCAGTCTGGTCAACAAACCGTTCTTACGACTATCCGAAATAGTCGGAAAGTCGAAACATAATCATCTCTCAAATGAAAGCAATTGGGGTGTTTGCTAGACGGAATGAAGACACAGTTTTAGAGATTCGACCACGATTAGCAGATTTAATAAAGAACCACGATGATTTTAACGATGTCGAATTGGCTCTTTAAAAATTTGCCGAATATGAACCCGTTACAACAAAGGTCACTACTCAATATTACGAGGCACAAGCGTTAATAGAAGATGCGTGGCAAGAACGTGAGAAGGTATCAGCTATAGCTTCTAGACCGGCCGTGGATTTAAATGAAGTACTAGAGATTTCGTTACACAACAAAAATCATTTTAAGAGTCATTGAATACGATATCAGCGATGAAACTACCAAAATTCAATATTGAGCAGTTCAGTGGGGATAACAGAATCTCGCCTTCTTTCCTAAACCTATAAGTTAACGCCGTTCATGATCATCCAACCCTAAAGGGCTCACAGAAACTGAAATAATTAAAAAGCCTACTGCTAGTTGAGTCTGGATAATTTATTCATTATATTGCCACCACGAACCAGAAGAACAATGAAGCCTGACAGAAATTAACAGATCGGAAAGAAAAGCCTAAACCAATTGTTGCATCGTTAATACAAATGTTCCTAGATCAAAAAAACTTGCAAGAGAGGTAACTTATGGCTATAATAAATATAAGATCACGCAGTGGCGAATATATAAAGCCAAGTGCACGTTTTGATTCTGAATTTCTCATCTTAGTCTGGGACGAAATCAGGCATTCAGATTGTCGTCATCAAAAATATGAACCAGACCTTGATCGAATGACTAATATCGTTCTTCTTCTCATGAAGCACATTAGTCATTCGATCAAGGTCTGGTCCAAGTTATTCCATTAATTTAACAGCTCAGATCATTAAATCTATTTCGTCCGAGTTACCTGAGACTTATGTTTTATATCGATGGTTATAACCAATTAAAACAATCGGACCTCGCCGATCTCACATTTACCGTAGCCGATTCTTTCAATATTTTAATCGGATATTTCAATCCAGAGTTTTTTGATCATCAATGATATCTATATAGATGATTTACTTTCAGGCGCAGATTCAGTGAAAACGGCGTTAAAGCTGAAGAACGATATTGAAACACTGCTAGATCGTCACGGATTGCACTTACACAAGTGGAGATCGTCGGCAAAAAATTCTTAAAATCATTTTCTCAAGATGAAATTGCTACTAAATTCAGACCAGAGGAAGAAAATCAAATTGCAACAACGCTTAGGATAACTTGGAACTCATTGATAGATACAAAACGTATGGTTTTGTCTGAAGTTTCTAAAGTGTATGATCCACTCGGATCGCTCGCACCAATGATCATGATATTCAAACTTTTCATTCAAAAATTATGGGTTGTACATCTCGATTGGGACACACCACTATCATCAGATTATAAATTTAAATCAGTATATCAAGAGCTTACCATAAATTTAAATTGAATTGCAAAAAATGCAAATCTATGCATTCTATGACGCCTCAGAATATGCATTTTCTAAAGCGTCATAGAATACATACAGTCATATATCTATACGATCAATCAGCTATGATGGAAGAATCACCGCACAAATGATTTGTTCGAAAGATAAGGTATGCTTGCCAAGGTTATAGAATTATGCGGCGCTTATATTTTGGCAAACTTGGTAAAACTAATCAAGAGGGACTTATTCGGTGAAGTATACCAATCGAAATATATGCTTGGTGTGATTCTGAAAGACGGTGAAAAATTTTCATAGACAATCGCACATCAAGCATCCTACAGACTTCAACCCTACTCAACAATAGCGATACGTATATCAAGTTAACAGAATCCAACAGATTTAATTACCAAAAGAGAGCATCCAGATCGATTGCATCAATCAGAGTTATGATGGAAGGGGCCTTTATCGCTCGAACAAGAGGAAGCAAATGGGCCAAAACACCAACTGCAGATTAAAAAATTTAGTCCCGTCATAAGCCCAGTGAAATATCACCATCTCAAAAACGAAGGAACAAAGATGCAATCTTAGCTAGAGAGCCAAAAACCAAATGAGTTGTAAAACTAAGTCGAGTCAGATGTAAAACGCAAAATCGGACTCCCACAACAAATTACTACATTGCCAAATGGGCAATGATACACATCATTGCGAAGCTGCGGGAATAAAATTTAAAAAAAAATCGTTACAAACCTTTTCACTAATGTAACTGTACATAAAAATTGACCCAATGACTGTACGTACCTGGAAATAAAGAAAAAACCAAATCATCAATTACTAATTTGCCTAAATCGAAAGTGAAACACTGGATATAATCAGTAAAATAATAATTATATATTTTCCCGGAAAAATCATTTAATTAATTTAATATATTTACCCAACAACAATTCATTATCTGATTTTGCATTATATGTAGTACAAAAACAAAATCTAATTACGATACTAATTTAGTTTATATTGATAACGAATTAGTTGTTCATTTATTAAATTAGTTCGGTACCATTTTTGGTGCGTTTGCAAAAATATACGTTTTACACCTTATTGAATTACAATTCGGGTACAGTAGGTTTTTAAATGTGTTAAATGAATGGAAATTTATTGACGTGTGACTGGAATAAACAAACATTAATTAGGTAATCTAAACGACTTAAAATATAAGGGTCGAATATTATGTATAGTTTTGAAAATTATACTGTTCCAATGTATAGTCATTCACCATTTATGTGTAGTGCTAAGGGCACTACACCTTAGAATTAAAATTCCAATATTAATAAATTTTTAATTAAAAAACTCTCAATTAAACCACATCATACTAAATTCAACTTAAATCTTTCAAAAACCACCTCTTATCTACAATGTTTACAAAATTGTTAACCACTCTACATCATTCTGCAAAAATGCGATATTTGTATGTGTTACTCAACCTATCTTTTTTTGTTGCTGCATCTAACACCTAAAAAACTAAATTTAACCAAATTTATTCTCAACTTTATTTGCATTTTTTGTATGCATATAGACATTTTGTAAAGTTATCTCTACTCCATACACAACATCCATCCTCCACCATTCACATTGCCAATTTATTTTTCAGTTCCTTACAAACAAAAAAAAAATGTGGTACTGTTGCTATTCCAAGTGATGGGGGCAAACCAGTAAATTCGAAGGGTGAAAATAGATTAAAAATGTAAAACTATATTTCGTACCATATATACGGCTAAGTTAAATCGAAAGGTGTATCTTCCTCTTGTTCTTGTATGTTAGAAAACGATTGGTATCCAAAATAAAAAACTATTTTCGTTCATGAATTTTAAAATATTATTCGTGATAACTTTTTTTGTTGTTGGTTTACTTTCTCGGTAACATATTGGTATATATATATAGCAAAGCTGTAAATAGTGCAATAAGGTAGTTTTCAGTTTAGATGTAGAAGATGAGATTATCTTCTCGTTTCTAAATCTACCTATATTGCTTTGGATTATGTTTTATAGGTTTTTTTTTGGTTCTCGGGGTATTGTAAAAAACTAAAATTTTATAAAATAAGTTTAGAAACCAGCACATCTTCTTATCCATTATAGATACAGGTAAATTTTACATTGCATCGTGTAATATAGTATATAGCAAAAAATTTATAGATCGGTTTTTTGTATTTTTTAGAACCTAATCAATATTGTAATTACATACATACGTTTATATCTTACGGCTTAGCCAGTATTCAATCTATTTTTATTATGTGAAAATTAGCAAAATTAAATTATGTGGTTATGGTAATTTTAATTCCATGTCGATTTAATCGAATTGCTGATTTTAACTGACCAAAGAGATTTTTAGGTCGTGAAAATGTAGTTAAATTTCAATTTATCAGTTAGTCATGTCATCTGGAAGCGGATTTTTCTTTTCAATATTTTTGGGATCATCAAGGGGAAAAAATGTGTCTTGATAAAATTCTAACCCTGACAAAAAGGATGCCAGGCATCCTAAAATCAAAATTAACAAACATTTAAAAAAAGGTAAGGAAAAATACAAATATGTTCATTATAAATTCTAAAGATGACTTAATAAACGGGGCTAATTAAAACTGTAAAAAAAAATACTGAGCCATTTATGAGTTGATAACACCCTGGTGTTCTTTTAAAATGTTAAGCATGAGTCAGATTGACATCTCACATCTCGCATCTCACATCTCACATCTCACATCTCACATCTCACATCTCACATCTCACATCTCACATCTCACATCTCACATCTCACATCTCACATCTCACATCTTACATCTCACATCTCACATCTCACATCTCACATCTCACCTCTCACATCTCACATCTCACATCTCACATCTCACATCTCACATCTCACATCTCACATCTCACATCTCACATCTCACATCTCACATCTCACATCTCACATCTCACATCTCACATCTCACATCTCACATCTCACATCTCACATCTCACATCTCACATCTCACATCTCACATCTCACATCTCACATCTCACATCTCACATCTCACATCTCACAGCTCACATCTCACATCTCACATCTCACATCTCACATCTCACATCTCACATCTCACATCTCACATCTCACATCTCACATCTCACATCTCACATCTCACATCTCACATCTCACATCTCACATCTCACATCTCACATCTCACATCTCACATCTCACATCTCACATCTCACATCTCACATCTCACATCTCACATCTCACATCTCACATCTCACATCTCACATCTCACATCTCACATCTCACATCTCACATCTCACATCTCACATCTCACATCTCACATCTCACATCTCACATCTCACATCTCACATCTCACATCTTACATCTTACATCTTACATCTTACATCTTACATCTTACATCTTACATCTTACATCTTACATCTCACATCTCACATCTCACATCTCACATCTCACATCTCACATCTCACATCTCACATCTTACATCTTACATCTTACATCTTACATCTTACATCTTACATCTTACATCTTACATCTCACATCTCACATCTCAAATCCCACATCTTACATCTCACATCTTTTTTCCTTAATCTTATTTCCCTCATTTCACATCTTACATCCCACATTCTACATCTCACATTCTACATTGCCACATTTTACACCTAACATCTTACATCTTATATCCCACATCTCAGATATGCCATCCCACATCCCATATTCCACATTCCACATCTCACATCCCACAACCCACATACCACACATCTCTTGATCATTATTAAATACATCGTCATCGTTGATGTCTATCATTTCGGCGTTTGGTTAAAGCACGTGGATACCAACCAAACATTTTACTTGTAAACCAACACAAATTTACTTTTTGCTTTTTATTCTTCAGACAAACAACACACGTCCTCTCTTTTCAATTCGTCAATTTTTACATTAAATGACTATTTTAACGCCATCTCTCTGTGAGCATCATAATTTTTACAATATCACAAAATAATTACAACATTACTTAAAAAATAAACTTTAGAACTTTGAAAGGTGATGTCAGCATTTCTATTTAAGTACTGCAACAACCCAGAAAATGAGTTTTTTCAGTAAAAACAGAGCAACATAACGGTAATCAAGACTGTCGTGGAAGATGCGATAGATACAAACTCAATAAAGCCCGATTAAAGTTTAAGTGAAATGGCCAGCAATACTATGCTAAAAACAATTAAAGAAATATTATTAAGTATTCTAAAAGGTAGAAGTGGGACAACTTAGCAACTATAACCATAAAGCAGTAAAATATATTGAGGTACAAAAGAAATGGGATCACTAATAAACCTGTCTCCATCATTTTTAAATTTAAGTATAAACATTGTTTAACAAAAGAAGTCTAAGCCTATAAAAAATAATCACACTAGTTGGGAATACTTGAGACAAACCTTAGTAGAAATAAAAATTTGCGCAAGCTGGAAAAAACGCCAAAAATTAAAAATTCAATAAACGGGAAATCCCAATTGTCGTCCTTGTGATCACCGCCTATATATGTATCCTACCGGAAACTCGAAATGTTTGATGGCCAAATTCTAATAAAGCCTTTTAAAGCACAGTTTCAGGCTGAGATATAGCATAATATATAGACTGCCCAGGAACAGCTTAATGGATTGATCTTATCCTTGCGAGATACGGAAGCAAATGTGCTACAAATTGTACGTGCGACAGAAATAAGCTGAATCTGAATCTTGAAGGAGTTGAAGAGACTACAAATTAGATTACCCATTACAAAAGATATTGCGCAGATACAGGCCCATGATTGATGCCACGATTAGAAGACTAATTCAAGCCGGTGGTAGATACCGAAGACCCCATTCCCTGTCAAAATGTTACAAATGTCAAAAACCTATTCACTTTATGAGCATGTAAGGAACCAGGAACTGGTTTAACGATGAAGCAGCTGTAAAAACAACTTGAGATATTGCGACAGATAAGCACCCGGAAGGAAAATGATGAGGGAGATTATTTATCTTACCTCGTAAATAAATATCCGGAGAACTAAATTCTACCAGCTTTGCCGGGCGTAAGCTAAGAAAAGTGAAAAAATACCTCAATGTCAATGTTCAAATGCCTAACTCAGCAAAGATTGCAACAGTTTGGCAGAATAATGTATTTTTACATTGGATACTGGAGCTTCCAAATTGGTTTTACGTCCTGATATGGCACCTAAAGACCAAATGGGGAATGTTGTCCGTTATAATCTGAGCTCGGCTACTAGTGAACATGATGAAATACAGCTTACTATGCGGAAGAACCCTGTTGAAACTTCTGCCAAAAAGTCCTGTGAGAGTACTGAACATCCATTTGGCAATAAGTGTTATCAAGAAAATGTCAGTGATTGAAAAAGCTACGCAAGTTGACTATATCGCAAATTGTAAGCCTTGTGAGCAAAATGGCAAGTAACTATATCCTAAAAGGAAGCAAATTTGGTCATTTTGCAATTATTTCCCAATGGCAGTAGTAAATATAGCAACGAATGCTCTACAACGGTTAGCTGTGAAATTTTTGCCATTAACGATGCCGATATGAAGGCCAACTGATGGTTCAACACCTCTCTGTTCGATGGTTTAATCGATCAGTCCTTGAGTTCATTAGTTGTACTTGTTAAAAAGAAGGATGGGTTGATAAGGTTCTGTGAGGATTATTGCAAGCTCATCGATGTGTCCAAAAAGAACAGTTACCCATTGCCAAGATTTGATGACACATTGGATACACTTTTAGGGCCAACATCTTAAGCACGTATTGACAGTGCAATTCATGTGGATAAAGATAAGACGACTTTTTCTGCAAGGAATGGCTTGTACCAATTTTGAGTAAATCCTTTAGGAATAAGTATCACTCCTGCTACATTTGAACGATTAATACAGCATTTTCTACGAAGCCCTAGTTGTAAAACTTGTTTGGTGTACCAGTATGAAATTATCGTACTACAGGACGTACATTTAATGAATATGTAAGCAATTTTCAACCATGCCATAAAAAATAAAATAAATAAACCGAATTACAGGCTAAAGTTGGCCCTTTACGTGAACCTATAATGTTAACCACTAGACGACCCTAACGTTTACCTCTAGACGGAGAAGTAGCATCAAAACGCATTCGTACAACTATAAAAAAGAAGCTCTGCAATTTTCTAATTTTGACGAATCTACGAGAAGGTGATTTTTTCATCTTAAAGACATCAATTCATGATGCACTTAAATAGCTAATGCAAATAAAGAAACCAGAGGAATAAATTGGAAGATGAATTGAACGATTTTATAGGCCTAATCATTTAAAACTGAACCAGAGAAAAAGTTACTGCAAAACAATATAGAGGATACATTGCGTAAGACAGAAGAATAAAGTTACGTTGCGTGAAATACACGGATCAGAGTCGACGTAGAAACGCCCTGGACAAAAGATCAGCTAGCAGAAAATCAACGACATAATGGGTCAATCGCCCTAATTTGGCATTAAAAGAAACAAAGCTGAAGACCACAGTGGCAAGAAATTACCACCAGTGAAAAGCTATGGGGCCAATGGCAGTTTGAGAATCGGCTGACGGCCACAACACCATTGTAAAATTACATTCAATTTTAAAACGTTTACGAGAATAACGTGGTGGTTGGCAACAAAGAGAAAAATACAGCCAAGTCATTGTCTAATGTCAGTATATGATCGCCACTAGTTTGAATGATTCAAATTCTTGGGTTTGTGATATATCGTAATAAGCCCGTTAATGAACCTCTGGGCATAACCTCTCGAAACAGATCTTCGTTGTTATAATTTTATGACTCGTGATTTGACGCAGAATGTTTGGCGAATAAAACAATCACAAACTTTAATGTTTAAGATGGCTGGTTAACAGAACAAAACACAAAAAGCTTAATGTCGATAAGTCAATACAAAAATAGAATTTTCGAGGACAGAACCTTAAGAATATGTTGTTTATCCATCATTTCTTTATAAATATACTCGTATAATAATGGTAATAATACTGATAAGAACACATCAATTGATAGATTAAAATATAAGTGTTTTTCGAAACGAGCACAATGGAAAATACGAAAATGTATCTCGATAAATCATCAATACGGGAAATGATAAAGATACATTTATGTATTTTTTTTGGGTTAAAATGTGTCATCCTCAAAATCTGAAATGTATATGAGCCAGTTCAAACGAGATAAACACAAATTTAAAACAATTAAATGGAAAATCAAACTTATCTAGATTGAATCGATTGAATATATGTCATCTGCAGAAAAACCATCGTATGATTCCAATGTAAAACAATAATTTTGACCATTATATCGAGGGGTTTGTGTTTTTTTGAATACACAGACAAATCGGTATCATATTTTTCCAAACAAAACAAAAAAAAAATATTACAAAAGAAAATTAATTAAAACTTTTATTTTATTAGTCGTTTTGATTTTCATTTTTTTTGGAAAAATACTCTTCAAACAGTTTTTTTTTATTCCAATTTGGAAATTATCCGAAAAGCTGTTGACATCAAATTTCAAATTCAGATTTTGATGGAAAAATAAAATCTGCTTTGAAGTGTTGCTTTTTTTTTTTTTGAACTACAGAAACTTTTTTTCTATAAAATACTCGTGCGTTGATCAATTTGTTGGAATTATTACAGTAATTCATTTTTTCGTGCCAAGACTCAAACTTATTTACGAATTAAAATTTGGTCCAACAAGCAAAGCTTTTATAAAATCGCTGATATTAAAATACTGAATAGTGAATACTTTTAATATCGATTAAATCATCCGAAAGACAGAAATGTGCTTAGCTCCGCTGCATCATTATATTGAAACAAGTGGCTGGCAAATACCCCCAGCTGATGCGGAAAATGTATCTGAAGCTAGTCGTAATAGAGTACTGAATGTATAATAATTATACTTTCTTGTAATTACAATGACGTATTTTGTCAGTTTAACGGTTATTTTAAAGGGACTAAACATTAAAGAGTTTAAAGGGACTAAACATTAACTTATTTTGTATATTATATATATATATATATATATATATATATATATATATATATATACATATATATATATATATATATATATATATATATATATATATATATATATATATATATATATATATATATTTATATATTTATCATTCCATTATATTTCGAACGGGCTCCGAAATTCATCCTTTCGATTTTTGGTGTTTTCCTTTTTCTCAATACAAAAAAGTGTACCCATACAATTTTTTTTTCTACCTTCGGTTGTCCCGTTATTTGATATCTAAGTTTTGACAGGTTTCGAATTATGATTTTTGGCTCACACATAAAGTACTGTATTTGCAGTTCTAACCACAATATTTTCAAAAATTATAATATTTTAAAAAGAAGTAGGTTCAGTCTAAATGAATACGTAAATTAATTTTATAAAGTACCGTTATCTTAGGTGTTCTAATAAGATAGATCTTAGTTTATACTTTTGCCGCTAGATGTCAGAGCTACCAAAATTTAAATATATCCGATACATGATTTGATAGATAATGTTTTATCCTTTCATAAAAATGTAAAAATTGTGTTTGAAAGCTTCCTAGTTTAGCAACCAGAAGACTTCAAAAGAAAATTTGTGTTTTTCATAAAAAAAATGCTCTATTTATTTTGAAAAATGAGTCGATATTTACAATTAATGTAAATTAAATTCTACAAAAGTATGGATATCAGCCGACATCTTCCTGGAAAAAATGATAAGTGTTCGTGCTAATGGGGAGCGGATTCAAAAGCAGAAGCTACTTATTTTGTGTAATTTATCTGAGGAATTTCACAATTTTCTGGAAAAAAATCCAACTGAAAACGTCGGATTCTCTAAATTTGCGGAGCTTCGACCAAAAAAATGTATATTAGCTGGAAAGGCCGGAACACATAATGAATTTGTGTGTATTATTCATCAGAATAACAATTTGTTAAGCCCAGTTATAACAAAAATTTTACGATGTGACCCTGTTATTAAGAATGAAAGAAAACTGTTAAAAAAAGTAACCTGTGAAAATTAGATGTGGGACTGCTGTGAAGATAAATGGGAAGAATGCAATGTGCTTGTGGATAATTTTCTGAAAGAAATTAAAGCCGCCGCAGAAGCTGAAGAGCTGGATGATGTAACATACAACTATTGCAAGCATGATGAGAAGATGTATAAATTGGAAAAAATTATATCTTCAATTAATGAAATTGTCGAATTTTTATCAAACTCAAAGTTTGGTCTAGCAGCATTGCGTAAATACGATTATAACGTTAAACAACAATCTAATTACCTGAATCACGTAAAAAATAATCTGCAAGTTGGAGAATATGTTGTGATTTCGGATTGTTCTGAGAATTATAAGTTTATAACACAAAATAAAATACAAGCAGCGCATTATTATAAACGGAAAGCAACCTTATTCCCAATCGTAGCGTACTACAAATCATCAGCAGATGAAATGAGCATACTTTCCTATGCAGTAGTATCAGAAGAGGAAACACATGATGCAGTAGCTGTATACGGATTTCAAACTAAATTTATAAATTTTCTCAAAGAAAATGAGTCGGAATATCCAGCTCCAAAAAAAATTTATTATTTTTCGGATGGAGCTGTATCAGTTTAAGAACAAGAACAACTTTGCCAATATCAATTTTCATCAACATGATTTCACGATCGACTGCGAATGGAACTTCTTCGCCACAAGCTACGGAAAGGGACCATCAGATGGTGTTGGAGGTACCATTAAGAGAATTGTTTCAACGGCTTCCTTGAGAAGTATTGACGAGAGCCTTTTTAATACTGCAGAAGGATTTTTTAAATGGTGTAAAGATAAAAGCAACATAAAATCTATTAATTTCGGTTATGTAAGCAAACTAGAATATGCAGAAACCAAAACTAAACTAAATAGTTAAATAAAAGATTTTCAAATGTTAACACAGTGAAGAATACTCGTCAAACTCATCAAGTAATGCCGAACTATGACACCAATTTTATTAAAACTAAAACGGGACACTCGGTCCCATTATTTTGAATGGGGAATACAAAAAAATAAAAAAATCGAAATCTAAGAGATGAATTTCGAAAAATGCTAAAAATCGTCTGTTTTATAATGGAATGAACCATATATATGTATATATATATATATATATATATATATATATATATATATATATATATATATATATATATATATATATATATATATATAAAATTACAGGTAATTTAGTTAAGACCACAAAAATAGACTAGAAAAAAATAATTAAAAAAATTTAAGCTCTATATAGAAAAATCTTAAAACTTCCAAATTTGTGTAACAAAAATTTGTGCCAAATTTTTATTCAATGGTTGCAATAAGGGGATTCGATATACCAATAAGATTGCCAGATAAGTAACCAACCTTAAAAAGTTAACTAGAATAATTATTTCTAAAGATCTTAAAACTACAATTAAGTAGATGTGAGCTTCACAGCTTAAATCATATCTGAGAAACTGATGACAATTTCTCAAAATAAAAAATCTGATTTAATTCCATATATATATTGGATTAGGAATTTTAACATAAAATTACGACAGACACATTATAACTGAAAGGCCAATTATTAATACAGCATTGACTAATGCAAAGTAACTATCGATATGTTCAAAATAATACGATTTCATGTTAAACAAAATCAGATAAATTTTATATTAAAAAAACATTTTTATCTCATACTAAGAAAAAGTGTTTTCCATTTTATTGCTTATCTTTGCACCATCAACGTATAATTTCCATCGTCTGATATTTAATATTGTAAACTACTCAACCGTAATTGTGTTAAATATCCGCTTTACAGCTTTAATAAAATAATATTTGACTATGCACTTAGTTAATATAACGAATAAACGACGAGTACAAAATAAGAAAAATTATTCCGTCTCAAATAATCAACAAGATACTCATCACTGTCGACTAGTGAAAGATAAAAATCTACTGTACGAGATAATTTGATTATTTGCAACGTTTTTTTTAAGTAAATTGCATTTTATTATCGTTAAACATTTACAAGATAATAATTAAAAACAAGATTTTCATCGTAGGAGTTTGTAGATGTACATAAAGTTTTTGTTATCCTTTATCTTATCAGAAGTTTAAATTTTTATCTTTAGAATTTTTAATAATAATTTTTATTATTTAGTTCAGATTTTTTTTTATATTATATATATATATATATATATATATATATATATATTTAAATATATATAAATATATTTTAAACAGTTGCGACTTATATGCGTTTTTAACTGTTCCCTGCATACCAGGTTGGACCGCAGTGAGCAGTGTACGAAATATTTGAGTAAGAATTTTTATCGAATTTTAAATTATTCATTTGGCAATTTCAGTTGATCTTGCATATCTTCTCCTCCTATGCATCCGTTAAAAATTCGCACAACTTAAGCCCTATTGATAATTTATTGAGTGATTTAGGCTGTATGACCAAGTTCTAAACCCATCTTCAGTTTCAAATAAAACATCAGATAAAGAAGGATATAAGGTATTATTCAGATAGATTTATACGTATGCAAACGACTAAACACGTACATATACACACATACACATTAATCATTAATCCAAGTAAACGGTAGAAGACACCATAATTCGAAACTATCTTCAACTGTCTTTTCTCAAAAGTATCAGGAGGATATTTTTTAAAATTTCAATTATCAATTAATAAATTATATAAATTATTATTTTAAACAAAAAACAGTAAAATAACCCATCGTTAATATTAATACACAAAAAACTCTAAAAAGCATATTAATTCGATTTAAAAAAAATTGAACACTAAAATTGAGTAAAATAACCGTTAAACTGATAAAATACGTCATTTTCACAAGAAAACATAATTGATATAAATTACAATAACTCTAAATTTTAAATAAATTAGATTCACAAAAATTGATTAATAATAAAATTTAATGTGACAACTTTTAAAAAATCTCACATGAAAAAAAAAACCGACGTGAGTTCATGCTCAACTCGCAAAATTTACGTGACAACATCATTATACTCTTTATCGAAAATTAGTAATATTTCAACAAAATATAATTTTTTTTATTATTTTTTTAGTATTCATTATTATGTTTTGATATCACACGAATGCGTGTGGTAAATAAAACAAAAGACACAATTGGAATTTTGTAGGAATAACGCATCGATTGTAGCGCCATGTTGAGCAGCAGCTTCGATTCACCGAGTATTTAATTCCAAATTCAATTTATTTTCTCAAAATAAATTAATAGTATTCTCCGTTCTTAGTATTGCTAATTAGTAACTATCAAAACTCCATTTAATTTATTATATTTGTATTTTTTTAATTTAAAGCATCAAATGAGAAATCTATTATGTTTATCTATGGTTTTGTTTTGTTTTATACAGTTGTCATTGAAATTTGTTTTTTTTAATTTATTTCATTATATTCGACCGATATTCACACTTCCATTCATATAACTTGTTATCGGGTTGTTCCAATATGCTTTTCGTCATTTCCGTTACATTTTGTCATCATTTTCGTTACATTTTCCCATTTTATTTTTTTAGTGTTTTAACGTCAACAATCGGTACACAGTACAGCTACTTTTGCTATTACTGGATATTAAAATATCTTATTAAAGGGTACAAGGACCACAAGCTCTTTGTTTTAATACATACTTTAACAACTTGCCTGTGTTTTGGACGTACACATTATTACAGTAAGTAGCTCTTGTAAAAAATCTTGTACTATTAATCCTCTAGCTGATAAATTACAGATACCAAACAAAGCATCTAAACTTTGAACTGTAACTGATTATAGTATTGAAAGTGTTAAGATATTTTAAAGAGAAAGTTCACTTTTGATAAAGAAAATTAATGATGTGGGTTAAAGCAAATTATATTTTCGACGCCAAAAAGCAACTACTAAAGTTAAGTCATCGATTAGGAAGGTATAACGAGGCTGACATATCAATAACAAATACGAGGTTCTAACATCCCTAAGAAACTAAATGAAATTTGTGCTGGGGCTAATTCTGTTTCAATATTGAACATTAAAAAATGTTTACTGATTATCATAAAACTAATAGAGTAAGACTAATTAAAGTTAAAGACATTACAGGCAAAGTTTACTTGGAATCAAGAGTTTTACTTCAAATGTCACATATGAAAATTGGAGTGCCAAAACAATTATTCATTAAGGCCCAAAACATATTGGATTAAAAACACTCAGTCAATATTTTCCATCAAAGTTACACATTGACTAAATTAGTGTATGGTGGTTACGACTTAAACAACTACCGGTGTCGCGCATTTGGCTTTGAACAGTAAAGGATATAATACAAATAAAACTGTCCATTATCTTCAATAAAAGATACATGTAATGGCTGTGGAGAAGAACACCAGAAACACGATTATCGTGCCATTTGCCTGGAGTTGGGTGTAAAATCCATCTTTAACAAGTGTACATATCATTTTTTAGACGCCCTTTTTCAAAGAAGAATCATAAACACCCTAAGATGAAGAAAAAGAAAAAGTTGGGAATAGACTAGATTCAAAGAATACAAATATCCAAATCAACAATAAACCGTATGATTTTGAAATTCGAAATCGATTTGGCCTTTGACCTTGTGCCAGTCAGCCATCCAACCTCATTTGATCAGGATTCGAACATGTAATATGAATGGCGCATGTAATAGTGGTCCGATTATGATGACTGATACATTAATCGAATGGTCTCTTTACCAGTAGTAATACTGCTATGGGATATTCATACATTTCTGTGAATCATTTATAAACGTTCACAATTGTGCTTAACCCATTGTACTAGCTTGTAAAATTGATGGGTCACTCCAAATATGTGTCGATTATAAATCAACTTTAAATGAAACAATAAAGCAGAATTACTTTATTATACTGGCTTTCAACACACTATTATCATTGTCAATGAATCAACAATCAAAGAATCATCATCAATGTTGCAGAAAGTAGTATCAGGAAATAGTAAAGTAGTAAAGGAGCTTACAAGTCGACGCGTCTCTAAATTGGTATTTCCTGACCTCCCGGAATATTGCAGGATCTTATTGAAAATCTTCAATATCCAAGGTATTAGGATCGAACGAGCAGAATGCCTTAATGCACCGTATTATAGCGACTTGGAAAACCGGGACTTTGATTGCACAAGCACATGTGTAAAATTATCGTGAAGTGCTTAAATTTTTTTAGTAACGTAAAGCCGTAATTCTAGTTGACAAGAAAAAACTCCTGTTAACTTGTATCATTATTTTCTTCCTCAGAATTTTAACATCGCAGAGCCTCTACATCGTTTACTAGACAAGGATGCTAAAAGGTCATGAGCAAAATGACACCAAAATGCGATGGACCAATTAAAAAAAATAGTTCGGAACACCCTGGAACTACCGTTAGTCCGATTACGTATCATATGCGATGCGTCGCCATATGTAATTGGCGCGGATCTGTAGCACGTTCTTAATAAGGGAAAATCCTACGTTTTGTTTTATTCGATAACATTATAAACAGTGGAGCATAGCCGGATGTCCAAATTAACCAGAAGGCGGTCGTCATTGTTGCGGAAGTCATGAAGTTACACGAATTTCTATTAATTGGCGAGGTCTAAGCCCGTACTTCGTTCGACGACACAAAGTTTCTACAGTTTTTTGGATGTCTCTTTTTGGGGTAATCGAACGATAATTTCAATAGCCTTTAGTGGCGGTCTTCATGGCTGCTTATATCGAGCCTAAAATGGAAAGATGCGTTCAGTGCCAGAAAACGAGATCAAAAACGCGATATGAACCCAGTGTCGTAAGGAAGCCACAAAATATCGAAGGTCTTGTCTGCATATAGATTTTGCTATTATTTTTCAGATTTTTAGACTAACAACGGTTTTGTGATAACGGTGGGACCCAAAATCTGTGTATTACGTTTTTCCCTCTGGCATCCAATGGCCAAACAAAGATAATTAAAAACTCATTTGATAAAAATTCATCTCATCCAAACGTCATCGTTAAATTCATCCAAAAATTCATCCAAACGTCATCGTTAAATCCAAGCGATGAACACAAGCGATGAAATCCAAGCGATGATCTAGTTATCTTTTGATTCAATGTGCGGGTTCGGAATTATTTATCCGGCCCAAAATTGTTTGCTGCAGTCGTCAAATGACCCGTAAGCTCCAATCAATTGATGCGGAGACATCTAGATCAATATGGAATATTTAAGATACAGATTAATTTCCTCACGATCGATTAAAGTTTTTCAAGCACTAACCATATCGCCAAACAGTAAACAAAAGTACCTAATCTTATAAATCAGTAATGATTTAAAAAATATCAATCCAGACTATAACATGTCAAGGCTAAATATTAAATCCTAAAGCAACGACCTTCAAGACATAAAATATCGTTACATATAATAAATCGTGTATTCAACCACAAAACATTTCTCCACTCAATTACTCAGCGTACGAGTAGCATAATATGCTACATAATATGCTTACAAAACAAACGAAAATGATCGACATTTATAACAGACATTTTTTTTTGCAGTAATATTTCATAAATAAAAATAAAAAAAATTATGACAAGCAACGTCGTTGTACCGCTCAGACATTTTTGATTTATATTTTTTTACAGGAGTTATGGATAAATAAATTTGGCATTGTAAAATCCATTAAATGTTTAGCATTACAATTACAGAAATTACAGTACAAATGAAATAAATGTTTACGAATATATGGTTCTGACATATTTTTTGTCAATCAATTCCAAAATGCAACCATACGTCTGAATTTATTTTGATGATTATTTGGACTGCTGAATCTTAAAATTTTTTTGTATCTTAATACACTTGTCATAAGAAGAAATATGGTGACTTTGTTTTATACGAAAGTAAATGGCTGGCGTCGCAAAAACCATCGCAAAACGTAAAACGACAATTTGCTCTAACTTTAGAAATACCAGCCGCAGTTGTTTTCATTTATTGGCTTCTTTGTTTGGGAGAGGTTCGTCCCAATTCAAGTTTTAAATCCCAACCCTTTGAATGGAAATTTAATTTTTATGTTGACTGCAGCGATCTAACCGAGTGGTTTAAAGATTCAGATGATTCTGATAAATGTTTATCGTCAAATCTGCTTCTTTCAATAAGTATGACACTTGTTTCAACAACTTAAAAATTAAAAATTAGCATAAAAAATTGTTAGGCCCACATTGTTCTGAAAGGTACGTTATTGATTGGCACAGAAAATCACAGATTAGGTTAAATTCATATATGACGAGATTGGAATCCTACATTTAAGAAAGAATCAGACTAACCGGTTGACGGACCTTCCTGTTTATTAATTAACATCTCACACGCGAAATTTTTCTTAATTGGATATTTGAAATTTAAAAAAAAAAAACATTTTTCGAATTTCGCGTTAACACAATATTGTGAGTTCTTAAAGGAGAGTAAATTGTGAACGGAAATAAAAAGTAATAATAACAACAATAGTAATAAGAATAATAATAATAATAAAAGAAAATATTATGAAAAATTTAATTGCCGAAGGGCAAACAATTCTTGTTTTGTTTTTTGTTGTTGTTTTGTTTGCAGTGTATTATTGTTAAGAATTCATTAAAAATCTTAAAGATTTTTTCAGTAATTTTGCTTTTGGGGTATTTACTATTTATTGTATTATAATTAAATGGTATAATTATATTTTATATAAAATATTATACAGCACAACGGTGGCGTCTGAATAAAGACACACAGTGTATTTCATTTTTGAAAATTTAATGCTAATAGCAATTTGTGTATATCGTCACCTCAGATTTTAAGTGTCCACAAAAAGTAAGTATGTAGTAAGATAAATAGGGTTTTCACAGGAGTAATATTTTATTATTGACGCTAAAAATTTGGTTCTTCCTATTCCTTTAATGTTGATACTAAGTGTCAAGTTAAGTACCACATTAAATACTCAAATTAAGTCATTCATTTAAAATAATCAGTTCCTCCAATTTTTGTTTTGTTTAAGTAACGGTATTCGCCAAAGATAATATTTACATCACTGGCTTTTCAGTGAGTTTTATCCAAAAGCATGTTAGCTGTACAACCATCTAAGCTGTAACTGAACAATCAGTTGACAGTATGAAAATCATCAAACTAAATATTTAAGGCTAGTTTTCCTCCTGCTATTATAAAGGACCGACCTATATTATTGGAGCGGATTTCTTTGCAAATTTTGGTATTCGAACTTTATGCTGCTAGAAGTTATAAAGTTTATTAATTATAATGTTGTTAATATAATAATATAATAATATAATAATATAATAATATAATAATATAATAATATAATAATATAATAATATAATAATATAATAATATAATAATATAATAATATAATAATATAATAATATAATAATATAATAATATAATAATATAATAATATAATAATATAATAATATAATAATATAATAATATAATAATATAATAATATAATAATATAATAATATAATAATATAATAATATAATAATATAATAATATAATAATATAATAATATAATAATATAATAATATAATAATATAATAATATAATAATATAATAATATAATAATATAATAATATAATAATATAATAATATAATAATATAATAATATAATAATATAATAATATAATAATATAATAATATAATAATATAATAATATAATAATATAATAATATAATAATATAATAATATAATAATATAATAATATAATAATATAATAATATAATAATATAATAATATAATAATATAATAATATAATAATATAATAATATAATAATATAATAATACAGATACAAACTGTCACAAAAATTTGGTGATGTACCAAATTTGTAAATTCTAAATCCTAAAGTGCCTAAAAAATACTAAAAGATGGAGGCGTAAAAGAAATACAACTTGTGCAAAGAGACCTTCTAAGTACTGAAAAATCTGTTCTAAGTGAGATAAACAGTGTAAGAGAAACAAAAATGGATGTCAAAAATATACACAAACGGCTTTGTGAAGTGAATGTAAAAGCTTATGCTGTACAAAAGAAGCTATTTATAAGCCTAAACTTTGCTGATACCTATTTAACGAAACCTATCGAGTTCTGGTGGATGATATTTAAATCAACGAATCGAATCTTCTCTTTAATTGGAAGCTACGGAAAGAAATATTTTTATTCGACACCTCAATAAAGAGAGTTTCCTAACATAACAATGCCAACTCGGCACATCAGAGGATGCGAAGTAATGTTTTGTGGTATTTTAGGTATTTTAGCTATAACAGCAAAGGAGATCTAATACTACTGAGGAAAAATACTTCAAACACATATTTGGAGGCCCTTAATGAACATGCAATGGTTTCCGAGTGTAAATTGATAAATACAGAGTTCTTATTGCAGCAACATAATGCTCCAATCCACGAAAGTAAATTTATAGCTAAATTTCTCAAAGATTTAAGTCAAGAAACTATAGACTGGTCACCATAAATCTCCGATCTTAGTCCTATAGAGAATCTGTGGCATTACAATAAACAAAAAAAAATACAACTTCAACAATATTGTAATTATGCTATGCAACAAAATCAATCAATCTCATTGACTACTCTGTCACCTATATTCCAATTTTAACGAAAAATTCAATAAAAATAAAAAATCGGAAGTACCATTCTCACAAATGAGATTTTTTATTCTTATCTCTTTCTTATTTTGAACTAAATTTTTTTATTTTGTATGGAATACTGCCCCAATTTAAAAGTCTATATACTTGTACACGATATAAAAGTGATTACAAATGAATGAAAACATGTATCGGTATTGTAGATGTATGTTGTAAATCTAATATTTTTCATTTTTATGTTTGGTCGTGTGGCGAATGGCGACCAAAATTATTTATTCAAATAATTCGCAAACGAGTTATTTTCAGCATTTTTCATATTTATAATTTATTTTCAATATGATTGTGTCGTGTAAGAGGACTTTTCCCTGATCAATGAAAAAGGGGTATTGTTAAACCACTATTTATGAAACATGCACGCGTTTACCAAAATAATTATCGACCAATCTATCACACTCTTAAAGACGTTCTCAAATATTGATCTGTTATTTTGATCAATTTAATTTGTTAGATAAGAGACAAAAGGATCATCTACCGAAAAAGCACATCTGCTCGTTTCATAGATATACAAACGCATTTGATACAGTTGACCATACACTTTTATTAGAAAAATTGGAATCAGTTTAGTAGATATCTAGTTCACTAGACCAGGATGGAGGTAAGTGAGGTGGATGTAACATAATATTACTTTACTCAGAATATGAATATAAGAATAATTATTGAATGTTTTTGCTAGCAAGAGTATTCTGCGTGTTTAAGATGCCCTCCTACTTGCAATATGCTGATGTCATATAAAAACGGTGAAAAGAGATCAATTTTCCTTCCAATATTGGTCATTTTAAGGTGAGAAGTTTAATTTTTTTGGTAATGTGGACTTGCTGAACTAATTTACACAGTTGGTGTTCCGTCAATTTATATTTGTCTGGTGTGATTAAAACCGTGGACACATGGTCCAAACCTGTTAGCTTCTTGGTTTTGCATAGGGTATTACATATTTTCATGTAAACTAAGCACTTTTTCATTTTAGTGGACGATGAAGTTCACTCAGCAATTATGGATACGAAATCTTGATCCATCTTGACCTTGTATACGGTTGTAGCGCGTTCTTCTAAAACGTCACTTTTTATAGGCCTCAAGTCATGGTTTTAGACAGATTTAGTTATGTTGGCAAATAACAAGGCACTGCATAGCTCGATTCGAGGCACAGAAATCGTCTTTAAAGCGCCACACCCAAGTTTTGGCCGCAATTAACCGAACGTGGATATTTGCAAATTTATCAATTGATCTACAATGGAGTGCCGCAGTGTAAGCTACTTGTATCTATAAACCCACGGATGTCTATATAGTTGCTTGTGACAGCATTTCACCTCATTTAAGATGCTTTAACCATAACTATTGAGATAATGATTTTATTGAAATGATGGTAGGAGCTAACCAGCTAAGCTGATCGTTAAAATGGGAAACTTTGGATAGCAGATATTGATTCGTAATGGTGGTTGCTTCTGGTAGATCAATCACATTGAACTTGAAAGTCCTGTTTTGGGTACCCCAATGAAGACCAAGAATTTTGTGGTGCCTGTAGGAACTCATTTGCCGATTCTAAACCAAGTTGTGTAAAGGTTCGTGTAGCTAAGAACGATGCAGCAAATGTGACAGTTAGCAGTCGAAAATGCTTCATGTGGTCAGTGATGTGTCCATGCCATTTGATGCTGGTAATCGCAATCTCGGGTTTCACCTCATATTTGGCGTTACATTCGCTCTATGCCTGCCGTGAATGCTACTGGATGAAGACGAAATTGCATGACAAAACTGATCAAAAGGAAAATTAAACGTTGGCTTAGCTTGTTGAATTGAATTCCCTAATTGTTTGACATCTTTTGCAAAGGACAGCGTTTTGTACGATAAGGCCAATGGGTCCTGCAGTGTGTCCTTGATGTAGAAGGTTCAAAAAATGACTTGTTCCCAGAAATATATCAACATTGAAATTCTGATGTTCCAAAGGATCGGCGATGTTCCAAAATAAAAGCAGCGATCTTCGTCACAAAATTGACATCCACTTGCGATATGAAGGTAACTGCTGTTCGTCCCTTGGTAAATGATTGTACTAGGGTTGAACTCTTGTTGTCATCATCTTTGAGCGATATATTTAAATTAGATGATTGCGAGATTGTTACATACTCGAGCATCGGCAACAAATTGTCTTCTTTTGTTTTAGATTTAAGTCACTGTATTACACGCAATCATGTGCAGCCTAAGTGCATGGCATTTCAGGCATCAGAGTGATAATGTATGCTGGTATAAGTCTATCAATAGATTTACCTTGTGATTTACTTTTAATATCTAACACGAATTATTTCCGTACAGTCGCCGTAAAACCTTAAAAGGTCCTAATCGTTTGGTTATTCTATCCCTTTTTTACTCGGTATATCTTTATAAATACTCAGTTTGATATGAATCCAAATTTTTAGGAATGATAGTGGCTTTTCTCGTTATACTGGTGGTATATTTTGACAAATATTTCTTGGTTTGACTATAAGGTCACTGGGATGTAAAAGTGTTTACCACAAACTCACTATATTTATCGTTCCAATGTGCTGTATTGGCTCTTGCTTTTATAGTGACTCTTTTATTTTGCGATGTACCCGTTCTGCGTTTCCATTGCTAGATGAATGGGACGCGGTTGGGTGAGTTTTATGAACTCCGAGAAGATGCGTAAGTGCAGTAAAAAGTGGTGATTCGACCTGTGAACCTTCAAATATAGTTTTCAGCCAATTAAATTGTTTATTTGGAGTTTTTGTGTGCCGAAAAACTTTAGATTTTTGGCATGCTATGCATGTTTTTGTCCAATAGGCTGAAACTTTATTCATGCTTGACCAGAAATATTTAGTAGAGGATTTAAAGATATGATAGCTTGTACTCTATTCTTAGACGCTGCTAAATGGTAAATACCTTATCCAAGAAATTGTACGATTCTACCCCAAACAAACGTTTTGAGGTTTTAATTTTTACATCATATTCCGGCAGACGCTGAAAATGAGTATCTAAATGCACGGTGTACCCTTTTCTTGTCTTATTTGCAATGAGTAAGTCAATTAAAATCCAAGCCACTTAAATTTTCGTTTATGAATCGTTGAAACGTTTGAGCAGCGTTTCACAAGCCGACTGACTTAAAGAGTCCGAATGGTGTCGGTATAGAAGTTTTATAAACATCATCCGCTGATATCGGTATAAGATGGTATAGGCATCCCAAAATCTTGAATGTGTATGTCGTATCGGTCAAGAATTGTCCAAGCGATTGATCTTTTGTAGTCACCACATTGTCTCCAATCCCTGTAATCCTTTTTTTTGTATCAAATTTAATTGAGGTTCAAATTCTCACTGCTTTTAACTTTAAGCGACACACAATTTTCGTCCTGCCTGTCTTTTAAAATATTTTGTAGCCATGACACGATTTAATTTACGTAAATTTAAATTTATTTTTCAATTTAGTTAAATTTGTTTAAAATTCATTCTATTTGTTGTAAATTTAAAAAAATCATCAAATCACTGATTATAAAGTGAGCAAATATTTTAAAGAGGACAATTTAAAATTTTTTTAAAAAAGAGAACAAAAGATCAGACGTGAAAAAGAGGACTTGTCCTCTAAAAAGGGATGCCTGGTAAACCTTTGTTACCCATATATATCCAGATGGTAGCACAGGCACATAACAAAACAAAACCTAATAATATTATATCTTTTAGTGACTCTGGCTAGCTTTCTTTTCGAACATTGGCCGCATGTGTGTTCTGTAACAAATTTTATTTAAATCGCTCATCTATGTCTTAGCGGGCCATAGTCAAAATTATATATATATATATATATATATATATATATATATATATATATATATACATATATATATATATATATATATATATATATATATATATATATATATATATATATATATTAAATTTCAATTAGGATTTACATGGGAAATCCTCTCATTAATTTGATCAAATTCAAGATTGAAAAAACTTTGACAGTTATGATCTATTTGTAACAGATAAACAAATGAACAAAACCATTTTATTATTTTGCTGATTTAGATTTGGCCTCAAAACAATTTTTCAATTAATTTTGACTGACAAAAATCTTACAACACAGACAATACTCGATTATACAGATAATATCATCAAAATAATTTACTTATATTACGATGGTATAAACGTTATCAGTGCGGAACTAAAATCAACTTTAAAAATATAAACGAAATTCTAGTAAAACGACTTCTGTATTTGGTTTGGTCCAAAATTCGAATGACAGCTACCCAATTTGAGTATATAGATGCAGGACCAGAAATAATTGCTATTTTATGTTCTTAGTTAATAGACGTGATTTTCAAAATTAAAAAAATCACAAGGAAAAATTAGATTAGATTTTGGTATGACCGAATAAATTGTGTCGGTGTGTGTGTGTGTGGATATATATATATATATATATATATATATATATATATATATATATATATATATATATATATATATATATATATTCTGTTGTGTCATTCTATTATACGTCTTATCGTACAAAATTCGAGAAAATATCATTTCAAGCAACTAATCTAATTTAGTTTCAGTTTCTATTACATCCGATATCATTTTCCAAAGTATCTCAGCATTACTATTGTCTTTTTTACTGGTAAAATTTCTTACAGTCATTTAACGTAATTATATGATGACGATGAAGATGATGATGATGATAGACAACAAATAAACATTAACAACAATATACATCCGATATCAGAACCAAAGTAGTAAGACTATTTTCGAAAAAAAAACATCTTGAAATTTGATAACCTGATTTAAGTTAAAAAAAAAAGCAAAAAAGTGAAAAGTTGCAAAGGAAATTTTTTTCCATGCAGAGCAGAATGGTAAACACACACAAAAGGTTAAAGGATTGAATTTGAATACGAATCATTTTTTTTCGGTTCTCTTGTATATTTTGTGTAAGGTTAAAGGTTTATAAGTTTATTGGATTCATTTATATTGTCAAATAAACTGGATGGATTTTGGATTTCAAGTTTTTTTTTGTCTTTTGCTGGTAAAGGTAAACAAATAATAAATGGTTATGGAATTTATCTTATAACGGGAATGATTCAAGTTTAATAGTTCAGTTGATCTGATTTATATATATATATATATTTATATATATATATATATATATATATATATATATATATATATATATATATATATATATATAACAGGGTGTTTTTTTTAAAGCCAGGCTTTTATCTCGAGCACTAAGCTAGATAGGAGAAAACTACTCCAAATGAAATTTATTGAGTATTGAGGAGGACTTCTAGTGATGACCTTGACACTCATTATTTTCGGACACATATGCCATAATTAAGTTTTTTTAGGTAAGAACCTATACTTTTTTGAGAATTTTGATATTGAGAAATTAAAAGTAACCACTTTTTGCTCACGAAAATTTTTTGTAAAATGTATAATTTCAGAGATATGAGCAGGGTTGCCAGATTGTCAGATTTATCTCAAAATCTCAGTTTTTTTAATAAAACAAAATATTTTAAGTTTTTCTAAGAAAATTCAGATTTTTGTCAATTTTTTGTTTTAAGAATTATTTTCATTTTATTTTTTAAAAATTCCGAAATAATATATTTAGCAATTCCGAAAACCATGCTGTTTATCAAAATTCTGCTGACTATACAAAATGTTTACTATTTCTTTTGTTTGTTTGTTGGGAAAATGTGCAATTTTATTTGTGATTATGGATTTTAGGGTCCGTTTGTCAAATTATTTGTTGTTATGTCGGAAATTGTGACGTGAATCGTGATGTGAAAAGTGATAAATATTATTATTTTTAAAACTATAAAATGGATAAATTTTTGTTTCGAACTGGAACACCAATAGGTAACTATGATTCATTGTTAATACATGCTGTGTGAATAAACCTTGTGGATTTGTGGCATAATTTTTAATTTTTTTCCCAGAAAAATCAGTTGCTACCGGTATTAGAATTAGAACATCAAGATGAAGTAAGTATTTTTTTTTTTGTTTATTATTTTATAGATAGATAGTGATTTGGAATCTAGTCCCACTACCCCTAGTACATTACATCAGCATCTTTGAAATCAACAGTATCAAAACAAGAAGATAAAACTACCGTAAGATTATATTTTTGTGTTTTTTTTTGCTTACTATAAACTGTAATTGTAAAAATTAAATTCTCTTCTAGAAAATGAAAAACCAAAAAAAAAATAAGGCAACTACTCCATTTTGTGGGAACCAGATGTGGATTTAAAATTATGGCTCAAGAAAAGTGAGTGCATTTTGTAACGTATACAACTGTGAATTTAAAGCCGGTGGAGGTATTACCGACTTAAAAATGCACGCCAAAACAAGTAAACATCGGGAAAGATCAAGGTCCTTTGATATCCAATCGGCATCTAATAATGTTATTAAGGAATTTCTTAATAATGAAAAGAAAGTTTCGAAACTTGATGTACAGCTAGCAGCATTCGGCGCTTTATAATTTATTGCGGTTGAAGAGCTGGTTACGTTTTTAAAAGTTGCGGTACCTGATTCCGATATTATAAAAAAAATTAGCCTTGGTTGTACAAAAGCCACGGCAATTGTAAATAATGTAATCGGCCTGAGTCAGTTTGAAGATTTATGTGATATTTTTAAAAACAATTTTTTTTCGCTGTGTGTTGATGAGTCGACGGACGTTTCGACTTTAAAATTGTTATCTCTGGTGGTAAGGGTAGAATTTAATGGAAAAATTTATGATTTATTTTGTAGCTTGGTGAAAATAGAACAATGCGATGAAACCGGGATTTACACCAAAATTATAAAAGTTTTCAAAGAAAACGAAATTAATTACAAAAGTAATCTTATCGGATTTGCGGCCGATGGGGCTAATGTTATGACGGGGGTAAAACATTCGGTGGCGCAATTATTAAAGAAAGATTGCCCCACTTTAGTCATATTTAAATGCATTTGTCATTCTTTCGCTCTTTGTGTCAACCACTCAATGGATTTTCTTCCATCTTACGTAGAAGAATGTGCAAGAGACAATATATAGTTGTGTTCATAACAGTCCTAAACGGAATGAATTATTCTCTGAAATTAAAGCTCTCCTCGACCTTGAACCACGCAAAATGCAATAATATTCAAAAATATTCAAGTATATGCAAAAATTGGACAACACATCCTCCAATTACATTCAGTGGAACCCAGTAAAACAGACTCAGATATATGTCTACTAACTCATAAATACGCAAACATGCAGCAGAAAGCCCAGCTCATCACCATCAACCAAGAAACCATCAAGGACGTTGACAAATTCGTGTACCTTGGTTGCACTGTAGCGGAAAAAGGCGGAACTGAAGAAGACTTCAACCCGACCAACGCATCAACAAAGAAAGAAATATATTTAATGTACTTCACAAGACCTTGGTTGCATTCGTCTTGGTACGAATTACAAGGATACACATGTTCAATGCCTGTGTGAAAGAAATGTTGCTGTAAGGCTGTGAAACGTGGAAACACACACAAAACATCACTAGTAGCCTCCAGGTATTTGTCAATAAATATCTTTGACGTCTAATAAAATACTTCTGGCCACATACAATCACAAATAAGGCACTTCTGTGGCTAAGCAGAGAGATCGAAATTGAGCGTGAAATTAAGAAAAGAAAATGGAGATGGATTGGACACACTCTAAGGAAAGGTACCAATGATATAACCCGAAAGTCAATGGAATGGAATCCGCAAGGGAAGAGGAGAGTATGTAGACCAGCAATAACCTGGAAACAAACGGAGAGAATTCCAGAGCTGAATAACAATAAAATATATAACTTAAATGTTTTCATAATTTTATTTGAAAATAAAATCAATGAATATATATATATATATATATATATATATATATATATATATATATATATATATATATATATATATATTCGATCTGAGTCTGTAAAGCTTCTCAAATAAAATCAGACAATTTGTACATACATTTCATTTCATTTCTATATAAGTGTAGTCGACAGTATGCTCATTCCAATTTATGCTGTATGTTAATATTGGAATTTTCTTAGTGCATGCAATTATAGATTACGATATATCAAATATCTGTTATAAATGTATATATTTGAATATGTGATTTTTTGCTTCTTATATTTTGTCTTGAAATCGATTGCTAGAATTGAAACGGATGCAATAAATAAAAGTAAATTTTAAAATGTATTTGGACAATTTTGATATGTCATGAAGCTTTCAATTTTAGCGAAATAAATAACGATCTGGAATTTTCTCGATAGAAATTGAATTTGGAATTGTAAACTTTGCAGGAATAAGTTTTAAAATAATTTTTGCTCAAAATAAAAGCAAACTTAAAAAAATTCTGATTAAATTCTGATTTTTTATTACATAAACCATGCCATCAGCTAAACACGGTATGAAGCTGTTGTTTCCACTAATAAGGCATGACAGTAAATTTAATAAAAAAAACTAATTAACAATTTATAAATCATTCATTAGACCGATTCTGACTTATGCAAGTCCAATCTGGAATACAATCCCAAAGACACAATACAAAAAACTACAAATAGTCCAAAACAAAAATATAAGGATCGCCTTAAACTTAAGGCCTAAGCCCACCACACACACATACATACACACACACCTAAGGAGAAGCAAAAGGGAGAGTTTCAAACAGCTTTATGATGAGGCAGACAGAAGTCAATTGGGTAGTGCCTTTAGAATGATCATGGCTAGAATAAAAGGCTAAAAAAAAACCCAAGAAAGATGTCCAGAGATGCTAAAAAAGATCGTCATTGAACTTTTCCCGCAGCACCCTCCAAAACCAGCTCAACGAAATGCTGATCATATATAGAGGAATATATGGAAGAAATACCCAAAGTAACGATTGAAAAAATTTTGGCCGCTTGCGGAAAAGTGGATAAATAAGGCATCCAGCCCAGATATGGTCCGCAACAAAGCGATCAAACTAGCCATACGAAGTAATCCTAGACTCTTCGCTAGTATTTCAAACTCCTGCCTAGAAGAAAGAGTGTTTCCTAAAAGGACAGAAGGCGATAATGGTTTCTCACCCCAACAATTCGGCTTCCGTAAAGCATGTTCTACGTTGGATGCTATTAATGCAGTTATATTCAAGGCCAAAAAAGCCCTACAGGGGAAAAGATGGAAAGGGGGAACGAAACAGTACTGCGTTACTGTCACACTCGACGTAAGAAACGCTTGTAACACGGCCAACTGGGGCCACATTATGAATGCACTACGAAAGATGGAAGTCCCTACATATCTCTTGAAAATTCTAAATAGCTACTTCGAGGATAGAATATTAGAGTACGACAGTGAGAATGGTCCCAAGGAGTACATCATAATTGCTGGAATTCCGCAAGGTTCAGTTTTGGGTCCAATCTTATGGTATGTTATGTATAATAATATCCTCAAGCTACGAATCCCGGATGGAGCAGAAGTTGTAGGATTTGTCGATAACATCGCGATAGTGGTGGTTGCAAAGCAGATGGATGAAATTGAGATGGTCGCAAATGAGACGATTGCAATAATAAAAGGCTAGTTGGAATCCGTTGGGCTGAAACTAGCAGAATACAAGACAGAGGCAGCTGATTAGCAGTCGTAAAAAAAGTGGAACAGCATCACTTAAGGTTGGGGATCATGTCATAAAGTCCAAAGAAGCTATTAAACATTTGGGGATTATGCTTGACGACAGGTTGAATTTTAAGAGCCACATAGACTATAGACACATAGACAATATGCTACTAAATGTCGGGGGTCCAAGAAGCAGTAGACGGATTCTTTTATCCAGAGTCGTAAGCTCGGTACTGTTATATGGGGCTTCGATCTGGTCAGGAGCACGGGAGACAAAAAATAACAAAAGGCGGCTGGCTCAAGTCTATAGGCTAACCATTCTTAGGGTCATCAGTGCATATAGAACCACCTCAGATGAAGCAGCATGCGTTTTAGCTGGAATGATACCAATTGATATCCTTGTGGATGAGGCGAGGAAAATATATGAAGTAAAGAGACGAAGCTATCTAGATGGACAGAATATACAAACTATAGAAAGAGCCAAACCACTGCAAAGTTGGCAGGAACGTTGGGATACTACAGCAAAAGGACGTTGGACTCATAGGTTGATTCCGGCTATTGAACCTTGGCTGAAGCTATCTGTATCGGTTTGGACATGATAACAGATCTCTATGTCCATCTTGCAATGAGTCGAAGACCCTGGCACCGTATTGTTTGAGTGTCCGCGCTTCGAAGCCAAGAGATGGGTCCTTTATATTGCCGCTAACGCAAATTTAAGTCCGGACAACATAGTAGATGAAATGCTCAAACCTCAGCAGACATGAAACGCTTGCTGCGCTTCCATAACTAAGTTTCAGAAGGAGTTAAGGCAAATAGAAACGGCTAGAAATTTAAGGTGAACACGTGTGAGTAGAAATACTAAGCCCGCCCTCCGAAGTAATACTTTGCGGTGGTTCCGGGGGGAGCACCGGTATGGTGAGAGAAGATGATTTTAGTGGGTAAAAATCCCAATCGACCAGCCATCGATTTCTGTTTGACCTGAAAAATTTTACCTTTTTTAACATGAAAATGAGTTCAGTTGAACAAAAAATAAATAAGAACCTGCAAAAAGATTAAAATCAATATTTTTCTTATCATTTATTTTACAGTATTTCTAAGTCCCATGACCTTAAAAGAATCAACAGAGACAATAAAGAGATATTTTCGCTTACTTGCATCATAAACATTACTTTATTTACTTCGTGCATGCAAAAATTTAACACCATGAAAAAACAACAATTTTTATAAAAAATACGATATTTTGTTGATTCAGTTATATAACCGGACAATTACAAAATGGTTTTCTTCGTAATTAGAGCACAATATCATATTTTAGATTAATTCATAACTATAAACCATAAGATAAAACTTCATATGATTAAATGTCTTGTAATTTATAATTTTATAAAAATAGAACCATAAAAAAATTGAAAATCCAAATGAAAAATATTACAGTTATATTTTTCTAACCGCAAAAGAATGCTTCGAGTTTACGTACCATATCATGGTGTGGTTTCCCATTTTTTAAAAAAATTTATAATATTTTTATGTTGTTACGTCTTAATCCCTTAATTTTTTTTTGTATTAGATTTAAGATTAAAAATATATTTGGATTTTATAAAAAAAAAAAAACATTTCGGTGTTTAAATCCTCTATGGATCCTATATATGTGGAAATCCTCTATGGATCCTATATATACAAACCAGAACTAACCAAAATGTACGTTCGTTCTGGTTAAAAGGTATAAAAAAAAGTATTTCAAACTAATAAATCTTAAATTAAATCTCTTTTTCTTTTAATTTTTTTTTATTCTTATCTCATTTTGAACTCATTTAAAAATAATTATCGCACGTCATTAAGCTTTTCATTTCAAATTATGGGTTGTATAAAATTCCGCGTCCACAAGACAAAAATCGTTTTAAATACGCCCCTCATATAGAATCGTATACCGAATTGCACAACAAATTAATTTTTATTCCATTCGATGTAATGGAGGGATCTCTCCGTCTAATTACAACTCTCATTAAATTAAAATTTATACATTCGTATTGGTGTACTATATAGGCTAAATGTAATTTAAGATTTGTTGTATGGAAGTTTTTGTTGCTTTTTTACATTTAAATTATTACAGCAACAATGAATCTAATTTAAATTTTTGTTGCAATAATCAATTAATGGAAATGGATTAAGTATGTAATTATTTAATTATGTTATTACAAAAAGTGTCATTTATATAATTAGCATATAGTATTTTTATTAAACAAATTGGATTTTAAAATGTATAGTACTGTTCGATTATTTAAATTTTAATTACTGGGTTAACGTTTGGTAATTAATTGTGTAAAATTGTGAATTATGTTTCTTGCTAGCTAGAAAACCGAGAACGCTTCACTAAACAGTCTGCTTTATTTTTTTTCCTCAAATTTCACTACTAAGAAGTTTCTGCTACTCAACTAAAAAAACTCAGGCGATCAAAATGTGGTGGAATAACTGACCCCCATAGAGTAAGTAAATCAATTTTTTGTTCGAGACCCAATGCCATACACCGTCAGTAAAGTCATTTTCAAACAAGAAAGAGCGTTCCAGTTACTCATGTATAATATTATTGGTGAAATATAACGTAATTAATACCTTTGGCCGTACCCCGACAGCTCGGTGGGTTCATCCATTTTCTAAGAAGCTCGTTAAATTTTGGGATAAGCATAAAATATTGGAAAATATTTTAAAATTATATTTAAGATAAATGAACGTACTCGCAAAACAAACAAAGAAGACTTTTGTTTTATGCTGACGTAAAATATTTTCCATATTAATGCCATTCTCAACATGAAGATTAAAATAAAATTACTAAAAAGCATTTGAGGCTAATACTTTAGTAATGCAAAAAAATCACAGTGTTTCAACCACACCGGGTAAAGTTGTAAAATGAATCATAGATTCATAAAACACAATTATAAAAAACGTGTAGTAGCCTAAGAAATATAAAGAAAAAACAAAATTCTATTCTGTGTCCAAACAAAAAACAAAACGCAAAAATCCCTTTGCCAACTTTTCCCAATTTTTTTTTTATTGTACGTGTAAGTTTGTTAAAATAAATTAAATGTCTATAAATTAATTGATCAGAGTGGTGATCAAAACTAGTGAATTATGTCAATGGAAGACTTGGAGCAAGTAATGCGAATGCATTGCTACACAGAAAATTCATCAAAACGTGCTAATCCAAAAATCAAAATTATCGAGAGTACCACTCATAATCCTGCCTAATGTCAACACTAAAAAACTTAGAGATATTATGAAAAAAGAAAATATCTCCAAAACCTCAAAAAAAAAATAACAAAAAAAACAAAAATAAAATAGCTGAAGAAATCAGAGAAGTTAAAGTAAATGTCAAAAATATCATAAATAGAAAAGGAGTAAAAATGACATGCCTTATCGTCACATTAGAAAACAAAGAAGAATTGATAATGGTTAAACAATTTAAAATATAGGTATGTGCCATCACAAAATAACATGGAAACCATTAAGGAAAATTTCCGTAGTTCAATGCAAGAGGTGTCAAAGAATCGGAAACGTAGCAAGAAATCGTGCCTACCAGTATAGATATGTCAAATGCGAACAAAATATTAATCCAGGAACATGCTCATAAACAGACCGTGAAACAATACCTTTCTGCGTAAATTGCAAAAAATGGTTACCCAGCAAATTAAAGAGGATACGAAGAATTCCTAAAATTAAAAAATAAATTGACAGAAATCAGAAACCAAAATGGAGAAGAACGCGCAAATAGGCATACACAAAGAATTTTTGTCGAAAAATCAGTTTGGCAAGGAATAAACCCAAACATAAAACTCGTGGACTTATTCAAAAACAAATCCAGTGATAACTCAAATATGCTGGTTAACAGGCCAGCAGATACGGTAAATTATTATTAATTATAACATTAATAACAATAATAACATAAATTTCACTAAATTTGTAAATACGGAAAGTCATGAGCCTTTTGGATGCGATCTCGGGACACTAATTAAAAAAGTAAACATTTTTCTTACATATCGTTTGTTTTTACTCTATGTTAGGGCTAAATAAGCTTAAAATATGAACGCTAAACTACTGTTCTATATTGCAAACCACACCGACAGAGGCCAACTATTTCAACTAACGAAACTAAACTAAACCGACATTTTACTACTTCAAGATACAATACTACAAGATAGGCATACACTTTTAATAGACAACTATAGGATAATCAGAAGTAATAAAACGGAAATGAACAGCGATACCCTAATTATATAAGGGGTACATTTAAAACAGAACAATCGCAAATACGAAAAATAAGATACAAATACTATACACTGCAATAGCGATCCTAAAATCAAATTCAGATAAACTACTAGAAGTATCTATTTTTATTCCAAACGGTACTAACTTCATGCAACTTAACCACGATTTCGACATTTTCGACATTTTTATACAGCGACGGCTACAAAATAACAGAAATAAACAAAAAATTGCACTACAATACGGCTCACTTTCTCAATACATAAATTTGTTCAAATTGCACCAAAATCAGCTACTTTCCCTAGATCAGAATAAGTTATAGACTTTTTCCAAATTTCTAACAACATGGTAACAAATTACGGTGGGAAAACTTACTATGAGTGTAAATCATCAAACTCATTCTCAGACCACTGTACGGTGAAACTAATAATAAATCTTGTTGCAATATCAGACTTTTTAAGAATAGATCCTCCAAATTTTGTAAACTATAAACTCAAAAACTGACATAGACAACAATATAATTCCGAGTAATAGAAACCTAACAAAAATAGAGATCGATAACAACTCTATCACAAATCTAACGGCAATTGTACAAAATTCAACAAACACGCTAATTTCTAAAGTATCTCCAAAGTACTATGCGTATATTAACCTACCAACACTACTCCAATATTTATTTGATCAACGTGGAAAGCTTAAAAAAGTACTAACCAAAAAAAATCTCAAATAAACTGTCTAACATTTATTATTCAACACAATATACAGAAACACCTAAGGGACAAGTTCACAAACAAAATATGCAAAAACAAACCTGGATACACTTTGTTCCCAGAAAACAATATAATAACAGGCAGGAAGAGATCTCAGGCTATCGACAAAATTGAAATACAGGGTAAAATGACTTACAACACAAAAGAAATAGCAGACAGTTTGCCAAACATTTGGAGTCACTATACGCAGAGAAAGCTCCAAACCAAAATTCTGAGTCATTAGTCACACTAACCTTACACTAGAACCATTAACTACATTTTCAACCAATAACACAGCCTAAGAACCACAAGAAGAGCAATTTACAAATCCATACGAACTTAAATCCTTAATAAATAACACAAAGAAATCATCAGGACCAGATTAAATTTCAAATTGAATTATTAACCTTTTTAGTCATGACGTTCCAAAAACGGAACCAAATATTTGAGTCAATATATCACATACATTTGTAGATATAATCCCTTGTTTTCTATTTATCTCTCTCATTTGCATATTCTCTCATCGGTTTGTCTTTTTTTTTTTGAATCTATCTAATTCTTCTATTTTGTTTATCATTTTGACAGATTTGCGCGGAATTTTGAAAAGGTAACACGATCAGATATTTTTATACAGTAATATAGGCCCCATACACGCCACAATCTTGCATGAGCAATCATATGATTACACAATCATGATTTTTCCACACACAACACATGCATTCATTAGTTTTAAAGGATGTCTGACGAGGCTTGTGTGCGGCGATTTTATTTTTGTGCACACTCGAATTTATACACACGGCTGAGCAAATTGAACATATACGTTGCAGTTTTACATGTACAGCAACAAAAATATCAAAAAATCTACAATCACACAATCAGATGTCAATCAGCATGCACAACCACATGATTGCTTTTGCATGATTGTGTCGTGTATGGGGCCTATAAGTATTGTTTTATATATCAATGACAAAACATTTATAAATTAGACTGTAAATAAAATTAAATCTGCCTCAAAAATTGTTGTACCAAAATGGGAACAATTCTTTTGAAGAGACGGTCTTTTGAAATTTGAAGGAGCCAACCTTTTCATCAAGTGCCAAACTTTTCAGGTATATTGTCGGTGAAAATTTTAATTGATGGTGGCGTATACCCAACAATTTTCCATATTGTGACAGACGATAAATAAAGATAGCCTGGTACAGTGACGTGAACATGACTAAAGTGTTGAAAAACAGACAAGAGGCTTATCAAAAGTCGCTTCGATTATCACCAAAGAATTATAGGACATGCAAGAGGAATTTTTATTTCCACCATTGGTTTCGGTTTCTGATGTCTTAAGGATTTTGGAGCTTGCGGTTTTTGTGGTTTTTTTTTTTTTTTTTTAAATAAACAAATCCATTTATTTAACATTTTTGTACAATGAATGACTTATAAACTAAAAATTTTTTGTTTTGGATGATGGACTTGTCAGGGAGCCCATCCATAAAATATAATAGGAAATAAATAAGACCACTGTCCCTAAAACTGGGCACTCAGGTTCATCAACTAATTAAACATAGTTTGTTTTGTATACAGTTTTCGAAAAGAAAAAATTTAAATTTACAAAAATATATATGTATAAATTTTACGTTAATAAAAGTTTATATAAAATTAATGTTGAATATTAATTGATGCAAATAAAATGTTATAAAATTTTTGTATCAATTTCATGTCAATTGTATGACTTAATGACTAAATAATAAATAATAAAACATTCATACATAAAATGCACCCGAACACATTCACACACCATACATACTATATAAGAAAAAAAGGAACAATAACAAGTTCCGTTCCAAGAAAAATTAAACATTTAAAATTGTTATAACATAGTATTTAAACAATGAGAAAGGAGCAAAAGATAAAATTAAACTAGATACATATATTCTACATATATACATACATATGCACATATACATACACATATATATACACATATATATATATATATATATATATATATATATATATATATATATATATATATATATATATATATATATATATACATATATACACACATATACGCATATATACACACATACATACATATATACAAATACATACATACATACACATACACACATACACACATACATATATATATATATATATATATACATCAAATTTTTAATGTTGCAAATTATCAGATGTTGATCGTTATCAGACTGGTGTTGATGCTGCTGCTGCTGTTGAATTCCTGTCGAGTAGCCACCAATATTTTTTGCATCTTTTGTCGAATTCATTTAGATTGTTCGTGAATATTGTTGTGTTGAATCTTATGTGTTCGTCAGGATTTTCGAATTTTTCACTATCGAACCATTTACGGTTTTTGTGGTTGAAAATAAGAAAGTTTCCAAAAAAGGTTTATGATTATAGTAAGTGTTATGAGAATTAGGAGTGGGTATATAAAGTTCATGTTTGTGTTATATTAATGTACTGGATACACAGGTATATTTTGTCTAATATGGTGCTGATTTGGTAGTATGCACATTCTATTTGGAAAGGGTAACACTGTTAAATGTTTCCGGTAACTATAATTGGGTGGTAGAATGTGCCGATTTTTGATATAGCAAATATTCATTTCAATTAGTCAAAGTGGAAAAGAGCAATTGTTTCAGGAATGCAAGGTAAATCTTTCGATATAAATTTTCTTTAATGTCTTTGGTATCTTTGTTTCATACAGGAATTTTAAGAAATTCTTGATTGTGTTTGTTCTTTAGAACAAATAATGTCAATTCCTATAATGAAAGACGTTCCTTTTGTCTGCGTAGTAAGTCGTGAGGTTTTCCGTTAAAATTATCCAAACTTTGGATAGGGTTTTCAGGAATTTTTTTCTACTATCGCTCAATAAAAATAAAAATCATTCGCCAATATGTAACTATGAAACCGAAAATGTAGGTGCTCAGCATACCTATATATTTTTCGGTGAACTTATTCAATAAACCGTCGAACTTATTAACTTCGAGAACTAAACCTTTTTAATGTCTGAATAAATGCATTCGTAAATTAGTCGTTGACTAGCTCAATATGTACCACTTTCATTTCAAGACATCCTGGTTCGTCCTTAGCCGTACATTCTAATCAATCAATCAAGGACAAAACTATATAAGCCCTCTTGTTAGTCATATGTCAAAGGTGCTGGAAGTAGCAGCTAACAACGAATTAGATATTACTTGAAAAAAATGTTAATTTTTATGTAAGACAGTAAGGTTTCTTGGATACAAAATTGACGAAGGCCGCATGAAACCTGTAAATGGGAAAGTAAAAGTTATCGAAAAATTTCCTCTGCCGGAAACTGTGAAGTAAGTCCAAAATTGTTTTGGGCTTGACAGGTTATTTTCGAAAGTTAACGCCTTGTGTTCATGGCCAAAATAGGTAAAAAAAATTTTATTTTTTTAGGTCAAATGACTAACTCTTCCGTAATAATGGGTGAAAAAAACAGAAAGTAAAAAATTTTGTTTTAAAAAATATTGAATGCAATATAGAAACTCGTGGAATGCCATTCATTAAGAAAATTTTTGGTTAACTTTGTTTCCAAGAAGCACAATAAGTTATTGTGATCTTTTAACCAAACTATGGTGAAACAGACTTAAAAAATTTGACATATAAAATTACAACCGATCAAAATATGAAAATTCACTTCTCTAAGTAAGTCTAAAATTAAAAACAAGTAGCTCTATTGCATTTTAAAAGCTACATACAAATATTCTAAGTCAATGATGAAATTAAAGAGCTTTATACATATATATATATATATATATATATATATATATATATATATATATATATATATATATATATATATATATATTTATATATATATATATATATATATATATATATATATATATATATATATATATATATATAAGACAAATTTTGATATGTTTATATATTATGTACCATTAAAATCCATCTTTCATCATTATTCATCTTAGTTACGAATTACGACGATACATAAAAAATTATTTTTAATTCGTTATTATAAATGCGAAATCCTGAATATTAAAATATTAAATTCATTAAAATCATTAAAATTTAATTCATATTCAGTACTTTAAATTTCCATGTCAATATATTTTGTACAATCAACATACGAACATAATATTAATAGGCATTCGATAATCTATCATCTATAAAGGTAAATATTATTATCGTACTGCACTCAAATGTTACTGCCATATAATAATAAAATAACCATGGTAATTTTCTTATGTAATAATAAAATAACCATGGTAATAACCATGGTAATTTTCAATGCCATAAATTTGAAATATTTGCATAGCATAAAATAATTTCAATTGATTTTTATGTTAAAATTTTATTGAAATTATTCGAATACATAATAATTGATTATTAAATAAAAAGTGGAGTACAAGGGGTCGTATGATGAGTTTTTTGTCTCGGCAGCAGATCACACACACACACACACACACACACACACACACACACACACACACACACACACACACACACACACACACACACACACACACACACACACACACACACACACACACACACACACACACACACACACACAACACACAAACACACACACACACACACATACATACACACATACATACACATACACACTTCCGAGGACTATCTCAGCTACCGGGTGAGTCAGCATGTTGGCTATCTGGAAAACCTATACATATATAGGTTTGCTGCGAATAACAATTAAGCAGACCGAGCGGTAGAAGTGAAGGAAGTGCTGAAAATGTTACATACAATCCTGTGAATCGTCTATGTCAAGAAATGTGAGCGTATGCCACTATAAGCACACACAAACCCAGAAGCGCCTGTGCCATATTGGGCGGCTCTCTAATCAGCATCTGTTCCCCATGTTATGGGCGGCTATGGTCATACCTGGCAGTAGGTACAAAATGCTATGGGAAGGAACCCAGAAATAAAATACACAATAGAGTCAATAAACCATACATTGTTACGGTGCAGGATTTCGTAATGCCATTACCGGCAGTTTTAGGGAGTGCCAAATCCAGCGACTACAATGCAACAACTATGGAGAACTTGGTTTTTGTTACAAATAATACAAAAATATGTATGGGTGTAACTGGGCAACCGACTCAACAGGCAAAGCCATATGGGCTTCAATGCTGGTGATACGCCGACTTTTCGAAAAGGTGGTGCCTCCTTGGTAATTGATCTGACGTGTGGCAGCAGTTTATACGCATAGCGACCACCAAGTCATATTTTTAAAATAAAATTGGCAGGGGAAGATAAACATATAAAATATGCAAGGAAACCAGTGGGTTGGAAGGCAAGTACGTTTGAGGAAGATCTATCTGGGGTCTGGACTCGCATCCTAGCCTGCGTGGAAAAAACCTAGATGCTCGAAAACAATTTAAGCAGGTAATCAAAGCGAGTAAGCGTCAATGCTGGACAAAATCGTCTTAAATAGGCTCTGAAACTCCAATGCTTTGCGCTCAGTGATAATACACAAAATTGTAACCGTATTATTCCCGCAGCAAACTGGTGTTATCTCTACCGTAGGTGTAGCATTTGACCCAAAAGAAATTCCCTTGGTATCCAGGGAAGAGCTCATCAGTACATTTCAATGATTTGGGAATCTTGAAAGACCTGAACCTGATAATATTCCAAATATTGCGTTAAAGGCTGCGATACGAGCTAAACCTGTTGAGTTTAGATATATTACAAGACATGTCTGAGAGAAGGGGTATTCTCGGAACGATGGAAAAGGCAACGTTTGGTGTTTTTGCAAAAAACTAAGAACTCTACAGGAGAGCCATCATCCTACCGGCCACTGTCAAAGTATTAGAATGCATAATTCACAATCGGTTGGAGAGCAGTGGCCGGAAACCTCGTTGAGTGGCATTATGAATTTCGAAAGGCCAAATCGAATTGACGCCATTCGACACGTAGTTGAAATCGCCAAGAAAGCTCATTTTTGGCAGAAAATGGGAGGGGGGCTCGAAAAATTACTGCACCGTGATCGCCCTTGACGTCGAAAACACGTTCAACCCAGCCAAATGGAGCCATATTCTCAATGTTCTATATGTATTTCAAGTACCAGTGTACATAAGGAGAATCATTACAGACTATTTTTGCAATAGAGTGCTGATATAAGATACAAATGACGGTGCCATGGAATACAACGTAATGGGTGGTGTACGTCAAGGATCAGTACCTTTAATTTGGAATATGAAAAAGTTGGTTGATATCATTCGGACACCAACTAGGCGACCATAAAACTGAAGCAGTCTTAACTACAAGCGGGTAGTCTTAACTACAAGCGGGTAGCGAAGGATGCTGCTGGCTAACGTGGTAACCTCCATTATCCTCTATGGATAATCTGTTTTGAGTGATGCGATGAACGTTTAAACTTATAGACGCAATCTGGCATCGGTGTACCGCTTAAGTGCCTTAAGAGCTATATATGGTTTCAGCACAGTATCCGATGATGCAATGCTCGTTATTGCGGGGATGATTCCAATCGATCTACTTCCAAAGGAAAATGGTACCTACATCGTGCAGAAATGGAGACACGTAGGAATAGTTCAAAAAAGGGCCACTGGCCCTTTCGGCTCATACCATCCATCAAAAAGTGGATGAATAGGCGGCATGGCGAACTTAACTACTACCTAAGCAGTTGTTAGTTAAAGGGTATGGCTGTTTTCGTGCATACCTTAACAGATTTAAGCAATCCGACACACCAGGGTGCCCGGCTTGCAAAGGATCACAGGAAGATGTGGAACACGTTAAAAATGTTAAAAATGTTAAAAATATTAAAAATGTTAAAAATGTTAAAAATGTTAAAAATGTTAAAAATGTTAAAAATGTTAAAAATATTAAAAATGTTATAAATGTTAAAAATGTTAAAAATATTAAAAATGTTAAAAATGTTAAAAATGTTAAAAATGTTAAAAATGTTAAAAATGTTAAAAATGTTAAAAATGTTAAAAATGTTAAAAATGTTAAAAATGTTAAAAATGTTAAAAATGTTAAAAATGTTAAAAATGTTAAAAATGTTAAAAATGTTAAAAATGTTAAAAATGTTAAAAATGTTAAAAATGTTAAAAATGTTAAAAATGTTAAAATTGTTTAAATGTTTTAAATGTTAAAAATGTTAAAAATGTTAAAAATGTTAAAAATGTTAAAAATGTTAAAAAGGTTAAAAATGTTAAAAGAGTTAAAAATGTTAAAAATGTTAAAAATGTTAAAAATGTTAAAAATGTTAAAAATGTTAAAAATGTTAAAAATGTTAAAAATGTTAAAAATGTTAAAAATGTTAAAAATGTTAAAAATGTTAAAAATGTTAAAAATGTTAAAAATGTTAAAAATGTTAAAAATGTTAAAAATGTTAAAAATGTTAAAAATGTTAAAAATGTTAAAAATGTTAAAAATGTTAAAAATGTTAAAAATGTTAAAAATGTTAAAAATGTTAAAAATGTTAAAAATGTTAAAAATGTTAAAAATGTTAAAAATGTTAAAAATTTTAAAAATTTTAAAAATTTTAAAAATGTTAAAAATGTTAAAAATGTTAAAAATGTTAAAAATGTTAAAAATGTTAAAAATGTTAAAAATGTTAAAAATGTTAAAAATGTTAAAAATGTTAAAAATTGTTTAAATGTTTTAAATGTTTTAAATGTTTTAAATGTTTTAAATGTTAAAAATGTTAAAAATGTTAAAAATGTTAAAAATGTTAAAAATATTAAAAGAGTTAAAAATGTTAAAAATGTTAAAAATGTTAAAAATGTTAAAAATGTTAAAAATGTTAAAAATGTTAAAAATGTTAAAAATGTTAATAATGTTAAAAATGTTACAAATGTTAAAAATGTTAAAAATGTTAAAAATGTTAAAAATGTTAAAAATGTTAAAAATGTTAAAAATGTTAAAAATGTTAAAAATGTTAAAAATGTTAAAAATGTTAAAAATGTTAAAAATGTTAAAAATGTTAAAAATGTTAAAAATGTTAAAAATGTTAAAAATGTTAAAAATGTTAAAAATGTTAAAAATGTTAAAAATGTTAAAAATGTTAAAAATGTTAAAAATTGTTTAAATGTTTTAAATGTTAAAAATGTTAAAAATGTTAAAAATGTTAAAAATGTTAAAAAGGTTAAAAATGTTAAAAATGTTAAAAGAGTTAAAAATGTTAAAAATGTTAAAAATGTTAAAAATGTTAAAAATGTTAAAAATGTTAAAAATGTTAAAAATGTTAAAAATGTTAAAAATGTTAAAAATGTTAAAAATGTTAAAAATGTTAAAAATTGTTTAAATGTTTTAAATGTTAAAAATGTTAAAAATGTTAAAAATGTTAAAAATGTTAAAAATGTTAAAAATGTTAAAAATGTTAAAAATATTAAAAGAGTTAAAAATGTTAAAAATGTTAAAAATGTTAAAAATGTTAAAAATGTTAAAAATGTTAAAAATGTTAAAAATGTTAAAAATGTTAAAAATGTTAAAAATGTTAAAAATGTTAAAAATGTTAAAAATGTTAAAAATGTTAAAAATGTTAAAAATGTTAAAAATGTTAAAAATGTTAAAAATGTTAAAAATGTTAAAAATGTCAAAAATGAATTTCTAATAAGTAAAGGAGCTACTTAGGTACAATTTTATGATAATATAAAGGAACGATAAACGACGAAATTAAAAACCATTTGAAAACTAATTGAAAAAATAAAAATTGTAAAATCATTTCAAGAAGACCTTCATTTGAAAAGACATTTTAGTTTTTTCCCCAGTAAAATTTTAATAACTATTTCCGGTCACCCACCTTTGAAACTCGTTCAATTTAAAATAACAATTAAAAATTCGATATTTTACAGAGATGACAAACCAAAAAGTTAACAGACATAATACTTTTTTATGTGCATAATTTGTTTTAAAGTTTTTCCAATTTTCCACACCCGCATCACCATCATTTGAACGTCCTATACATTTTTATATCCATGGTATAACAACAAAAAAAATACTTGAGCATGGTAAAATATACGAAAAGATAGCATAGAAAAACCACATGAATGAAAATGAAATTTTTCCCTTTTCCTTTTTTATCTTTATTTAATTAATGACTTGTCAACAAAATATTTAAAATTTGACCCAATTTTGTGGCACTCTATTGTGTGTATGTATATTGAAGAAAAATGTTCATTTTATAGCACAACACCATAATTAATCATTATGGAATGGATAAAATCGTTTCTTTTCTTTTTCGTCCTCTTACACTTTACCTTCTATATCTTATGTAATCGTATGATGTAAAGTCAACCTCGTGTCCTACATTTTAAAAATAAGAATGTTTGGTTTATTGTACAAAAAAATAGTTCGAAACCACAATGGCGAGACTTTTTTTGAATTTAAAGCGCCAGAACCATACATGAGCAATTTTGGAACAAACAACAAAATCAGCGGTAGTTTCATCTCTAACCAAATAATTTCAAGCTGTTGAAAGTTAATATATATTTAGTAAGAACAATCCACACTTTACAGGTTTAACCAGTTGGGCCAAAGCACCCTGTTTCTAATTGAACTGGTGGTGGACGGTGATGTAAAGTATTTTGTGTTTTGTCTGTTATTATGTGGAGAATTCGGTTGGATAGTATCAGACTTACTCTTAAAGGTTTAACATATTATTAATTTTAAAAACTGCAAGCCTCGTTGATCAAACATCTCATCATTCTATGGTATGGTCTTCCAGGTCCAAATCTACTAACATTTAGTTGATTAGCACGAGGAGAGAATAGTTATTCTCTATTAAACCTTATAACGAATTTTAAAGCGACATTTAAGCCTCCTAGCTACGAGCTTCTTTACTCCAATTATTGCGATGTCAAAATCAACGAGTGAGTGGTGGAGGGGGAATCTGATCAAAAACCATGATGATGTCTATATTTTGAAATAGGTCAAAGTAAACTGTTTCAACCAGACCTCGTTTCTGGTTTCGACAAGAAATATTTTCTGTCAATTTTCTTGATGATTTGGCGGTCAGCCCACTTGGCACCTATTAAACAGATGTTTGCATTAACTAATTGATACAATTGCATTCAATTTGAAGTTACAGGTGAAGATGAACTGCTCACAGAAACAGCTCGACCATTGGAGAGGCGTAAACTCACAAAGAAAAACATAATCACCACCACATCATATTGGCAAGCAGCACTAATCACTTGGTGTAAGAAGTGGGATTTTTCAATAGAGAACGATGAAAAACCTCAACGCGTAAGCAGCGCAGCAGTTGAGAGATGATTTGGAGGAGTGAGGATCGCCCACGGAAGTCAATAAGACTGAGCTATATTTAAGGCTTCAAAAAGTAGTGAAAAATGACGAGCAAGATACTGGCAGCAAAGGAGAAGAGTTGGCATCATATCGACCACCGTCAACAGCAGTACACGTCAGCAAATCTCGATCAATATCACCAGCAGAATGGCATTAACGCCACTACCAACGTGCATGAAAGATCTAAAGGTGCTGGAAGCTAAAGGAGCAAAAAAGGAGCGAATAGAGCAAATCACAGTTGTTCCTGGATTAGCAAATAGAACAACAAACATCGGAACAGTTCTCGAAGCTATGATGTTACAAATAAAACAGCAGTTTGAACAACTCAGCACTGATGAAAAACAGCAGTCGCAACAGCTAAGCACTGAAGTATACCAACAGAGTGAGAAACTGGATCAGGTCAAATTGGCACTGCTGGAAAGGATGAGAGAGTTAGAGACAGATGTGGCAGAATTTAAAGGAATAATGCAATACTTTGAAGGTTCCTTCACGGCCACCGTAGAAGTTCAAGAAATGATGAAACAAGAACTTAAAGGTAAAATACAACAATTTGAGGGCAGAATGAAACTGATGGAAGACAGCTAGCATAACTATATCTTTAGCACGGTAATGGAGCTTTCCAAGGAAGCAGCCCGACGGTTGTTAAGGAACCAACTACGGGTGGCCATAAGGGCATTTTGAAACCCCCATCATTCGATGATGATTCGCCAATCGCAAACTTCAAGATTCAGCTTCAAACGGCAATACATCATAATGGATGAAATCTGAGTGAGCAGCTAAACGCAATAAATGAACTAGAGCGGCAAGTTTACTGTAATGCTCCTTTGGATGTACTAAATGGTGCAATAGTAGATGCGTTCATCAACACCGTTGGAGACAACCGATTGAAACTCCACTTGAGACTGACAGCGAAAGGAAAACTATGAACGAGGTTTTAGCATCAGCCTTGGAACACGAAGCAGTCAGAACCAGCTTAACCACAGATTTTCTTAATAATCAAGTGGATGGAGAAATTTACAAGACCACAATGGCATGAAATCGCGACGGAAAGTGCTACAATGAAGAGTTATTGGGCTCAGTGGGAAACATTAACAAGAGAGAATGGATTGCTGTTAAGACGCTGGGAATCGGCCAATGGTAAAAACATACAGCAGAAAATTGTGCTTCTAAATAATCGGACAAAAGAAGATATACACGAGATTCAAAATGGAACATTTGGGGCACATTTAGGCATCAATAAGACATTGGACATGATAAGCTCTCGGTTCTATTGGGTCTAAGGGATAAAGAAGACTGGTGCAGAAAGTGTGTGGTATGTGCTGCCAGTAAACGCCACCAAACGAAAACCAGAAGAAATATGAAGCAATACAATGTTCGAGTACCATTTGAGCAGATCGCTATGGATATTATTGGGCTGTTTCCGATGACTAAAGATGGAAACCGATACATACTCGTATGTATCGATTACTTCAGTAAATGGGTCAAAGCGTATCCGGTGATAAATCAAGAAGCTAGAACAATCGCAAACACATTCGTAAACAATTGGACCAGTATATTTGGAGTACCATTGGAACTTCATTGTAATCAAGGACGTTTTTGTATGTCAAACGAACTCCAGGTACTATGTCAAACATCAAGATATCTTGATGTCTAACATCAAGATTTAACATCAAGAAAACGATGACTACACCGTTGCATCCACAATCAGACGGAATGGTGGATAGGTTCAACCGAACTTTGGAAAAGCATTTACGTAAAGAGGTCTATGACAACCAGGATAATTGGGATCAATGCATTCCACTATTCATGATGGCGTATTGCAGCTCTGTACATGGTACAACTGGAAATTCACCAGCTATGGTTGCATTCGGCAGAAAACTCCGACGTCCGTGTAATATACAATTTGAATCTCTACGTTACAGGTGCAGAATTATATGGTGCAGAATTATTACTCCTTGGTAGATACTCTGTGAACTGTTGAAAACTGTGAACTGTTTTTCTAAGGACTTTTCTCTTCCATTATTTTTTTGGTCATCAAATTCTCTTAGTGGTTTACCCAGGAAGGACTAACGAGTTCATCGACTTTAAACGAGTTCAATGTCTATGTCCAATGTACCAATGGACATTAGACTGCCTAAAATAAAAATCGAACCGTTTGCTGGGAATTACACACAATCGCAACCATTCTATGATGTGTAAATGAAAACGATTTACGGAAGCAATTTAACTGTCGTACAGAAGTTAACGTACTTAAAAGGATATTTACGTGATGAATCTGCTAATTTAATCAAACACTTTCCGATTACCAAGGCGGATTATAAGGAGGCATTTAAAAAGCTGGTTGATAGATATGGGGGGAAATTTTAGTTGATCCAAGTGTTGGTGAGCAAAGTAAAATCGATATGATACTAGAAGTGCGAACAGTTTTCGATTCATTGCTGATTGGAAGACTGAAAATCGATGATGGAAGGATGACCGTAAAAACAGTTTTTTGATAGGTACTGGGTGGATAGGTAACGGGGTTAGGAGACACTCAGGTTTATGCTTGTACAGTGCACGATCAATCAACCGCAATGGATGAACTTCTTCAAAAATTCTGGCATATAGAAAATTTGCCAGAATTCAAGGAGTGATGAAGAAAATCAGTCAATTTCATTGACTGATGAAGAAAATGAGTGTGAAGCCATATTCAAGGAAACTACGTGTAGGACCATTGAAGGTAGATTTGTAGTCAAGTTACCTGTCGAACCAAGTATAATTGATTATAAAGGCAGTCGACTACGCTGAACCGTTCATAGCCATCAATAAACCTGGACGAGGCCAGGAGTCTTTGAAAAATATTTTCTTGTAGGTCGGGGAGGATCATGTACCTATATTTATTCTGATTGTGGTAGCAATTATATTGGGGCTAATAAGGAACTGCAAAAAATATTTATGGTGATTGAAATGCTGACACTATCGATAGAAATTGCAGCAATAATAGATTTCGGACCATTATGTGGTATACCTGATAGTTCTGAATAAATTTTGACGCTCGGTCATTTTTTGTTAGAACATTCGATTGTGTTGGTTCTAAAGGTTGACTTAAAACAATGTACAGTCAATAAATTAGTTAGATGGCAAATGATCCAGCAACATAAACAGCATTTTTGGACTAGGTGGTTTACCGAATATCTAACTGCCTTGCAATCGCGATACAAATGGGAAACTGAGAAACTCATCGCAAGGTAAAGGAAAAGGTTTCTATGTCATTTTAAAATATCCTAAACCTATCCGGGATGTATGCAAATATAAAAAAAAGTTAAAAGACGCTTTACATTTATATAATTTAAATCAAAAGCAGATTAAGTCGAAATTTCCCAGAAAATCTTAATTACAAGAATGAAAAATACATTGTGACACCCTTTTTGTGTTTTCCTAACTAACATAACCGTTTTAAATAATTTTTTGCCGAAAATTCAAATAAATCTACCTTTTATGTGTATAACGCACAAGTGTTTTTAAGGTACACAAATTTTCATTTTATTTAGTGTCGAGTACAGTGTTTTTTTTACATTCCGCACCGATAGCCGAACGAAAAACTTGTTGTACAGGAAATGTAATATTATTTACATACATTGATTTTTAATTTAATTTTCCAACGAACGATTTCTAATTTCAAGCAAGACGGGACACGAATTTATGTAGCCAACAAAAAAAAACGTTGAGACGAAGAGGGCAAGTTTCGAAAAGACGACGATATAGCGGATACAAAAATTTTCATTTAATTCAAATTTTTCTTTTCATTTTTTCTAAATCTTATATATTTTATTGTTAATTTCTTAATCCCGTTTTGCTCGACGTTCGTATTTTGTGCTTTGTCTAGGCACGTTTACGTATACATAGAACCATTTAAAGTAACCCTATAATAATGCAAACGAAACGTTAAAAAAAAAAGGAAACCGGGGAAAAAATATTCGTTAACATTGTACTTTCTGCAGACGATGTAATTTCCGCTTGTCTTGTATTTTATAAATCCATAAATATATTTCTAATTAACGTTAATTGTAATTGAGATTTAATTATTTCGGTTTTTCCTCTTCTCCCTTATATATATATATATAAATTATTTTCTATTGTACGAGTTTTTCAATTCGCTTTTTTTTTGCCGGTGTGTGTGTATCAGCGCCAAATTCACTGAACTAGTAAATATTTTGACCCAAAAAATACATAAAAAATAAATTGTACGTTTATTTTATATTGCGAGTATAATAAAAATTAAATATCGAAGAAAATATAAATTTGTAATTAAAGTGGAAAATTAAAATTTTTAACAACAATATGCCCCGATATTCGGCAACATCATTTTCTATGTTGTGCTCTTCCCTTAAATATAACAACAAAAAAAAATGTATCTGAAACATTAAACTTGGTCTAAATATAATATTATTTTTAATGCCTTCCAGACATTTTTTCCCACCACTAGTAGAAAATGGAAATCATAAATTTATGTGGAAAAAAAAATGTAATCTTAACAACATATTTTAAGCTATGTGTACGAGATATTTTAATTACCAGCAAAACAGTGTTGACCAAAAGCTGTACAAATGAATAAATTCAAACACAAATTGAAATAAAATTAATTGAAAATTGTTACATAAATTTGATGGCAGGTCACTTTTCACAGATCGTTTCAATGGATAGTAGTAAGATTATGATTTAGTGTTAATTGTGTTGGAAAATTCGTTCAATTCATCGTTTTAATTACACGAGGGTCACCAATATAACTAACATAGCCCGTTAAAAATCTAAATCATGCCAGTCACAGATCAAGACAACGGATTTCGATAATTTTACGTGCAAAAGAATTTATGCAAGCATCTCAACGGCTTTCATGAACATTTTTCTGATGTTTCATCATAAAAAGTGTTTTTTTGTACAATTCTAGATAAAATTCTAGATTATTTTTACAGAATGACGTGTTTTGTCAGTTTAACGGTTATTTCATTCAATTTCAGTGTTAAATAATTTTTTGGAGTTTTTTGTGTATAGAAAGTGTTGGTCGATTGTTTTGTCATTTTTTAATATATAATTTTTTTAATTCCTACTAAGTGATTGTTGAACTTTCAGGTAATAACTAAATTTAATTTAGTATACCTTAGGACTGGTAGAAATTAATTATTTATAATTTTAGTATGTTTGGTTTAAAGAAAATTGATCAACCTGAAGTTAGTATGAGGAGGTAGAATGAATAAGTGGATATGGTTATTTATGCATAAATGTGTGCTCCTGAAAAATAAATGTTAACCCTGTTCTGCAACCATTAGTTGTAAAGCTTTAAGAGGTGTAATTCTTAAGCAGAATAAAATGTTTTAAACTTATTGGCTTAAGGTTCTTTTAGGTTGCATAAAAAGAAAATAATTTTATTGGACATTGTCAAATATACACAAATATTTGATAAAAGGACTACTCGGTCAAAAAGACGAAACCAAGATAATAGCTCCCTCCAACTTGTGAATTTAAAAATTAAAAAATTACAGTATATGTCAGGGATTTAGTTGCTGTAAATAAGCATTTGTTAGTATTGGTAATAAGTTATTTTTGAAAGGAAAGTGATCATAACATTACATTACATCGTAATGTGACATGTGACAATTTTTTTAAATCTACATAACTATCACTGAATTTCAAAAATGGTGGTCTTAAAACTTGTCCTCAATAGTGGTCTTTTTTATTTTTCGTTATTTTTCCTTACCTTGATATCATACACAACACGTACTAGAAAAGTTTTCATTTTTCTGGAACACTATAATTTTTTGCTAGGCCTGTAATTAAACTTGATGGACTGACCTGCGAGTTTGATTTGCTATGTAATTTAGATCAAATTTCATTGAGAAGTTCAAGTTGCATATACTTGGGTGACTCAAATGATTATCATGGTTTGGCCAAAATTATTTTACACCTATTTTAAACAGCGTTCCCATTAAAATGGCCTCTCATCTCAGACTGTTGAGTTTAGAGATTATGAGTGATCTTTCTTTAAAAGATCGTAGAACATTTTTATTCTCAATAAAATCAAATTAGTTTTTGGAAAAGGAGGCTATCTTTTTTTATTTTACTCCACCTGAAGTTTTTAAACTAAATACGGATATTATTTTATAACTAAGACCCATAATTATGGAGTGAATTTCGTTTTTTTTAAAGAGATCCTAATTTTTGCCGAAATGTTTTTTGAATGCCTTATTATGAATGGGTCATTAAAGAAACAAATACGACTTCTAACATTCTTAATGATTTAACTCAGTCAATTTTGACCGATCGGATCAATCGATTGTGATTATAATATTTACTACTCTTTAGTTTGATTACATTGGGGTCACCAATGAAATAAGTAAATCTTTTTTCAAATCCAACTTTGTTAAACTAAATTTATATTTAAAGATCATCACGTAAATTGTGGTCTGATTTAGATTTAGTGGATGCTCTGTGATGAGTATAATATGATCAAGAAATTTGTTTTTTATATGCTCCGATTCTACAATAAATTTAGTCCATGAAATTAAAAAATGTATCAGGGTCACCTGCTAAAATATTTAATGACATTATATGCACTTAGTTACCAGTGATCGTTTGATATTATTATTTGTAAAAATAGTAAATGAATAGTTAAAAATGATTGGTTTTATTATCACATCGGGGTCACCAATATACAAAATATAACTAAATCAAATTCTAAAAAGAACTATGCAGTTGTAAACGTAATATAATTATTTTATATAATCTGAAGTTTTTTCACTTTGGGGTCACCAATATAATTGTGTCAAAATCATTGTAATGTTAAGGATGCTGTTAAATTCAACAATGGGTCTCTAAAGATATATAGATAGATTATGTTAAATAAACTATATAACTTTGAAGAATTTTGATTTATACAATAATATTGGGGTCACCAATGTCACAAACTCAATTGCTTAGTTGCGTAAGATAATAACATACTAAATTTTCATAGATTATTTTATCATAGGTCATTTTAAAAAGAAATTTACCAAATGGTTGGTCTTATCCTATTGGGGTCACCAATGCATTACAACCATTGTTTTAAAACTGTGTGGATATCGGTTAATATTTCAGAGTTTATTAAACATTATTTTGATTTTATATTTGAACCTAATCGATATATTTGAAACCTCTGTTTAAAATGATGTTCTTAAAAGAGAATTTTCATTCCAATTACTGCCCAACTGCTATGTTGTCGCTCTTATCCAAAGTAATGGAATTTATAGTAAGTGTTGACCTCATAAATTATGATGGAAGGCTCCCTCTTTTGTAAGTTTGTCAACATTGGTTTCATAAGAATATCACTTTAGGCAATCGTAAAACCAATTGAACTCAGTGTTTGAATTAAAGGATTGAAACAAATGATCAGTCAAGTGTTGTACCTCTAAATATTTCTAAAGCATTTGATAGAGTGTGGTATCAATGTTTAATCACTCAATATCGGCTTTTACTAGTTTTAACAGCCAAAAAGAATTCAATTTTCTTTTGTATTGGTCTCCAGAGATTTTAAACAATTCACTTCATACTTTGCATTGACAAGGTGATAGAAAATATCAAATCTAATATGGTAAAATTACATTTATAAATTGTCTATTTTCTAAAACAATGATCAAAATTTTTAAAAAACTAAGTAGTTTTAAGACTCTGTCAGTTTTATTTTACTCTATCAGAAGCCTTTAACTAATAAGGCTTATGTTAGATCCATTAGATAGTATAACTCCATGAGTATAACTGGTAAAGCTCCTAAATCTCGATGAATTAGTTTCCAGATATATAAATTTTCAAGAAATGCTAAACTTTGACATTTAATCAAGACATTTTTACTGAACGGTACTTAACATGTCTTCTGAATGCCTAAATTAATTGTAAAATAGTATCTATAAAAAAATGTTATTGGTTATTGGTTAAAAGTTATTCGATAGGTTAAAAGTTTTCATATAGGGGTCACCAGTGTAATAAATATATCTGCTCTAAAAATCAATATGATAAACCGCACGAAAACTGATTTTTTCCAATTTAAAAGGAAGACAAATTAAAAAATTATCAAGATCACTAAAACGCAACTTTAGAAATTCGGGGTCACCAATTTAAAAATCATTAAAAACACAAATTTTAAATGAAACTGTCGAGTTATTCTAAGTATTAACAGTTATATTATCAGTCGCAAAATTAATATACTAATTTTATATAAAATTAGGTGAATTCACATCGGGGTCACCAATATAATAAATACAATAGTTGTTTAAAATTTAAAACGGTTTCACGAAGTCATAGTTAACAGATAATTATTTAGGATGGATCATATAAGTAAAACGTTTTACCTTTCTAAGAATTTTAATTTTAAAGATGATGTAAAAATTAACAAAGATGAGTATCTTAATAATATTGGGGTCACCAATTTAATAAATAAACTCGCTTAAAACAATACTGCATTAAACAATCAATCATTATAGATCATTTCCAACTTAAATTTATCAAACGGTTGGTATTATCATATTGGGGTCACCAATGCAATAAATACAAAGTGAGAGACAACATAAACGCTTTTTATGGCATATTATATACAAGCTAAGGCCCAAACTAATAATCATTATAATCATTATAGATCATAATCATTATAGATCATTTCCAACTTAAATTTATCAAACGGTTGGTATTATCATATTGGGGTCACCAATCCAATAAATACAAAGTGGGAGACAATATAAACGCTTTTTATGACATATTATATATAAGCTAGGGCCAAAACTAATGCGCAATGCCTAAATTTCAAATTAAAACAGATTTTAAAATATTAGACAATTTGTTTCGTAAGACAACAATCTGACATTTCTATAGTCAACAACTTAAGCGAATCCAAAATCATTTTATTAATTTTTCGTATAAAATTGAGAAATTTCGGGATATATTGCGAATATGACCGACTCATTTTTGATAGCAATTTTTAAGAGTAATTTTTTTCTAATTTAGGGAGCGTCTAAAAAACATTTCCAATTATAATAACTGGCCACTTCAATGCTAAGTCCTAAGTATAGCCCAACGAATTTCCCTGCGTAAACTGTAAAGCGTAAAGTGTAAACTGTTTAGTGTAAAGTGTAAAGTATAAACACTAAAGTGTATAGTGTAAAGTGTAAAGTGTAAAGTGTAAAGTGTAAAGTGTAAAGTGTAAAGTGTAAAGTGTAAAGTGTAAAGTGTAAAGTGTAAAGTGTAAAGTGTAAAGTGTAAAGTGTAAAGTGTAAAGTGTAAAGTGTAAAGTGTAAAGTGTAAAGTGTAAAAAGTAAAGTGTAAAGTGTAAAGTGTAAAGTGTAAAGTGTAAGGTGTAAAGTGTAAAGTGTAAAGCGTAAAGTAAAAAGTGTAAAGTAAAAAATATAAAGTGTAAAGTGTAAAATGTACAGTATAAAGTGATAATTGATAAATGATAAGCGATAAGTGATAAGTGATAAGTGCATTAGGTGCAATAAAGTTTTCTGATTTAAACAACATTATTATCTGAGGAGTTCTTAGTTAATGTTACAAACAATTTGTAACAAATTCCCTACATTTCCATGAAAAGATAAATAATACATTTAATGGATAAATATTAAAAATATATTGATTTAAACATCAACCGTTCATAAAACCTTTTGCATTTAACATACGATGATTAGCAGACATATTTTACCTTAAGATTTACGAGAATTGATTTTCATCCATTAAATAATAATTTATTGCCTTGACAGATGGACATTATTTCGTAGTTAATTTAGATTTTTCGTTTATTTTGTATGCCTACTATTTATTTTGTGTTTTTCCTAAATTTTCCCTTTTGAGTATTATTCGTCCTATTTGCCAGATTTTTTGATGACAATGAAAAAATATGTATGGTAACAAAAAAAAGGAAAAATAATGAATTACCCATCTAGGCGAATTAGGTAAACCATTTATTTTAACTTGATATCCTTGAAGTCCTTTTAGTTTTATTTCTTATATATTATACAATATTTGTTTATATATAAAAAATGTAATCTGCTTTGTCAACTTACAGTTTTATCAAATGTCATGTTTTTATTTTGTTATATATTAGTTAGCTTTTGCAGCATATTGATGCGGGTTAGTCTTTTGGGAAAGTATACCTTTCTACCAAAATTGTATAATTTATTGTGAAAAATATTAACTTTTTTCATATTATACTTAATAATTTAGTTTCCAAATAAGGTTTTAAAACGTTTGGTTAACTTGCTAATTCAATTTTAGCGCAATATGTGTACGACCTCCCAATTTATTGAAAAATTGCAAGAATCGTTTCTTAGACCATGTAAATTTTATCATTGTTCGATTACTTTTATCATGGTGATGATTGAACATCTTCCAGAAATATACACGCGTACTAATATTAATATTCAAAAACTGTTTTTAGCAAAATTTAATTGACAAAAACTTTTTGGCTCAAAATAATCTTCTTATCTTTCATTCAAGACAAAAAAAATATTGCGTACTCAAAATGAACAACAATACATAATTATGTTCCACCAACCATAATTAAGATAAATGAAATATTTTTTTTTTGTGATAATTTATATACTTGAAAAAAAAAATAACAAATCTAAAGCAAGTAAGTAGATAATATATGATAGTAGAAAATATAAATAGTCGAACTGGTACTCCAGAAGAGCTTAGAGATGATAACAAAAAAAAAATTGCGTTTGAAAAAAAAAAAATATTTAAATTAGATACGTGCATTTTTTATTGATAATGCTTTTGTACGTCAGTACATTTTTTTGTGAGTCCCACACCCAGATCCATTTCGTTGGATAATTTTTTATTAAATCTACCGGAAAATGGTACAGAATATAAAAAAAAAAAAAAAAATTTAAATTTGCGCGTGTTTCGGATATTAATGCTTTTATGATAGGTTATCACGCGAACAACAGTGATAAAAAGTGTTTTTGAACATGAAAAATTGTGACAATAATATGTGACTGTGTTTACTGTTTAGGACATCGTTTTTTTTTTTTTTTTTTTTTTTTTTTCAAAAAAAATTTAAATTAAATCTACGATTTTATGTTTTTACGATTTTCCGGACTATATCCTTAAAATTTATAATGAGATCGTTTTATGATTGTCAAATATTGGTATAGTGTTTGCTGTTGTTCCTTTTTTCAGTAATAGCAAATTTTTTCTATTGTGAGATTATGGTTTGACCTTTTTGCTTATTGATTTTGAAAATTTTAAATTAACAAAAAAGGGCCATTTGGATTCTTATTTTCTATTTGTTTGTGTATAGTGGTAGAAGAAACCAGAAAAATTTTCACTTCTTCTGAGAGATGGTTACAGTGAGTTTCTATCGAATATGCATTTGAACCATAATACTTTAATTCCAAAAGCAGGATCCGAAAAATCAATAAATTCTACATAATTTGACCAATGTAAAATATTCTAGTAATAACATTTTAGGGGTAATACAAACTTGAACTTTACCAATATTTCGTGAAAGCCCAATATAATTTAAAAGTAATGGCACTTAAAAACCTTTTAAACGTAGCTACAAAATATGATTAGATTTGATTAGATTTGATTAGATTTGATTAGATTTGATTAGATTTGATTAGATTTGATTAGATTCGATTAGATTTGATTAGATTTGATTAGATTTGATTAGATTTGATTAGATTTAATTAGATTCGATTAGATTTGATTAGATTTGATTAGATTTGATTAGATTTGATTAGATTTGATTAGATTTGATTAGATTTGAATAGATTTGATTATATTTGATTTGATTTGATTAGATTTGATAAGATTTGATTAGATTTGATAAGATTTGATTAGATTTGATTAGATTTGATTAGATTTGATTAGATTTGATTAGATTTGATTAGATTTGATTAGATTTGATTAGATTTGATTAGATTTGATTAGATTTGATTAGATTTGATTAGATTTGATTAGATTTGATTAGATTTGATTAGATTTGATTAGATTTGATTAGATTTGATTAGATTTGATTAGATTTGATTAGATTTGATTAGATTTGATTAGATTTGATTAGATTTGATTAGATTTGATTAGATTTGATTAGATTTGATTAGATTTGATTAGATTTGATTAGATTTGATTAGATTTGATTAGATTTGATTAGATTTGATTAGATTTGATTAGATTTGATTAGATTTGATTAGATTTGATTAGATTTGATTAGATTTGATTAGATTTGATTAGATTTGATAAGATTTGATAAGATTTGATTAGATTTGATTAGATTTGATTAGATTTGATTAGATTTGATTAGATTTGATTAGATTTGATTAGATTTGATTAAATTAGATTCGATTAGATTTGATTAGATTTGATTAGATTTGATTAGATTTGATTAGATTTAATTAGATTCGATTAGATTTGATTAGATTTGATTAGATTTGATTAGATTTGATTAGATTTGATTAGATTTGATTAGATTTGAATAGATTTGATTATATTTGATTTGATTTGATTAGATTTGATAAGATTTGATTAGATTTGATTAGATTTGATTAGATTTGATTAGATTTGATTAGATTTGATTAGATTTGATTAGATTTGATTAGATTTGATTAGATTTGATTAGATTTGATTAGATTTGATTAGATTTGATTAGATTTGATTAGATTTGATTAGATTTGATTAGATTTGATTAGATTTGATTAGATTTGATTAGATTTGATTAGATTTGATTAGATTTGATTAGATTTGATTAGATTTGATTAGATTTGATTAGATTTGATTAGATTTGATTAGATTTGATTAGATTTGATTAGATTTGATTAGATTTGATTAGATTTGATTAGATTTGATTAGATTTGATTAGATTTGATTAGATTTGATTAGATTTGATTAGATTTGATTAGATTTGATTAGATTTGATTAGATTTGATTAGATTTGATTAGATTTGATTAGATTTGATTAGATTTGATTAGATTTGATTAGATTTGATTAGATTTGATAAGATTTGATAAGATTTGATTAGATTTGATTAGATTTGATTAGATTTGATTAGATTTGATTAGATTTGATTAGATTTGATTAGATTTGATTAAATTAGATTAAATTTGATTAGATTTGATTAGATTTGATTAGATTTGATTAGATTTGATTAGATTTGATTAGATTTGATTAGATTTGATTAGATTTGATTAGATTTGATTAGATTTGATTAGATTTGATTAGATTTGATTAGATTTGATTAAATTTGATTAGTTTTGATTAGATTTGATTAGATTTGATTAGATTTGATTAAATTTGATTAGATATGATTAGATTTGATTAGATTTGATTAGATTTGATTAGATTTGATTAGATTTGATTAGATTTGATTAGATTAGATTAGATCTGATTAGATTTGATTAGATTTGATTAGATTTGATTAGATTTGATTAGATTTGATTAGATTTGATTAGATTTGATTAGATTTGATTAGATTTGATTAGATTTGATTAGATTTGATTAGATTTGATTAGATTTGATTAGATTTGATTAGATTTGATTAGATTTGATTAGATTTGATTAGATTTGATTAGATTTGATTAGATTTGATTAGATTTGATTAGATTTGATTAGATTTGATTAGATTTGATTAGATTTGATTAGATTTGATTAGATTTGATTATATTTGATTAGATTTGATTAGATTTGATTAGATTTGATTAGATTTGATTAGATTTGATTAGATTTGATTAGATTTGATTAGATTTGATTAGATTTGATTAGATTTGATTAGATTTGTAAGATTTGATTAGATTTGTAGATTTGATTAGATTTGATTAGATTTGATAAGATTTGATTAGATTTGATTAGATTTGAATACATTTGATTACATTTGATTACATTTGATTAGATTTGTAAGATTTGATTAGATTTGTAGATTTGATTAGATTTGATTAGATTTGATAAGATTTGATTAGATTTGATTAGATTTGAATAGATTTGATTAGATTTGATTAGATTTGATTAGATTTGATTAGATTTGATTAGATTTGATTAGATTTGATTAGATTTGATTAGATTTGATTAGATTTGATTAGGTTTGATTAGATTTGATTAGATTTGATTAGATTTGATTAGATTTGATTAGATTTGATTAGATTTGATTAGATTTGATTAGATTTGATTAGATTTGATTAGATTTGATTAGATTTGATTAGATTTGATTAGATTTGATTAGATTTGATTAGATTTGATTAGATTTGATTAGATTTGATTAGATTTGATTAGATTTGATTAGATTTGATTAGATTTGATTAGATTTGATTAGATTTGATTAGATTTGATTAGATTTGATTAGATTTGATTAGATTTGATTAGATTTGATTAGATTTGATTAGATTTGATTAGATTAGATTTGATTAGATTTGATTAGATTTGATTAGATTTGATTAGATTTGATTAGATTTGATTAGATTTGATTAGATTTGATTAGATTTGATTAGATTTGATTAGATTTGATTAGATTTGATTAGATTTGATTAGATTTAATTAGATTTGATTAGATTTGATTAGATTTGATTAGATTTGATTAGATTTGATTAGATTTGATTAGATTTGATTAGATTTGATTAGATTTGATTAGATTTGATTAGATTTGACTAGATTTGATTAGATTTGATTAGATTTGATTAGATTTGATTAGATTTGATTAGATTTGAATAGATTTGATTATATTTGATTTGATTTGATTAGATTTGATAAGATTTGATTAGATTTGATTAGATTTGATTAGATTTGATTAGATTTGATTAGATTTGATTAGATTTGATTAGATTTGATTAGATTTGATTAGATTTGATTAGATTTGATTAGATTTGATTAGATTTGATTAGATTTGATTAGATTTGATTAGATTTGATTAGATTTGATTAGATTTGATTAGATTTGATTAGATTTGATTAGATTTGATTAGATTTGATTAGATTTGATTAGATTTGATTAGATTTGATTAGATTTGATTAGATTTGATTAGATTTGATTAGATTTGATTAGATTTGATTAGATTTGATTAGATTTGATAAGATTTGATAAGATTTGATTAGATTTGATTAGATTTGATTAGATTTGATTAGATTTGATTAGATTTGATTAGATTTGATTAAATTTGATTAAATTTGATTAGATTTGATTAGATTTGATTAGATTTGATTAGATTTGATTAGATTTGAATAGATTTGATTAGATTTGATTAGATTTGATTAGATTTGATTAGATTTGATTAGATTTGATTAAATTTGATTAGATTTGATTAGATTTGATTAGATTTGATTAGATTTGATTAAATTTGATTAGATTTGATTAGATTTGATTAGATTTGATTAGATTTGATTAGATTTGATTAGATTTGATTAGATTTGATTAGATCTGATTAGATTTGATTAGATTTGATTAGATTTGATTAGATTTGATTAGATTTGATTAGATTTGATTAGATTTGATTAGATTAGATTAGATTTGATTAGATTTGATTAGATTTGATTAGATTTGATTAGATTTGATTAGATTTGATTAGATTTGATTAGATTTGATTAGATTTGATTAGATTTGATTAGATTTGATTAGATTTGATTAGATTTGATTAGATTTGATTAGATTTGATTAGATTTGATTAGATTTGATTAGATTTGATTAGATTTGATTAGATTTGATTAGATTTGATTAGATTTGATTAGATTTGATTAGATTTGATTAGATTTGATTAGATTTGATTAGATTTGATTAGATTTGATTAGATTTGATTAGATTTGATTAGATTTGATTAGATTTGATTAGATTTGATTAGATTTGATTAGATTTGATTAGATTTGATTAGATTTGATTAGATTTGATTAGATTTGTAAGATTTGATTATATTTGATTAGATTTGATTAGATTTGATTAGATTTGATAAGATTTGATTAGATTTGATTAGATTTGAATACATTTGATTACATTTGATTACATTTGATTAGATTTGTAAGATTTGATTAGATTTGTAGATTTGATTAGATTTGATTAGATTTGATAAGATTTGATTAGATTTGATTAGATTTGAATAGATTTGATTAGATTTGATTAGATTTGATTAGATTTGATTAGATTTGATTAGATTTGATTAGATTTGATTAGATTTGATTAGATTTGATTAGATTTGATTAGATTTGATTAGATTTGATTAGATTTGATTAGATTTGATTAGATTTGATTAGATTTGATTAGATTTGATTAGATTTGATTAGATTTGATTAGATTTGATTAGATTTGATTAGATTTGATTAGATTTGATTAGATTTGATTAGATTTGATTAGATTTGATTAGATTTGATTAGATTTGATTAGATTTGATTAGATTTGATTAGATTTGATTAGATTTGATTAGATTTGATTAGATTTGATTAGATTTGATTAGATTTGATTAGATTTGATTAGATTTGATTAGATTTGATTAGATTTGATTAGATTTGATTAGATTTGATTAGATTTGATTAGATTTGATTAGATTTGATTAGATTTGATTAGATTTGATTATATTTGATTAGATTTGATTAGATTTGATTAGATTTGATTAGATTTGATTAGATTTGATTAGATTTGATTAGATTTGATTAGATTTGATTAGATTTGATTAGATTTGATTAGATTTGATTAGATTTGATTAGATTTGATTAGATTTGATTAGATTTGATTAGATTTGATTAGATTTGATTAGATTTGATAGATTTGATTATATTTGATTAGATTTGATTAGATTTGATTAGATTTGATTAGATTTGATTAGATTTGATTAGATTTGATTAGATTTGATTAGATTTGATTAGATTTGATTAGATTTGATTAGATTTGATTAGATTTGATTAGATTTGATTAGATTTGATTAGATTTGATTAGATTTGATTAGATTTGATTAGATTTGATTAGATTTGATTAGATTTGATTAGATTTGATTAGATTTGATTAGATTTGATTAGATTTGATTAGATTTGATTAGATTTGATTAGATTTGATTAGATTTGATTAGATTTGATTAGATTTGATTAGATTTGATTAGATTTGATTAGATTTGATTAGATTTGATTAGATTTGATTAGATTTGATTAGATTTGATTAGATTTGATTAGATTTGATTAGATTTGATTAGATTTGATTAGATTTGATTAGATTTGATTAGATTTGATTAGATTTGATTAGATTTGATTAGATTTGATTAGATTTGATTAGATTTGATTAGATTTGATTAGATTTGATTAGATTTGATTAGATTTGATTAGATTTGATTAGATTTGATTAGATTTGATTAGATTTGATTAGATTTGATTAGATTTGATTAGATTTGATTAGATTTGATTAGATTTGATTAGATTTGATTAGATTTGATTAGATTTGATTAGATTTGATTAGATTTGATTAGATTTGATTAGATTTGATTATATTTGATTAGATTTGATTAGATTTGATTAGATTTGATTAGATTTGATTAGATTTGATTAGATTTGATTAGATTTGATTAGATTTGATCATATTTGATTAGATTTGATTAGATTAGATTTTTGAATTTGATAAGATTTAAACGAATTAAATTAATTAAACAGTGACAAATTCCATAGCATTGCAACAGACTAATACTTTTACCGAGTTGTGCTATTTAAAGCGTATACTTAGTCTCAAACATATTTTTTTTTTTTTCAACAACGCATTGTTTAAATATTTTGTTCTACAAAAGTAAAAAAATAATCGAAACTGAATTTCATTCAACAAAATAGATAAACAAGAATACAAAACGTATTTCCAATTTCAACCATTTAGGAAGGAAATCGAAAGGCATCGTCGGATGTTACAAAACTTGACTTTATTTTTTTGTATTGCTGCCGCTGCTTTGTTTATGCAAATGAATCTTTTCAATATTGTTTATTATTTGTTTGTATAATATTGAAGTATAGAATGAATACAAAAAAAAATTAAATAAAGGAAAAACATGAGAAAATAGGAAAACATAAACGGTAAAATGGTAAAAAAAAAATGTTATTTGGGTTAGCAGAATGTAGATTAAACTTTTTATGTGTACGCTTCTTTTTAATAAAATATCTACATAACAGGATGTGGATGTGCGGAATGGTATATCGAAGTACCATATATTTAGAATGGAAATGTTTTTTCATTTCTATACCATACTCGTATAGTATAGTTAAAATACAAGGTAAACGACAGAAGAAATTTGATAAAATGTAAATAATTTTCAAAAAGATTTTTATTCTATATAATTTTCAAACATGATTGAACTTGAAAAGCCAGGTTTTTGATGAACAATAACCAAATGGATACAAATTTCAATAAAAATGAAAGCAACAAAAAAATTTGTTCAAGTGGAAATCATTCATCTTTTTTTTTTTTTTGCAGAAATATTGTGCTAACAGTATTAGATTTTTATTTGACTTACCAAATGCGTATTTGATTGTTCGCATATCGATATAATTGTTTCGCTTACCTGCAATAGAAAAAAAATTAATTTATTTAAAATTTAGATAATAATTTTAATATTTCGAAGTACGCGCAATTATTTTGTTAATTAATTCTTATTTGAACCACTATTATTTTTAAAGGAAAGTTTTGAATAGAACCAACAAAAAAACCAATTCCGAAAAAAGCTCAAAGCACAAGCAGCACAGTGTGACACATAAAACTAATTAAAATAAAGAGAAATGACACAAGAACGGGTGGGCAAAACAGGCAATTTATAAAAACCGGACTTCGGGCTCGCAATTATTTTTCCCAAGTGTAAATTCAATTAACTTTCGAATCGAATCAACATTAAAAGTCATGATTAGTCTTGAAAACATTATAAGCATACATTTGTTTCACGTTGCACCATTGCAACGAAAGCATAGTGAGAAACACATTTAGAATTGCGCCATTTGCATATGCAGAATTATAAAACATTTAGAAACAATTAACATCGTTTCGTTTGGATAAAACTTAAAAGTGTCGAAATTGGACGATAATAAACCAAACTTGGTCTAAATGAGCGATATTTTAATATTTTTAAGGTAATTTAAGTTAAATGGACACCTACAACGATCACCAAATGTAAAAAATATGGTCTGAAAGATCTACTAAAAGATCTCAGTAAAGGGCCAACTTTGGCCTGCAATACTGTTAATATTTTTTTTTTTTTTTGAAAATCATCAATTAAAGAACCAGTTGGCATCATTATATATAAAGAATGAAGCCGAATTGAGTACAGTGGAATATTTTATTTTCTCCCAGTACACATTTTGCCATAAAGACAATTGAACCCTACTTCGGTAACACAACTACAGTTGTAGTGGTCAAATGAAGAAAATAAATCATTTAATTAAATTAAATAACCTTGAATTTTAACTTCAAGGTCAATTAAAAATTATTATGGTAACATTGCGTTTCTTTCAATTACATAGCTAAGTACTATAAAACATCTTAAGTTGTTAATATTAACTGATAATATTAACTGATCTTAACTTCGTGCACTGAGGGCACTGGAGTTTAAAAATATATTAAATCAACCCGAAAAAAAGGCAACTTCCTTAGCAACCATTTACATAAATGGATTTCTAAATTTGGTTAATGATAGTTTATGAGATGAATCTGTCATCCTAGGTCAGAAAAGTTAAGAAACTTCAGCTTATGGTGTTACTTCAATTTTTTATTTAGAATAATTGGCCGTAACTTTCAGTAATTGAAGAAAACCAGCCACTGAAGATCTAAAGTTCAGTACTAAAATTTTGATATGAAAACTTATTACAAAAGCCAAAGTTCCCATCAGAATAAGGGCAGTTATTTGACCAGTTGTTGGTACAATCAGAAAAAAAACTACTGGATTATAGTAGCACAAAATGAAAAGGGAAAAATCGTAGTATGCCTTGTTTTAAATCACTTCACGGAGATGAGCATACCTGATTTTGTTTTAATTGTTTTGTTCGTGATTGTAACGATGTCAAGTATTCAATCTGTCATCGTTTCCATAAATGTTAAGTTAGCTTGTTGCACCATTTGCCATCTTGTCAGATAAGATGGCTTCAGATCAGTATAATATTGTTCTCAGGTATCTTCGTAGCATGCGACCGACGAGGAAGCGTGATCTAGTTAGAATGACAATATTCGTAAAATTTTGAGTACAGATCGGTATATTAGGTTAGAGTACTTTTAATTGGTTAAGATGGTTTTATCAATGAACCTTTTTAGATGATATTTGGCCAATTTTACTCCAGCTTCCCAAATCCTTCCAAAATGAGGAAAATTAGGAGATTTAAAATGCCTAGAAATGAATTGCCTGGAGAATAATCACAAATAGTTTTGGAAATTTTTGAGTAAAAGTTTCTTGTTATGAGTGGTTGGCGCCAATAAAATTGTTCTCATTGTCCTACTTTAAATATTACGATACACTCTTCTTATTACTATACGCCGTTTTAGTGCGTCTAGAAAAGCATCGGCGGTCACGTCACCAACTACTTCAATGTGAATTACCTTAGTGCCTAGGCATATGAACAGACATATGTGTGTCTTATACGATTTTTCACCTTAGTCTCTTCGTAAATGTATTGTTCAAGTACCTGTGAAACATACAACAACCTTTAGAGTTAAAATATACAACAACCTTTAGTTATCCATAAATATATTGCGGTGTTGTTCGTCACATTTATACTTGAGTAGACGATGCATTTATTTATAACTTGCCAAACTAGGTTTCGACCGTTGGGAAAGCAATAATTTTGTCTAGCAATCGCTATCGTTCGAGATGACCTAGCATGATTGTTACTGAGATTTCATTTACAGTAAATTTAGCGGATATTTAGGACCTTAATTTGATTTTGGTAGTGGCCAGCCTTCAAAAAATATGATAAAGTTATACTATGGATCATTCCACCACAGTCGGTGAAATTCATGTAATAATAAGCTTTGCAAGGCACAATCTGCCAGATTGTCAGATGATGGAACGTGATGCCATTGATTTCATGATATAGGTCAGCTACTAATATTTCAGAACAAAGTTCAAATCTAGTCAGAAGGACTTGATTGATTGGGCCATTTTTGTTTTGGTGAGAATCTAATGAACCAGCTCCATTCTTTTGGATATTTCATATAGACCAATTCTCATACAGACCACTGCTCTATTTATGCATTTTGACTGGAATCCGAGACACCACTGTTTAAAACCTTCACCGAGAAGCGGAACATCTCAGTTAAGATTAATAGTTCATAACATTTGAACAAATATTTTGACATCAATAACGACAGGTACTATCCATCATAGACCAAAGAGGCAACTAGCTTAAAAAACTGCTATTCGTTACGTAAATGACTGGTTCTTAGGTAATTCTGATGAAAACGTGAATTGGTCGGTAATTGGATTTAAGTTAGTACCATGTATTCTAATTGATTCTAGTTCATCTTGCAGGTGTCCGCTTATGGTGTTTATGGAATTTATTGAATTTACATTTTCTTCCATGCAATTGAGTCGGTGATAATCGGCCAAGAAATCTTGGAATATCCATGAATCTTTGGATTGCGTGAGAACCGACGTTTATTTCATCTCAGTCTTTGGATTGCGATATTTAATGGTTTCTTCGTGATTTGCGATTGGCAATACAATTTTTCCATCTCCTCGAAATATTAGACTGTCATTTGAGTATAACTTTTGAATCACATCGGACTATTATTTCGATTTGGGTAAAATCATGTTGCAATCCAGCTCCATAGTCCAAAAGTCGCTAAATCATTATATTGAATAGAATAACCACCGAAGAACACGCTTCCGAGTGGTTTGTATATTTTTGATATTTCGGACAGAATTTTTTTGGTTCAATTTGTAGTGTGATTTATTAACACGATATTTAAGCCAAAGATTAGTGGTGGTGCTGCTAAACACACCTTGATGTGGTAAATTCAATTTCTTATCATCATCGTGTGGTATCTATGGATCCGTGCTATTTGTGGAAGGAGCAAACAATTCTTCGTAATTTACGTCCAATGGAGACATATCGTACAATTTAGGTGGCCATCCTTAAAGATGTGGTAAAGACACAAGTAGTCCGTAGCATTACCATAACAATTTTATTTTCTACTAAATACCTACTGAAGCCACTGCTTCTAACGAAACAGTTAATATCCCTAACACTCATCCTACTAATGACCGAGAGCTCACACAGGAGGCGAGCTCCCAAAAACTTAAGCCTGTACTGAGCCAGGTAGGACAAGTGCAAAGCAGATGTATTATAGTCTCTTCCTTCTCATCCTTACAACTTCAACATTAATCATATGAGAAAATATTTACTCTACTCGCATGCTTACCAATGAAACAGTGTCCAATAATGACACCTGTAATTATGATAATATTGCACCATTGCATAGATGTTAGTTGGTTAGACTTGATTAGGTCTAGTGTAGACCAAATTTGCCGAGTAATTACACATAAGGCACAATTTGACCTTCTATTGTTTGTGATTATTTAAACTTTTTCCATAAGGAGCAAACAACACATAGCTGGCGGTACTTCTGTATCAGCGTTGCATGGTAAGATGTGACAGGAGGTGCCATGTCAAGCGAGTTCATCGGCCTTAATATTTCCTATTATATTGAAATGCCCTGGCCCCCATGTGAGCTGAACGGTGATCTGTTCTGCCATCTCATTAAGAGATGAAAAAAAGTTCTGGGCTACTTTCCACGTGACAAAGTCTAATTGTAGAACTTAATAGCAGCCTGACTGTCCGTAAAAATGCCTATATCCTTTACAGATATAAAATTATATTTCATCCAGTCAATGGTTTCTTTGATTGCGATGAGCTTCGCCTAAAAGACACTACAGTGATCAGGAAAGTGAGAATAGAGGTTCAAATTTAGTTTTTTGGAAACATTTCACAACCGACAATACCATCAATTCCCGATCCATCCGTAAACAAGCTAATTGTACCAGGATTCAGAACTGTTTCACTCGTCCAGTCTCCTCTGAAGGAATAAGAGTCAGAAGTTTAACTTCAACCATAAATACACCACTAGCACCACTAATACACAGACAGGCAGTTCTTTTAACCTCGATCAATAGGTTTTGGTTTTCCCTTGTATTTTGAGCTGGTCACCAAACCGTTACTCCGTACAGGACAGTAGATCTAACTACAGAAGTGTATAGCCAATGTACGATTCAAGGATATAAACATCCTTTCCTAATGGCATTTCTACAAGAGTATACCCAGCTTAGAACCAATTCAGTTTTAAGTGGATTAACATTTAGGCCACACCTATTGGTCCATTTGGTAAGGAAACCAAAAGTATTTTGCAAAAGATCTCTGAAGGTCCTAGGATATTTGCCGAAGAAGCCGATGGCAAGATCATTTACATAAGCAACCACTTTAAGGCACACCTCCTCTAGGTTTAAAATAACTGGTCATTTATGACCAAGTTCCAAAGAAGAGGGGCTAATACACCACCTTTTGGTGTACCTCTCTACTAATAAATTTCCAGACGGATGTTTCACTAAGATTAGCCAAAATGCCGCAGCCCCTGAGCATTTGATTAATTCAGGATCAGATTGACTTTGTTAAAGGTTCCTTCTATACAGAAGGTCACCAAAGAAAATTTTTTATACTCGAGCGATTTTTCAGTATGGTCTAAGAGGGAATGTATCCAGTTTCCACCGATTTCGCTTTTCTAAATGTTGCTTACTTTACTGGCAAAGTACTGTGCAACCCAGTTTTGGGTTGCAATGAGAGCGTTTTGCCGCCTTAGGTATAAAAATAACCTTTACTTCAGTCCATTTGTTTGGAGTATGACATAGTTTCAGGCTAATTTTAAAAAGCACCTTATGCCTGGGGAGCATTAAGTCACTGGTCTGTTGAATGTCGGCAGGAATAATGCCATCCGGACCTGCTGAATTAAAAGCCTTAAAGCTGTTTACTGCGGGACCAGTAGCCTTTTTGGTTTTAGGCAGAACATTTGGAGATTCGGAATATTCTAGAAAACGAAAAATTAGTCTGCTAGTATTTTACAAGGAGTTTGAATGTCCATTAAACCGTTTTGACAGAATTTTATGAGTCGTTACTCTCGACAGGTCAAACAAAATAAATTACATCTCATCTTGTTAATGTCTCTTATAATAAAAATTAATAACGTTTTCATGATGGTCTTTAAGAAGTACCAATATAACGTAATTATAGCGAAGCTTTTAAAAAACATAAAAGCTTAAAATTTCAGGTAATTAAAAATGAAAAACAGATGACAAAAATGTAGAAATTACAGGCGTTTAAGCGTTCACCGAAGAGCAAATAATTAATTGAATTAAGGATCACGAAATATTTTAACTCTCATTATATAATATTATATGTTTACAGCATAATCATAATAATCATAAAACATTAAGTAATATTAAAATATCTTATATACGGCGAGTATTAAATTAAAATCTAATTATACGCCGTCGCTTTTAAATATTTCACTGGCCTAGAAATGATTCAAATTTAAAAGAGGTTCATGCATATATATATATATATATATATATATATATATATATATATATATATATATATATATATAATATATATATATAAATATATATATATATATATATATATATATATATATATATATATATATATATATATATATATATATATATATATATATATAAACAGGAAGACGACAAAAAATGTTTTACACAAATAAATTAACCAAACTGTCAGGACCAACGTCTTGGGTGGATAATAAATTTCGCTTCTTCTACCTGGATCCATACAGAATTTTTGTAAGGATTAATTTTAATTTTTTATTCCTTTTTACATAAATCCATACAGTAAAGCGTATGAGGATGAAACTCGTAGGTATTTCCCTCCCACGATACTTAGTACCAAAAATTTAAATTCATTTTTACCTTTAGGAATGTTAATTAAATTCCTGAAATGATATTTCTATTTATTTCGGTTTTAATTTTGTTGTTGTTAGTATTACCGCATGTATATAAGGACTAAGCATTTACAATTAGGTAATGAAATTTTTAAATAAATCATTTTTATTTATTTTATTATTATTAATTTTAAAACACGAATTAAATGTATCACACAAATATTCATAGAAAATATCAGAAGGACGAGGAGTTAATATTTCATTTTTGGAAAATGTTGGGTATCGTTTAGCAACTAAATCTCAATTTATTATTTAAGTCGTAAATTGGACGAGCATAGATTTATACTTAATACTAGCTGCTAGATTACTTTGGGCATAATATAAATAAACAAAGTATTTAGTACCATCATAAGAGAAAAAAAGTTTACTCATTGATGTTCCAGATGTCGGGTCGATAGAATATCGTAAAAATTTAGTATAAATATATGACATTTAGGCTATTATACATATACAAATATTTTGATTATTTTAAAAACGATACCAGTAGCGACGTCTAGCACGTCAATGGGCTAACATACCATGGCCATACTATGTGTATTTAAATTATACTTTGGGTTAGGTCTTATAGTAATTAGAATAATAATTGATTTTATTATGTAGTATTATATGTATGCGTATGTGAAGAAAACTGGATGCGTTTGACAGTATTATCTCAAGAAAATGATCGGTTGGAACTCATTTTTTATTATAAATCTCAACGGCCAATATAATAGAGGAAAATCTAGAAGCGTAATTTTTTTACACGAAACTAGTTTTTCTTTGGACTTTAGAAAAATATTGTCTCCATCTTTCAGAAGGGGTAAGAAGAAATTCAATTTACTTTTTTTATATTTGCAAGTGAGAGGTTTTTTTTATTGGTGGTAGATATTCAGCCTTTGTAATTATGCCAAGAATTACTTGATTTTTTGGGCTTACGGAAACTGGAAGTAATGAACAGTTTCATTCCTGTAATAATTACAGTCGGAAGAACAATTGTATACAATTTTATTATCGAAAGTAAAACAAGAGTACCACTCGAGCTTTTTATTTATTTCTACCTATTCTGCATTTTTAAAGTGCCATAATCTAGGTTTAAACTTGTTTTGTTCGAACCACTTGAATTATTTAAGTAAATAAATCAACTGCAAATCCTTTGACTAATACTAATAATTTGTTTGACCTACTGTTAGAACAACAGCGAACCTTTTTAGAAAATTTGACCGATCCTCTTCAGCTGACAAACGACAGATCAATCAACCCTTTAGAACGTTCTATCCAGACCTTCATTTTACAACTTTTATTATATGTCATCAGCGCATAATGTGGATCATATGTCATAACTTCAGAAGGTTGCTGGCTTCACTTAATCTGGTTAGTTACTTCCTATAAAAAGAAGCATATTATCTAGAAGCACAGGAGAAAAAAGTTCAGCAATATAACAAAAGTGACCGATAACTAATGATAGGTATATCATTATTACTTATATTGATAGGTTTTTTGGTCAGGAATTCTTAACAAATAGGTCTCCGCAATCACTTCGTCTAATAACCAATACATCCATCTGATGAAATAATTCGAGGCATAAAACCATTGGAATCAGAAACTGAAGCAAAAAATCGTTGAATAACAAACAAAACCAACACAAATGTATATACAAGCCATGAAGTTGCGATACTTATGCCAAAAAGTGACTACTATACCTAAGTATAAGTGTTGTGACGTAGTATAATTTTTATATACTTTTATTATATGCTTTGATGTAAATAAAAAATGAATACGAATGATGGAACAACAGTATGTTGCGCTCTTTATGACAAAGCAAAAAACAAATTTATTATTTAACGAGAGAGAGAAGTATTGTTATTATTATTTACTTCATTATATACTATACTATATACTATGAATTTAGAGCAGAATGGACAGTGCAAAATATAATTTTTGTTTCGTTTTTTTTGTAGAAATGTTATGTACTTTGAATTTAGAGGAGTATGGACAGTGCGAAATATAATTTTTTGTTTCGATTTTTACTGTAGTCAAATTCTCAACACATAGTCAAATAGTAGTCATAATATGTTTTACTTAGCCAAGCTTCATGGCTTGTATAATATACAATAGTGTTGGTTTTGATAACAAATCAAGAATTCCCAAAATTCAAAGGATTTCAAGCAATTTTAAATAATCGATGTTATGCCGAAGAAAACGCTTTACGTGAAACCCAAAAAAAGAGAATAAACTTGTCTCTGGAACTGTGAAATCATTGCATATTTCATCTTTAAATAAAAAAAGGGGCGACTCGGTTTCTTACCCACAGCGGTATAGTATGCATTCTTGCAGGAAACTAGCATATGGCTCAAGCGTTATTATATTCAGTGTCCCAGTCGACGTTTAAAAGCGAAACAATTGTTCAAAAGCTAAAAATATCGCGTTCTTATATAAATATCAGGCATATCGGATACATAGCCATCGGCATTCATAGCCATTCAATCTTGGTTCAAAGTAAGTAATGTCTATGTAGTCAAGGCACTGATTCTGACGAAACTAACTTCCGCAATCCCACAATTAAAAATTGACACACAATGGCGAGACGAATAAAAAAAATCTTCAGTTAGTGGATCTACCTGACCACACGCCAAATACAAACGATATTTTGCTTGCAGTGGACATATTCTTCAAAGTACTTATGCCTGAAAAATTGTACCATTAAAATTAGGCTTATTATTGCGCAGTTAACTAAATTTGGATGGGTCATTTCTGGAGCAGCACATGCAGACACAACCAACTCTTGGAAAACTATGTAAGAATACCTAAATTATTGGGAATGATCTGAATATTGGAAGAACATCCAACAGCATCAAATTTTTCGTAGGAAGAAGCACAAAGTGAAAGCCATTTTGTTTAAACTCATTCACGGAACTCTGAAGGCAGGTTCGTTGTTCAACTACCATTTAAACTAGAGATTCTGGTGATTGGGAGATTCGTTATTAGCTGCTACTGACAGAATAATGCCTATGGAGCGTTAAGTTCAGGAAGCGTGCAAATCTCCATACTAATTATACCAAGTTCATGACTGAATATTCGAGGTTAGGAAGTATGCAGAGTGTAATCGAACTATTAAGCATGCCTAACGAAATTACAAGTTAGTCTTATGATACAGAACGTCTTGTGCTCCGTTCTTAAAGCTGTTCATACGAAACAGCAGATCGCGGAAGACTACAAATCGATATACCCAAAAGGATCTAGTATTATTTCTAGCATAGAATAATTTTTACGTCGACGTTGGCTCTAATTCAATCAACAAAGCAAAATTTGCAATGCAGTAAATTTCAAGATTGCTGGCAAAAAGCGGTTCGTTCCTCCAAAAATGGAAATCCAATTCTCCTGAGCTATTAAGGGCTGTTCCATCTTATCTCATAGAAGACGCCAATTTACACATTTCATGACGGGTTCATGACAGTCAAGAAGTTTTGTTTCCACCTGAATCCTACCAAGGATACATTTTCATATACGATACAGATCGGACAGAGCTCCAAACGGGATGTTAACTCCGATTGCACGCATTTTTGATCATTTTCGATATAATCAGACTTAATCCTTTTTAATACCTTAAGACTAAAATTTTTCAAAAAGAAATGCTAATAATGAACGTTGTGACGACCAACCCAACTGAAGTCTCAATTACCCGTTAACAAAAATTTAGCCATACATACGTCTAGAAGTGGTTGTACTTTAGCCGACTAAAATTTAGGGTAAGGAGTGGGGTTTTGAAAAACAAGTGCGACTTGTGTATAAACCGCTAAAAGGGAGAACACTTAAGGAAAATAAAATATGATTTTAGAAAGGAGATAAAGTTTAGACCAACCTACCGTTAATCATTGTTAAATTGTTAAATTTTTATTTTTTTATTTCATTTTGTATCTGACAAAATAAAAATAAAATAACCGTTACGTGTCTTCTACTTAGTAATATGACTTAACTAACAATATAACTTATAACTTACTTAACTTACTAACTGAACTACTGTGTTTATATATAAGTTGAACAAATAAATAAAAAAATGCCAAGATGGCTATGGAAGGTTGATTGTAGGTTTTTTCTGTCAAAATGGGAACAAGCGGAGTTGGAATGTATATTTTCCATGCTGAAATGTCAGAAGATAGGTTAGAATTAGATTTTAAAAGGAGGTCTTTACTAATTCGATAGTTGACGTTAGGTTTGTGATAAATGGTCTTAATAATGTTGTGATCTTCGAGACTTTAAAAGATATAGGTTCAGGATCAAAAGTAACATATTGGGTATCCCCTTCTGAGTGTTATCACCTCCATCTGTTGTGAGTGCGCGTCAGGCACGATACTGTTTTTGGCTTTGCGGTATTCACTCGTGAAATTGAAACCTTGCAGTTTTAAGCTCCAGCGAGCGAGATTCCCCAAAAGCATCTTTTATCCCATCAATCACTTCAGATTTGCGTGATCTCGATGATGGTAAAAGGTTAGTTTTCTACATACTGCGTGAATTTCTCAACACTTAATACCGCTGCATAATGCTCCAGCTCAGTGACGCTGTAGTTATGCTGAGTTGCATTTAGTTGTTGAGAAACAAAAACGATAAATCGCTGGATGAATTTGAAATATGACAGGTTCCACGCTTGTTTACTCCAATCAGGAGTACATAGAACAGGAGTGGAAAAACAGCCAATTTCAATGAATCTATAGACTTCTGGACACCATCGTTCAATTTTTATTGTTGGTTCTTCTTTAATAGATTGGTATGAGTGGTGTTTGAGGTAATGCCAGATATTTTTGAAGGGTTAATCTGGAGTACATCACCGTCACCAATGTAACCAAGGTAGCAAATTTTTTAAGGAGGAATTTGATTTTCTTTGAATGCACCAACATTTATGTTAAGCCAGCGCTAGTTAAGAACTTTACCAATATAGTTAACATCGAAAGGTGTTCATCAAATGTCTCAGCAGAAATTATCAAGTCATCAAGACTCGTTGTGGAAACGGAAAGGCATGACCGTAAAATGGTATAGTGGGTTCCACGGCAAAGAAAAAGCTGTCTTATCCCGCGGCCCCTTATTCAATAGTATTTGCTAAAAAAAGTCTTTCAAATCAAGGCTAAAAATAAACCTTGTCTTGTTCAAATGTGATGCAACCCAGAGACAAAGAGACTATGGCCATCGGTGAACTCCATGCACTGTTATACTTTCCTCGATAATGCCTATTGAGAGCATTCAATCTAACTCCTTATACATCTCAGCTTCAACAGCCATAGACACAGCATAATAGAGCTGCATAACAGGCCGATGATGGGAAAACAGATGAGCCGATGATGGCAACATTTACTTCACTGTCTCCAATTATTGTCGCTAGATCAAAGTAAGCTAGTGAAAAGTAAGTTTGTTGCTATTAATGGATTCTGATACAACTTCTGATGATGATACATTTTGAAATGGTGAACAGAAGTTATATCCCGGCGTTGATTTCTGGCCATTGCTTAATGCAAAAAATTTTTACAATACCTAATACTGTAAACAATTTTTACAGCAAGCAATCGCCAGAAGTCAACGGCGAGTCCATGACTATAGTGAGGTAGGATATCTCAGAATTGTTTGTCACAATTTTTACCTAGAAGTGACACATTTGCTCCAATGTCTACCAATCCGCGTATGTTATTGCCCAAAAATATAACTTCGACGTTAGATCGCCCATCCAGAGTATCCGCAACCAAAGATTCAATTATTTGTGATTTAATTGTTCTTCTATGGCGGGAATAGTTATGATGGCATAAACAAAGACATATATATAAACGCACTAAGCTAGATATAAGGAAGTAACATGGAAACAGAAATCGAGATATTCACTATTCACTAAGAATACCATTAAGAGATATAATGACTATGTCATTGAGCTGGAACCTACAAGAGAAAACGAGGATCAGAAGACTATAAACAATGAATTGTGCAAGTGAAAAAAATTTAGGATTCATGGGAGAAATTAAATCAGTAGCCTACAAAAGAGTAAGGTCTTCTGCCCTAATTGACGGCCTATGCTTTTAAATTGAGGACCAAGGAAAATAAATTACAAGATTTTCGAATTCAAATAACAATTAAAGTGCAGAATCCATTACCAAAAAAAAAATACAAAAAGAGCTTTCACCACTCGGCACCATTATTTAATGATTTCCGTTATGAAAAATAAAACAAAATGTGTTAAATATCCGGGAGGTATTGTATACAAAACGATAATCGGTATACTGGAATATCTTTGCAACCATAATTTAACACAGCAAAGTATCCATAATTAATAAAACCTCATCCCCAAAGTGTACTGCTATTATACCAAACCGATCCATAAAATGAAATTTCCCGTAAAATAGTTTAATGTTTTGTGACGATTTTTTATGGTTTTTCCTCATGTTATAGGTGCTGCTCAAATGTATATTTATGTAAGGGGGGGGGGAGGAACATTTATGATTACGTATAAATCATATTTTTCGTTTTATACATTTCTTTCGGGTTCACTTCGTTCGTTTTCCATCACATAAATAAAGAAAATTAACAACAAAATAAAAGCTTTTTTTCTGGCTGGTATATAGCTGAGCTTTTATAACAAATACTCAATACACACGATAATAGCTATATTTGTATTGAAAGTGAAATTAACATTGGAAAAATCTATAGAAATAAAAATGTATTTTCCATTTTATTTTATGACATAATATATTATGTCCTATGATTTATTTATGATCCATTGAATTTTGACATAAAACATAAAATGATTAAAAATAAATAAGTGTGTGTGTGTATTGTGAGTACCTAATACACGATAGATACGAATTTTCGTATATAGATTTAAGTTTTGTTTGGCCCCTGTCGTCGAAGTCACCCGCTGGTTTCGTAACGTATCGTATATCTTGGGTACCACCATATCACCTTTACTTAACAAAACACTTGCTAAAAAATAAAGTAACCGATTTTGTTAACTTTAAAGCATAATATAAATACACATAGTACTACCATGGTATGTTAGCCCAATGGCTTCATAGATGTCGCTACTGGTATCGTTTTAAAATAATCAAAATACTTTTATATGTATAATCGCCTAAATGTCATATATTTATACCAAATGTTGACGATAGTTTATCAACCCGATATATAGAACATCAATGGGTAAACTTTTCTTTTCACATGATGGTAGTACTATGTGTATTTATATTATGCTTCAACATCTTGATATTTGGAAGAGATACTTTGTGAAATTATAATTTTGACCCGCAACCTCTGTAAACAGAGCTGTCATTTAGTAGATGGAGTAAAGAACGACTTGGTATCTAGAATAATACGAAGAGCAAGCTTGAGACCGAAACCGATGAAGCCAGTTTATTGATTCGGTACATGCCAACAATGGCCCTTTAAAAACAGATTATTATTATTATTATTATTATTATTATTTTGCAATTTCATAAACTTTAAAATCTTATTATGTTATTTGTGGAAATATTTTAATATTTTAAATGGATGTTAACGATTGATTTTGTAATTAAATTTGACAAGCATATAATAGACATATAAAATACTGAAATATTATTTTGAAGGATTTGAATATTTTGAAATTGCAAATAACATGATATTGATGTTTTAATCTGAAAGAATGTTTTCCAATAATCTATGAAATATATAAATAAATATTACAGATTAATAGAAATGACAATGTTTAGACAAACTGTAACATTTATGAACTAAACAGCATGTTATGTGCATGTTATGATAAACATGTGACCAGCTTTAGAAATTTCCACAAAGTAGCCTAAATTAAGTTAATCTCACCAGTGGTAATTTTATTAATCATAATATCTTCAAAGTTTGTCTAGGCCAACGAAACATAGGCCAATAAATCTGGAAACTGTATAGCGGCAACGGATTAACAACAACCATTATCGAATGTCAACATTTATAGTTGCCTAAATCATCGCTGAAACCACTAACCAAAATGGAAGATCTACAAAAACAAGCCCGTTGTTAAATTGGCTCCGCATTCCATGTAGCAACTACGCAGTTGCTACATGGAATGCGGAGCCAATTTAACAACGGGCTACCTAGAATGCCGAATGAACACCCAGACAATTTTTTGACAAATTGTCAAATTCGGAAAACAATAACAACAAAAGATTATTTAAAAGAGAAGATGTATGATGCGGCAAATGTATCAGAAGCTAGCCGCAATTAAGTACTCACTGGATACTAACAAGATACAGAATGCATACTTCCAAGTAAAAATGAATCAATTGACGGAGGAGAAGGAAGAAATTGATTCACTACATATAACGATCCTCGTCAAAACAGAAAAAGATGAGCAGACATCGAAATACTTCCGGGAAAACCGAACAACAATTTAGTTGCCCAAAGTCGAAATACGAACATTTCATGGGGATTTCGAGCAGTGGAGCTCTTTCAACAACGCACGTGCAGAAAGGAGCAGCTCAACTTTTTAGTCATCTATCAACAACGGGTGACAACTATAACAAAGCTTGGGAATTATTACTCAAGCAGATACAATAACCCTAGACTACTGGCAAGCAAATATTTCAGTTCGCTAATAACAGTTTCAGCGGTACAGACAGAATCTGCTTGAGCAATTCGAGCATTGCACGACACAGCAAAGGAAATGCTTCACAACATGAACAGCCTCAATATAAACACCCCATTTGATGCATTAAAAGCGTTTATTCTATGCAGAAAACTAAATTCAGAATCCAGCAGGCTTTATGAAGCATCATTATCAAATCATAGAGAAATTCCAGAAATACAGAATTATATAATTTCATGGAAAGAAGATTTCAATCGTTACAAGCAATGAGATCTAGCAAGGTAAACAGCATACGGATTTCATACATACCACCCCTAAGACGTGCACATGCAGTGTCTAGTGAAAGGATGTCAAGGTGGTCATAAGCTGAAGGAGTGCAAAATATTTAACTTGTTGTTTAAAGAAACAAACCAATAATGAAGCCACTACCTACTCCTGCCAATCATCTAGACGCTGCATGGTATGTAAAGGAGCTCACCATACTCTTCTACATTGCAACAACTCAGTATCAACAGATACTGGTACATTACAAACTTTCACGGAAACTGGCAAGGTCCAATGTTATTGCCAACTGCAATAATTAAAGCGGAAATTGGAAATAAGGAATTCACCACATTGAGAACACTAACAGATCCAGGCTTAATGGCCACCAACTTACTAAATATCAAAAAGAAGAAGACTCATGTAAACATCTCAGGCTTACGCGGAAATAAAGCTAGCGTTTGTAAGCATGTAATCAAGTAAATCTAGCTCCAATATTCGAGAGAGACTTTCGATTAGAGGTTGAAGCCCTAAAATTTGACCAATAAACATAACAACTACCCGAAACAAATAGACTACTATCCATCAATAATAAAAAAACAGCATAACAAAAGGCACAGATGAAGAGGACAAGGAGCTATTTCGAGAAACAGTAAGACGATATCATGATAACCGATATATATTGCGAATTCCATTCAAGGACAACAACGTCAAGTTAGGAGAATCACGAAAAAAGGCCGTTGCAAGGTTATTACAAACCGAAAGAAGATTTATGAAAGATTCAGCTTACAAAGAATTTTATCATAAATTCATGCAGGAGTACATCGATTTAAAACACATGGAGTTAATCCACGAAAGGCGAGGCGACGATCTGTCTGAAAATGTATATTACATACTTCATCATGATGTGATCAAAGAAGACAGCACAACAACCAAGCTCCGAGTAGTGTTTGATGCATCCTCCAAAACAACAAATGGAGTATCACTAAATGACGGTTGTTCTGCGGAGCTGTATGGCTCGAACCTTTCTAAGTACTACAGCTAAATTACTATTGCAGTAAGTGGGCCCAATGGCTAAAACCTTTATCACCAACATATCCCAGTCGAGAATTTGTGTTTCACGACCCCTCGAAACAAAGTATAGTCTTCCTTACATAGATATGAAAATTGATCAAACGTGCAAGGACAATTATTTCATCTATAAAACCAACACTGCTTTGATATGTCTTCGATGGTGTCTTCGATGGGGTTAAACATCCAACCATAAATTTAAAAACTATAAACAAAGTCCATTGATAGAATAACGAATATCAGATGTTGAGCAGAAATATTGATACTAAATTAAATAATCCTTTAGTATTTCATTTCGATTTTGCCAAATTGAGGACAGGTTACTTTTGAATATCTATCTGCGCAATGCATTACTCCATGCTAGTCTATACTGACGTGGAATATGATTCTGCACTCAAAACGAGGGGTCATACTTGTGTTCATCGTCATCAACGATCGTAATCAGATGATGCGAAATCCCCTTTGAAACTCCCTCTATTAAGTTTCGAACCCAATATCTCCTATCTCAAACACCGCAGCTTTAACCACTGCGCCAATTGGTCGATTTTTAGATAAATTTTCAGGTAAATTTATTCAAAAGTCGAACGTTTTGGATTTGAGCAAAATTTTAAACTGAAGTGATGATCGGCAAAAGTGGCAAAGTATTCTAGAGTAAATGTTTCGTTCCAACTGAAGCCGGAAAAGCCACCTTCCTGTTAAGGAAAAGCCTAAACTGGAAATAAGCTTTTTTGGCTTCAGTTAGAAACATTTGAAGATGGGTTATTAGGAGTATGGGTTAGGAAAACTTTAGCAGGTTTCAATCCTAAAGGAAAGCAAACGTTTTTAATGTCTTTGATGTTTGGGATGATTTGAAGTTCTTTCACTTCCTGGAGTTCGGCAAAAATGTTTGCTGGGGTTGAGACTGGCTGTTGTGGAGTTGCTGTTATTGGGTTTTTTTTTGTATGTTTTCTTGATGTCGGTTTTGCTGCACTTATTTGTCAAAAAAAGCTGAAGCTGGTGGTAGTATCTAGTTAGTCTAGGTTTGACCACAGTCGCTATTTGTTGCTAAATAATCGCGGGCTTGCAACGTTGGCAGGCACTACATCTCTTGAAATTTACCGAACGATTCTCGTTGAATTTAAATTATTTCGCAGTTTTCTCGGTGGTTGTCTTATAGCAGCTTCCTCTTAATATAAATTCGAGGCACTAATTGATGTATATAGGATTCGGTTGTAGTTTGATGCTGCTTGTCTGCAATTCTGGCAGTTGAAGCACTGAATATACTTCTATAATCCAAGTGAAAATATTTGTTTTAACCTAAAAGTTACAACGCAATCTACTTATCATGATGCTTCTTTATACTTGCGATCCTTTAAAAAACCGCTCAAAACACACCGGGACGTTCGGTTTTATTTTGCGATTTGCCAGTGATTGGGCATCAACTCTTCCGTATGGAAATATGAAGCATTGATCTTTTTAAGAGAGCCAAGTAGTTGCATCTCTATTTGTGGCTCTATTTAGCGAGCGCAAAACCCTTATAGGGATAATATATATATATATATATATATATATATATATATATATATATATATATATATATATATATATATATATATAACTAATTGAAATTTAGTTTACATAATTTAGTGACAAGACGTTTTAATTCTCCAGCAGTAGTTTTCAATGTAACCACCCTTGTATGCCCGCCTTGACCAGGATGAATTTTCAAAACTTGCCTTTTTCCCAATGCGACATTGATGATGCATTGTGATCTTTGATCAAGACAAGCTCACCTGTAAACTTACTAGCTCCTTGTAATTATATGCTGTTGAAGCTGCCATTTTGATTTCTTTTATAGTCCTGTGATATATTCCGTGCGCCACCTTATCCAAAAAATCTCTAGACATATTTTGTATGAGCTTTCACTTATACCTTAATTTCAGCATGACGTCATTAATTAATTTTTATGGATGAGGCACTTAAACAATCACCAGTCGTTAATATATTTAGGTCATCATGGTCTACATTAACTAGTGTTGGTGGCCTCGAGTTAACTATGGCCTCTGTCAGGATCAGAGCTTTGTGTAATTCTTTGGGAATAACGGCAGCATTAAAACTAACAGTGACCTTGATTATCAGTTTTATGAAAAGTACAGTTCCGCATAATTCCAAACGAACAATTGATAGTTGCTTCAATGGTGCATCTTTTGTCTTAGAAGCGATTAGATAGAGAAAACTCTCACCATTGCTTTTCAGATACGTCTCAAAAGTCTCAGTATGACAGAATAAAGCGAAATACAGACGACAGGTTATTAAACATACAGTGAAACATAGAGCCTTCACGTCGCATCCAAGACCTTATGTATAGAGATCGGGACGATTGCACGAACTGGACTTAAAACATTAAGGACAAAAAACTGCTCTAAATACGTGCTTGCAGACGGACAATGGTTTAATAGTTAACAAACTACAATTACCCAGATACGGTTGGAATATTGTACAAATGGACAAAGGGAACAAAATGGACTTTTAAGGTAGGTTAAAGTTTGAATAAATAAAATGGCTCTAAGAAGGAGAACCTACCTTCGGAAAACACGAACCGTCCATTGATATTTTTAGATAATACCCCGTTCATACGAAATTTTTGAGTTCAACACGCCAAAATAATGTCATAAAAACCACTTTAAAGGGAGGATGAAGTTAAACAATGCGATGTTAGACCTGCTTTTTTAATCTGAGGGCAACCTGATCTAAATTGAAATGCTGTTTCAGAGTGGCTTATATGATGAGCGGATCATTCAAATATACCAAAACGTTTTTGTGTAATTGGTGCAGGATTACTTGGTGCATAAGACGACACATATATAGCATGAACCATATAGCATTGCAAAGGTCTTCATTGTACCCTGAATGCAGTTCGATCTAAATTCGTCATTTAATAATTTTTTGAATCGCGTATGAACCCGCTTATAATCATTGTTTGATAGCCTTAGCGTTATATTACTAATTGAGGCACCACTGTCGAAAAGTTCACAATAAATTTTCCATTAATATTTACATATACATATACGGCCTTTTATCCAGATTTTGCGTAGAAATTATAAAAATAATCTTGCACGTTGCCCTTGCTTGTTCTTATAATCCTTCTAGTGTTAGGAATAGGAACATAATCGTTAGAAAAACTCGTTAAATCAACCATTTTTTCATGAACTCCACTTTTTGTTTCACGAACAATTAGGAAAACCCAACCTTGTGGTGATTCTGGATAATCACATTGTTAAAATTGTATGCAAGTTAAACGAGAATTATTATTATACAGTTATATTACAGTTCCTCTATCATTTCTCGACTTTTTTAGCTTCAGGTTATACCTACATAAATTGTGAGACAATCCTGGAATATTTTTAATTTTTTAGGTGGTTCCAATGGCATTCAAATAAAGTACTTCGGAATTCAACCGTCACAACATAAACCACTATGCCAATTGATATCTTTCTGGAAATTTTAAAAAGTCTTGCTTAATGACTAATTTCATTTATTTTTATTTTTAAAAATATATAATTACAAAATACGTAACACCACTCAATCATCAAAAGTTTTTTTTTTTTTTTTTTTTTTTTTTTTGAAAAAATTAGCGTAATTACGACACAAAATGAAAAGTGGCAAACAGCAACAAAACACCCAAAACGAGAACAAAAACTGTCTAAATTATTTTTAGTACTGATTAAATATAATATACATATTTTATATTTTTTAATTAAAGAAGTTGATAAATTTAATGAAAATAAGAAAAAACAAAAATTAAAAATCGAAAGAAAATGTTCTTTTCATTTTTGTTGTATCATCGTCTATAGAGATATAAAATGAAGAAGTAACCATTTTTTTTTTTATGTGTAGTATGAAGTAACATTACTTTCGAACTTTATGTGCTTTGATATATTAGTGTGTGTGTGTGTGTGTAACATAAAATTAAATAAAAATCTAAAACGATGACAAAAATTAAAACAAAACAAAAAAATTCTTAAATAAAATATACAAACTTAAATTTATGTTGTAAGATTGTTTAAAATAAATATGAAAGTTACATCCATGTATGTGTGTGTGTATGTATATTGAAAAGCAACGAACGATGGTAAAAAGCTTAAAAACTATAATTCAATATAAACACACTATATATATATACTCGTATGTGTACAGTAAATTGTTTGTGTAAAGTGTTAATGATATATGCTTCAGTGTTGTGTATGTTTGAAGAAAATATGAGACGTTTAAATTAAATCTAAAGCTTTACAAAATAAGAAAACATCGTCACATGTAATATGTGTACGTTGATAAATAAACAAATATATAACAAAACTATTAAACTTAAAATTAAGAAATTCTATATATATATATATATATATATATATATATATATATATATATATATATATATATATATATATATATATATATATATATATATATATATATATATATATATTTACACCCAGAGTACATATACCGTATATTCTGTTTCAATAATTGTTCTAAACTTTTTTAATTTTAAGTTTTAATGAAGAAAATTTCCCATCTCCGAGATGTGAAGATTCTATTTAATTTGTTAGATGAATAGGAAAAACTACTTTGTTGAGGACTGAATAACTTACAATCGATTTTAAATTTCAATGGAAAATTTTAAAATTTTCGATTTCGAAATCATCTCAGATTTTGTTAAACTATTTGATTTGATTTAAAAAAAGAACGTGCTAAACATATATGGAACTATACACAAATTTGTATAACTATGGTCTAAAATTATGCAAGTCTTAAATCTACCTTTCCATTTTGGATTCGACCAGATAATCATTGGTGGTTATGAACCATATTTCAGCGTTGTAACTAATACTAATTGTGGAGCCATTTATATACCTAATATTCAGGAAAATCCACACTCTTTGGAGGTCGATTCCATGGATTCTATGGGGAACCAACTATTGCTAGATAAAAATAATAACGAAATCATTTAAAATTTGCCTAACATCTTTCAAAGGAGTAGGAAAATTGTAAGTTCGACAACGTTACTGCCAACAAATGTAAATAGTTATACACTAGAGTTACAGACGACTAAATCGTCTCAAGAAAATATAAAAAGCTCACAAATTGAGGAGTTACTCATAGCTCTTTTCGAAGGAGAAGTAAAAAAACTAAAAAAAATGTAAAAATGGACTATCAAACTAATCCAAAAGTTCCGGAAAATATCGTTTATACTACGGACAAGGATGAATTAACCAGAGAAACTGAGTGGGTTCGAGTTACGAGCGAAAGAAATAAAAAAGAAGAAAGTTAAACAACACGCCTAGTCCACCTAAACCACAGAAACCTAAAGACAGATCAGTTAACGAACAAAAACTAACTATGAAAGTATCTTCACCACCACTAGTAATAATCGATTAAATGAAAGATTATGACTCTCTTTAAGAGAAAATTAAAATAATTACTCATAAAGACAAGTTTAACTCTTATGAATGGCACTAATGTTAAGTGATTGTGAATGTTAAAAGATTGCGGAAGATTGTGAAATCTATAAAGATCTCACTGAAATCTTAAATGAAGACAAACATGCTTGGCACACTTACGAAAATAAACAAACTAGGCATATACGCGTAATGGCTAAAAATTTACATCGTACATGTAAACCATAAAAAATAATTGATAATCTAAGAGAAAACGGCTTTAAAGCAACTGAAGATTCAATTAAAATGAAATTACGTAGTAAAGAACGCCAATAGGCTTTTGCAACATCACCTTGAATTGCAGTTAGTTATAGATACACAAAATTTTTATGTTTGCCTGATATCGCAGAAACACATTTTACCAAAGAATCATTTATTAAATTTAGAAGATATTAACTTTACTAGACCATACACCCAAGCAACTCAGCCAGAGGGGGAAGTCAGTGTTGTGCAATTACGCGTAAAAAATATTTTTTTACATACATTAGGTAAAAAATTGTAAAATACGGTAAAATCTTGTAATTAGTGTAAAATATTGTAATAAATGTAAAAAATATTAAAAGTGATGCCATTTAAAAGAATTAAGAAATACTAGTACCATTCACATACTCAAACCTCTTTGAAAATGTTCAATCGATATTAACGAAAATTATAATCATAATAAAATAACAATGCAAAATTTATAATCATTAATACCATATTCCAGAACTTCATCCAAAAACTATTTTAGAATCCCATTTTCATATAAAATAGCGGATTTCAACTCAATCGGTTGAGAAACAAACTACTTCTATTCAAATTAACCATATTCCAGAACATTCTTTAAAAATCGTTTTAAAATCCCGCATTTTCATTAAAAATATCAAATTTCTCCGTAAGCGGTTAAGAAATAGCCGAGTATGATCCTAATTGGTCATATTCCAGAACATCATCTAAAACTTTCTAATCCGAATTCATTATACTCCCAAATATCCTGTTTTTTTTAATATTCTTTTTTGAAATATCTTGTTTCGGCTCATATCCTATTTCGAACGAAATCCTGTTTTAAAATATCCTGTTTCGACCCAAACCCTGTTTTATCTTATCCTGCCCTCTGCTAGGAGTTGAGTCACTTTTATACGATCTTACCAATCTTTAGCTAAAAAAAATATTAGGAGTCCAAAAAATTAAAATTTTTATTCGTTAACTTTGAATCAGGTGATGTCGGTATTTTAAAATTAAAAATTTAAAATATTTAAAATTTATGAATTCTAAGATAATTTAAAGACATACCCGGAAAATTATATTTTCGTAAAGTTTTAATATTGATGTAATCTGATTTATGGAATACTTCTATAATTTTATTTTATTTCAAATTATATTTTGCATAACAAAATTTGTTTGACAGTCTAACATAATTGCAGTGGTGAAAGTTAAAAGTAAAAAATACACAGTCAAATTTTATAAATCAAATAGAATTTTTTTTCTTGTATGGTACCTAAGTGTGAGATGGCGCAGATAAATTTATAGTTATTTGACATTTTCGAATAGATACAATTTTAATACATAAAAAACATAATAAATTATTTCATTTTTGGTCAGCCTATTTTAAATACTTTATATAAAACACATAGTACAATCTACCTTCAAATTATTTTCAATAGATAGAGCTGTGAAATGGTTATAATATCGACATACATTTTTTTATTCTGCTCTTTTCATTTAAATGGCACAAGATGTCACTAATAAATTTTTAAATATTCTTGAATTGAAAGATTTCGCACAGATGTCGCTAATTATTTACAATTTTTTACTTTGTAACGTAAAAAATTTCAGGTAAAAAATACAATTATTTACACGTAAATAATAGTGTAAATTACGCAACGTAATTTACGTGCACAACACTGGTGGAAGTACAGTTATAATAAAGGAAAATATAAAACATTTTGAAAAAGAAAAATATACCACAGATGAAATCCAAGCTGCGGCAGTGGCTATTGCAAATGACAAAATATACAGTGGCAATTACAGGCTTGGATTGCCCGCCAAAATATTCTCTTAAGAAAAATCAATGTAAAGAATTTTTTAACTATATGTGGGAAATAGTTTTATCGCAAGTATCAATTTTAATGCTAAGAATATTTATTTGGGAGCCCGACTAACGACAAAGAAAAGGAACTCTTGAAGACAATAAGAAAGCAACTGATCCAACAGCAGACCCAACCATCAGACTCAACCAAAATACCAGATTTAATCGACTTCTTTGTAATGAGGAGTATTTTAAAGCATTACATTTCAGTGGAAAAATTCCAAAAACTGAACTAAGATCACTCACCTATCACATTAATATTTAGTGAAGACATCTTAAAAAATAAAAAACAGCCTATATTTGTAATAACAACACAGATTGGGACTATTTTACAGTTTGTTTAGATAACAAAATACAATTTAAGACTTCAACAGAAAATATAACTGAACTAGATGCTGAAGTTAAGCAATTTGTTAAGAACATTCAGCAATTAGCATGGGGAAGCACTTCTATAATAAAAGATGAATCTATAAGTCAAATCTATTCAAGAAATAACTGATCTTTTGGGAAGGAAAAGATCAGCGGGAAATAAATGACAACAAACAAGAGCTCCCTAGGATAAAACAGTAGTAAACAATTTTAGAAAAAATTATCAAGAGAGATATAATATCGCATTAATTTACAACCACCTTCATTCCAACATAATAAATATTTATTTCCCTAAAATTTTGGATTGCCAATTTCTAAATTTTATCCAACTCCGCAATTTTATCAAAGGTTTCTATCTCTAAATTTGCCTACTCAAAGGATATATGAGCCAATGGATCCTACATCCAATATGGATAAGTACAAACAGGCTACGTATGCTCAAAAACCTCAACATCAAATTGCATCCGATCAATTTATAAATTAACCTTATTTTTTCCAAACAAACGGAACGTCTAGAATACAAAGCCAGCAATTTTTTAATATAGAATTCCCTGAAAATACAAATTTTGAAAATTTCGATTTGTTTTATCCCAACGAGTTAATCGATGAATCAATCGATTATATTCCTAATCTTCCATATGACTATGATTCAGTTCAAGTGCCCAACTATTGAAAAACTCGAGAGCTTACCTTTAACCAATCAAGTAAAACATGAAATCAATGTACTTCACTACACTTGATCTTGTTTCAGGATTTCACCAAATAGAAGTGAACTCAGAAGGTATCGAGAAAACCGCATTTACAGAAGACCACGAGCATTACCAAACTTATACCAAACTTTACCAATTTGACAAAATCTTTATCGGAATGTTCAAGAAAAGAACGACCTATTATTTTAAACGAAATGTATACAAAGTGTATAGAATATTTTAAAACTCTTCTATGTAACAATCCTATCCAACACCGACTTTACTAAATCTTTTATACTGACTGCTGATGCCAGTAATGTCGCTATTTGTTCAATTTTGTCTCAAGGTAAAATTAATAAAGATCTACCTTGATGTTATGCCAGTCGAATGCTCACTCAGACTGATCAAAACTATTCTACAACTGAAAAAGAGCTTCTCGCAATTGTTTGGTCGTTAACATATTTCAGACCATATTTTTATGGCAGAAAATATACAATAGTTACTGATCATAAACCACTTGCATGACTTATGTCACTTAAAACACCAAATTCAAAATTATTTAGGTGGCGACTTCAATTAGAAGAATTGGAATATGTAGTGTAAAAAACAACAATGCAGACGAATTATCCAGAATGGTGCCTGGTGTAGAAGTAAACAATTCAGAACTTCTAAATCAAGCCAAGATACAGATGTTTGTTGTAAGTACTACACAAAAAGATCTAATAGCAACTACAAAAACCGTACTTAACGAATTCAACTAACAATTAATATTCCAACTCGACATTTCAATCAAACGAAATTATGAAATAGATTTCAAAATATTATTCTAAAAGAAAAAGCGTTGTATAGGTTTACCCAATAAGAAGTTTCATTTTGAATAGCCTGCTATTTAGGCAGCTGTCAATTTTGAAGCTAGCATCTTTTGACATTTGACAAGTAAAAGCTACGCCATTACTAAAAATGGTATGCTACACACCTCAAAAATGGGGCTGGTGCAACTTTTACGGTGAATGGATTGCGCTGCCGAGCTATGATTAATGATTTTTTATGGCCGGAATTGGAAGATATTGATGTGGACGGCATTTATTTTCAGCAAGACGGTGCTATGTGCCACATAAGGAACAAAACAATTGCAATTTTACAAAAAAAAAATCCTGACCGTGTTATTTCTCGAAGAGGTGATCACAATTGGCCACCGAGATCTTTTGAATTAATACCTTTAGTCTTTTTTCTTTGGAGCCACGCAAAAGATAAGGTCTATGCCAATGTTCCACAATCAATTCAAGACCTACAAGATGGAATTCGTGAAGTTATTGAAGGCATACAGCCGCAAATGTGCGAATTGTTCATGGAAAATTTCATGAAAAGGATATGGTGCTGCAAGCGTAGCCGTGGCGGCCATTTGGCTGATATTGTTTTCAAATTTTAACGGCATACCTCCCTCTTTACAATGAAATAAACATTCATTGATTTCTTTTAAAAAATACTCATTTTTGTTAATATCAAAATGAAACCTCTTATTGGAAAACCCGTTACAACAATCGATTTAGAGTCAAAAATTGAATCATTTTCTAAGACAAGAGACATTGACCTTATTAAAAGAAGATGAAAGTTGTGTAGATCATTTTATAAAAAATAGAATTCGAGATGAACGTATAAAACATTTGGCAACTATTTCTTCAATGACTACTGGTGATAGTTGACTTAACAATCCTATGGTCAGATACAGATTCTACAATATAGAACATCATTTGGATATAGATTTAGCATTCTCAAGAGGTATTATTCGACATTCATTGCTGAATATTTTCTATTGAGACACATGAAATTGATATCAAAATTCATTGCAAGGCCTCGGCTGCCCCACACCTAAGTCAATTTAATCGTCAACCGCTACAAATAAAGTTTGTTCTTACTACGCTTTGCCAAAACACAACATATACAGATGTATAGGCGATTTATCTAGTTCAATCACAAAAACAAGTAATACTGGCCAAAGCCGTAATCCACATTTTAGACAAGAATGGATTACCAGATGCATGCAGAGCATTACTTGACTCTAGGTCGCAATAACACTTCATAATGGAAGGTTTAGCTCATCGATTAAGAGTTAAGCATTTTAACATCGCTGGCATTGGCAACTTCAAAGTTAACGCAAACCAACGGACAATTATGACGCATGATAGAATTACTAGATAACCAAGCAGCATTTATGATATTCAAAATTGGCCTTTCAATAGATATTTTTGCTCACTTATCTTAGAAAGACAAATAAAATTCTATGATAATACACCAGTATTTCAAATTACAGCCCTCAGTTGTTAACGACGGGTAGAACTTTGTTACCACAAACAGTACGATATTGCAATCCGATATCAACAGTTCATACCCCTTCACTGGAGCAGTTATTTTAACAATTTGGCGCTCTGGAAAGACACAACGTTCCAGCAAACCAAACCACTTTCGAAGAACAGGAATGTGAAACATTCTTCAAAACCACTGTATCGCGCGATTTCTCAGGGCGATATGTCGTAACTTCACCGTTCCATTCAGAGTCCTTAAAGTAAGGAATATCAGGAATTTGGTCACTTTACTACATAAACTTTACTTCATTACTTTTTACCACATCACTGTGTACATAAATTTGCTAGTTGATCAACGAAACTACGGGTGGTATTCGATGGTTCAACTAAGACCTCTTCAAAAATGTCCTTCAATGATGGTTGGTCCTTCAATACTGCCTGGTTTGTTTACGATCATCACAAAGTTTCGAATTCACAAATACGTCTTCACTGCGGAAATTACCAAGATGCATCGCCAAACAAAACTGCATAAGTCAGATCACAAATTTTTATGTATATTTGGCGTGATAAGCCAGATACATATAGTATATCTTCGGCACTGTACCTTGCTATCCGATGTGTAATATAATTATTCAAAGACGAACAAGCGTATAACCGTATCAGTTGGCTTCCAAGGTCATTAATGAAAATTTTTACGTAGATGTTCGGGAACATCATTGAAGGCTGTATCAAAATACGAGATGAGTTAATCATGCTTTTAGATAAGCGAGTATTAGAATTTCGTAAATTCTGTTCAAATTATCCTGATATTCTAAAATTTATACCAAAAGACAAATGCGAGGTTTATCTTAACATAATGAACGTCATTAAAATGCTTATAGGCTTACATGGCAGTCACCACAATATTATTTTCACTTTCCATCATTCCTCGATTTATTATTCGATTCATTGGGCTTCAACATCTACACGCTGCACTACAAGTAGTACTAGCTACTAGAAGACCACAGTTCTAACCAATTAAAGGAAAAATAATAGCTCTTTGCACTGTCAACAATTGCATTCGCTGTTTTAAAATAAGGCATATCAGGCCATATTCATATGCTTCGCGATACGTGCTGTTCATATATAGAGATAGTTACCGATCGTACAAAAGCAGCATTCATTGCCGCACTAAAACGATTCGTAGGACGACGCGGTTTATGTCACACTTTATTCTACGAAAACTGAGATTTCTGAATACGCTTGTTTCAAATCGAAGCTGTATTTGAATCACGCCCACTTACGCTGATATCGTCAGACCTAAATGAGCTAGAAGCGTTAACACCTGGTCATTTTCTGATATAGATTGTCCAACAAATGCCATTATTGAGCAATACGTGAAGGATGTCAAAATCACATGGTCATCTAGATATGCACATCTTCAAAAGCTACATCAACAATTTTGGCATAGATGGAGCTCCGAATAGCAACGACAAAAATGGGCAGTAAAGGATGAAAATTTACCTGCTCTAAAATTGTTCCATTGCAGAATGACGCAACTGCATCTCGGCATTGATGGTGTCATACGAGTTGTAGATGTACACTCAATCTGGGGTCTACAAAAGAGCAGTCGTGAAACTATGCCCTTTACCTGCTGAGCAACTACTTTGAATACCAACATACATTCAAGGCGGGCGGTTTATGTTAGACAAATCAACATATATTCTTGTTTTACATCGCTCGCTCAACAGTGGCTTTAGAGTTGAGTTACAAAACAATAATTAAAATTTGAACTCAACTCTATTGCCACACAAATACATTGAAAATTCAGAAAAGAAGTCAAAAACGCAAAAACCCAATTAAATTTTCTAAATGTTACTGGTGCTGTAATATCAGTAGGACATGTAATCTTTATCCGGCAAATATACCAAAGAACACAAGTTCCTACGACACCAAAGCCGTAGAATTGAATATTGGCTACGTTATACGTATTGGCTATACCTTATTCGGCAATTCACTACAATCTTCACCAAAACTTTAGACAGTAAATCAATGCTTTAAAAATAAATAAATTTATTTAAAAAATTACTTAAAAATCTACTCACAAATAAATGTTTTTCCAATTTTTAGAACGTTAAAATCTTACCTGAAAGCAAAGAAAAACATACAGTATTACTAAATAAAATTTGCAGTTGGATTGTAATAACGACAAAATTGTCAAATATGTCAAATTGAATAACGTCCACCAAAGTTTATATTAAAATTTCTATCATCATTAATTTCCATGTAGATTTTCTTTAATTTAACGCTTAAATTACATCATTCCTTTTACTCGGCCATAAATTAAAGTGAATCCTTTTTTAATTTTGCGTTTATTTGGTGTACATTAAGATGCGTATAGCTCTACAATTTTATACGGTTAAACAAATACCATAAAGTATCAAACAAAATAAACAAACAAACAAAAAATAGAAAAAGCTCTATGCAAATAAATTGACCAGCAAAAAAAAGCTTTTATTACACTCATTAATATTATAACTAAGGAATTTTATTCCAAACTCACTGATTTATAACATTTTTAATTTTGTGCTAGATTGCCGCTTCCTATATTTAAACAAGTTAATTAAAAATCCTAGAACATTGCAAATTCTCTACCGTTCTTCCTTATTATTGTAACTTTTTTTTTTTTCTAATGTTTTTTATGTTATCATTAATCCATTCGTTATTTTGGTATGAAGGAAATGTATATCCTACAGTATAGGCGTTATACTCTCGATATATATATATATATATATATAGATAAAAAATTATTGTGGAAAATGTATATATGTATATATTTATATATCCGAAAAACAAAAAGACAATAATCATAAATAATTTTCCCAAATATTCGTTTATTTTGTAGGGAAAGACGAAAACTCGGAAAAAATTTTCCCAAACATTTATTCCTTTGTACATTTAAAGAATTTAATATTTTTTTGCAAAGAAAGTCTCATCGCTCGTTATGATGGTTTAATTTATGTTAATAAATTCAAAATTTGGATTTTAAGCTTTAATTAAGATTTGTCGAACAAAGAGACAAATTAAGGAAAACAGTATTTGGGAAAATTAATTGGAATTTTTGCTTTTTGGTCGAGATTTATTTAAAAAATTGTTTCTCATTAAAGTTAAATTTATAAAAAAAAAACCAAAAAATGTTTCCAAAGTGGATATGGAGCTAAGGCTCCAAATTTGTTTTGAAGGTCTGGTTTGTAAATTATAGTCATCTTTTGTAATTGTAATACTATCTACAAAATATGTAATATTACAAGCAAATATTGCATGTGGCAACAAATTTTTTGAAAATGTGGGCAATGTATGGAACGAGCTAAGCCGGCTAAACCCGTGGGGATCACCAAAAGAAGATAGGATATTGAATCGAAATTAAATCAATCAGAGCCACTTTACAAGTATTACTAACATTCAGAAGATAGCTAACCGACATCTGTTACAGAATACTTAAATTAGCCAGCCTATTTATAGATATTTTCATAGAATTGTAAATTATATTTACATCACCTTTAAGCCATTTAGATAACTCTCCGCAAAAATGTCTATCGTCTCAAACACACTCAACATTGGTTATATATTTAGAGGTTATTGATCGTTCGATATTTAGTGTTTTTTTTCAATGAAACTGAGATACAAGGAGTCCAAAATATAAAAAATAAACTATCAAAAGCGTTAATATAATCTTCGTTGCAGCGTTTAAAACAACCTAACCCATCGAAGTTCAAGTAAAAAACAGTAATGTCAGTAAAAAACAACCGACAAAATAGTTCAATTTAAGGACAAAATTGTTCAATTCGAGAGCAATTACAACAAAGATGGAAAAAGCCGCAAAACGAAAAGATATTTGGAAACGAAGATAGGGTTCGCAAAAACAGATGAACAGATTTACAACTTTGTTCCACCAATCAACAAAAATCATCCATACACCAATGAAAGAATCACGATGGCAACGATGTAAAAAAGGCTTATAGAGGAAATGCGCCAGCTATTAAACACTGGGCCACCACTTACACCTACAGAAGAAGTCGAGTCCAATAAAAATCCCAAAACAAAAAACAAAATATAAACGGAACAAAGAAGCAAAAGCACGCTCAACCAGTTTCTACGAAGACAAGACTTTAAAATAGGAGAATTATATAGAGACATAGCGACCAAAATCAAAGGCTCTCACATACGCACAAAATTAACTTTCTCAAATATCATCTTAGTGGAGCAGCTGGCAAACTGATGTCACTTGGAATCAACCAATGATAACTATAACATCGCTTGGCGTATGTTAAATAATAGATACAACAGCAAAAGGTTAATTATAACTGCCTACCTAAATACTCTATTAAACCAATCATCAATTAGAATTTGCACGATACAACCATCAGAAGCCTAGGAATAAACGTTGATTCATGGAATTCATTTCTAATTTTCATCTTATCAAAGAAATTAGACAATGAAATAAGATGAATTTATGTAAGTTCACCCGAGAATCCGGCAGAATTTCTAGAAACCGATGAATTTCTGAAGTTCCTTAAACTACATAGATTTTTCAAATCTTTAAAAGCCTCTTTAGAAGCACTAAAACGCATCAACAAAATCCACAAATGGTAAAGCAAACGTTTTCGGCCATAACCCTAAAAGGAATTAGTGTCTATTGTCAAATGAATCACACACTAGACCAATGTGCAAGGTTTAAGCAGTTTTTGACAACAGACAAAAATCAAATAGCAATACTTCTTCAGCTTTGCAGAAGATGGTTGTCATCAACACACCAAACATACCGCAGCATCCAAAACAAACGAGGCGCGATTTGTAATGGGATACATCACACCATTCTGCACGCAGTAAATAACAAAGCACAAACAAGAGCACATGTGCAGTAAAAAACTGGTTACTAACATAAATCGCGATAAAGAACACGTGTTGTTAGCCACAGCAATGGTCAAAACTTTACTAACACCAATAGAAGCTGTACCACGTTACGAGTCCTGATAGACCCAGTATTACAAGCAACTTTTATTACAAAAGAAGCAGTTCAGAAATTTAAGCTGAAGGGGTAAAATCACTAACACTTTTTGCCGTTGGCACTTGGCGAAACACACTAAATATCATTTTTAATAAAAACACTTGTTTTATATTTCGCAAACACAAAATTTTATTTTATTAAATAAAACTCAATTAATTTCGACTTGTTAAGTCATCATCAGGAGTTAAACTACTAAAGGTTACATACAAAAATCATGGTAAAAATAAAAAAAAATAAAAAAAAAAAAAAAAAAAAAAAAAACCTATGTGTAATAAAAAAGATGATTATTATGGAAACGGAAAGCCCTAAAAAAAGAAAAGGAGGTAAACAAATTATTAAATTTATTATTTGAAAATAAGCCCACACCGCTTATTTTATTTAAAGGGGGAACTGACCTAAAATAGAAAATTAATATAAACAGGTGGTCCAGGTAGAATAGAACAAAGCGACGGTTAAATTTGTTTTTACTTTTTTCCCTTTTACTAAATTTATGTCGGACGGTTATGAAATAAAGCGGGATCTGAGAGTGGGGAAAATCGAATTTCTCTTTGTTCGTTAAGGATATTTTGATTGAAAAATATTGCTTTCCGAATTTCATAGGATTCTAGAGTATCTAACCGCTTACCCTTCCCTTGAATATGTAGAACATCTAAGCTATTTATTGAAGAAGAATGATTTTCTAGAACTAAATGATTATGAAATGACGACTCTTTCAACCCTGACAAATGTTCGTTTACTCTAATTTTGAATTTACGCCCTGTTTGTCCTATATAGCTGAAGCTACAGTCATTACAACTAATCCTATAGACACCTGACTTTGAAAGTAAATCTGTTTTTGGAATATTATTAAAAATAAGTTTTTTAATAGTGTTTCTATTGTAAAATGCAAAATTAATATCACTAAATTGAGAAACAATGTTACTTAATCTCTGGCTAGTTTTCCCTATATACTCAAGCCGACGCCAATTTTTGGAAGTTGTATTTTCTACGGGGTAGATGCTTTTAAGCGATTTCTTTTTAAGTTTTTTTGTTAATAACTTAGATATGGTTTTAACTGGATATCCGTTGTTAGTTGCTATTTTCATGATGGTATTAAGTTCTTTATTGTAATTAGTGTTAGTCATTGGAACATTAATTAGTCTTTCAATAAAAGAGTGAAAGGCTGACATTTTAATGTTATAAGGATGGTTTGATGAATTAGGAATAATGGCGTCCGTATAGGTAGGTTTACGATAGATACTAAAATCTAAAGAAGAATTAATTCGAGTTAAAGTTATATCTAAAAAATTGATTGAGTTGTTCTTCTCAACTTCTAGCGTAAAATCTATGGTGGGAAATTGAGAATTTAACCAAATGAGAAAAGAATTCAATAATCTATCAGTTCCATTCCAAAGGCATAAAACATCATCCACATATCTATGCCAAAAAATTATATGCCGGAAATGTGGATTCGAAGATGAAAGAATTTTCCTCTCGAAAAAATTCATGAAAATCTCGGCTAGCAAAGGTGATAAGGGTGAGCCCATGGGTAAACCGTCTGAGAATTTATAGAATTTGTCGTTTGAACAAAAATAATTTTGTTCGATACAAGTATCGAAAATACACTTCAATTCCTCACGAATAGAGATATCTAAAACATCGTGGTCAATATGGTTATAAACAACTTTGGTTAAAACATTGATTGGAATGGAAGTAAACAGGCTGACTACATCAAACGAAATTAATTTTGAATGTAAGGGAAGGTTTATATTTTTGATTCGGTCAATTAATTGAACAGAGTTTTTGACCGAAAATTCAGAATTAAAATTAGTATATTGATTGAAAAAGTTAATGAAACCCCCACACAGCTTATAAGCAGGAGCTTATAAGAATCAAAAATATAAACCTTCCCTTACATTCAAAATTAATTTCGTTTGATGTAGTCAGCCTGTTTACTTCCATTCCAATCAATGTTTTAACCAAAGTTGTTTATAACCATATTGACCACGATGTTTTAGATATCTCTATTCGTGAGGAATTGAAGTGTATTTTCGATACTTGTATCGAACAAAATTATTTTTGTTCAAACGACAAATTCTATAAATTCTCAGACGGTTTACCCATGGGCTCACCCTTATCACCTTTGCTAGCCGAGATTTTCATGAATTTTTTCGAGAGGAAAATTCTTTCATCTTCGAATCCACATTTCCGGCATATAATTTTTTGGCATAGATATGTGGATGATGTTTTATGCCTTTGGAATGGAACTGATAGATTATTGAATTCTTTTCTCATTTGGTTAAATTCTCAATTTCCCACCATAGATTTTACGCTAGAAGTTGAGAAGAACAACTCAATCAATTTTTTAGATATAACTTTAACTCGAATTAATTCTTCTTTAGATTTTAGTATCTATCGTAAACCTACCTATACGGACGCCATTATTCCTAATTCATCAAACCATCCTTATAACATTAAAGTGTCAGCCTTTCACTCTTTTATTGAAAGACTAATTAATGTTCCAATGACTAACACTAATTACAATAAAGAACTTAATACCATCATGAAAATAGCAACTAACAACGGATATCCAGTTAAAACCATATCTAAGTTATTAACAAAAAAACTTAAAAAGAAATCGCTTAAAAGCATCTACCCCGTAGAAAATACAACTTCCAAAAATTGGCGTCGGCTTGAGTATATAGGGAAAACTAGCCAGAGATTAAGTAACATTGTTTCTCAATTTAGTGATATTAATTTTGCATTTTACAATAGAAACACTATTAAAAAACTTATTTTTAATAATATTCCAAAAACAGATTTACTTTCAAAGTCAGGTGTCTATAGGATTAGTTGTAATGACTGTAGCTTCAGCTATATAGGACAAACAGGGCGTAAATTCAAAATTAGAGTAAACGAACATTTGTCAGGGTTGAAAGAGTCGTCATTTCATAATCATTTAGTTCTAGAAAATCATTCTTCTTCAATAAATAGCTTAGATGTTCTACATATTCAAGGGAAGGGTAAGCGGTTAGATACTCTAGAATCCTATGAAATTCGGAAAGCAATATTTTTCAATCAAAATATCCTTAACGAACAAAGAGAAATTCGATTTTCCCCACTCTCAGATCCCGCTTTATTTCATAACCGTCCGACATAAATTTAGTAAAAGGGAAAAAAGTAAAAACAAATTTAACCGTCGCTTTGTTCTATTCTACCTGGACCACCTGTTTATATTAATTTTCTATTTTAGGTCAGTTCCCCCTTTAAATAAAATAAGCGGTGTGGGCTTATTTTCAAATAATAAATTTAATAATTTGTTTACCTCCTTTTCTTTTTTTAGGGCTTTCCGTTTCCATAATAATCATCTTTTTTATTACACATAGGTTTTTTTTTTTTTTTTTTTTTTTTTTTTTACCATGATTTTTGTATGTAACCTTTAGTAGTTTAACTCCTGATGATGACTTAACAAGTCGAAATTAATTGAGTTTTATTTAATAAAATAAAATTTTGTGTTTGCGAAATATAAAACAAGTGTTTTTATTAAAAATGATAAGAAGGGGTAAAAAGTATTTGCCAAAATAGCTAGGGTTGAGGTCACAGCATTGGAAAGGTAAAGAAAATAGTGAACATTAAAATCCAACCTATCACCATATCTGAATTCCAGTTGCACTTAGATGCTCTAGTGGTTCAAAAACATACAAAACTGCTACCAGAACAACAGATACAAACAGAAAGCTGGGAGCATATTCGAAACCTAGAACATGCGGATCCAAATTTTAACACACCAAGCTCCATAGATATGTTGCTTGAAGATTATTATTCAAAGATCGTGTTAGGAGATGTTATAAAAAGAAGTCCAGAACACCAAACAGCGCAAAAAAAAACTAGGATGGATCGTGTTCGGTAAATTCAAAAGTTCAAGTGCCCAACACCATCATATAAAAACCATGATATCATATATCGACTTAGAAAATCAGTTACAACGATTTTGGAAAATTAAAGTAGTCAACCTAGAGCGAGAATTTACCAGCGATGAACAAAGATGTGAGGCACACTTTAAAAATAACTACAAAAGATACGGCCACATATCAAGCCACAAGAGTTCTACATCAGTCAGCTCAGGATGATGGCAACACACTACCAGCAGCAATAACAGCGGTTAGTGAAGATTTTTATGTGGATGATATATTATCAGGAGCGGATACAATTACCAATTAGGTAATCTCTTAAGTCAAGAAGGTTTCAATCTAAGAAAATGGAGCAGCAACAGCCACAAAATATTACAAAACACAGTTACTGAACATCTAAATGAAAATGATTATACAATCGAAATAGGGAAAATCATCAAAGCCCTTGGTATCATGCTAGCTCTCAACCGCTCAAATTATTGGATAATAAAGGGTCCGTTAGCAGTTAAAACTTTCATCAACAAATGTGTAATTTGCTACAAACAAAAAGCACGGTCTATTAAACAATTAATGGGTGATCTTCCAGCAGCAATAGTTATTCCATCCAGACCATTCACACACAGGAGAGGATTACACCGGGCTATTTTACCTGCAACATTCGCCAGCACGAGGTAATAAAAGCTATAAGGGCTATTTAGCAGTGTTAGTCAGTTTCGCAATAAAGGCCGTTCACTTAGAAGTAATAAGCAACCTGCCATCTGTGGCTTTTTTAGCGGTGTTTCTCAGCACGTCGAGGTTATTGTTCGGACCTCTACAGCGACTGTGGTTCCAACTTAATAGAAGCTTTAAAAAATTATGAAAAACGATATGATCACTGCATTCAAACAACTACTCGAAAACTTGGCGAGACAGCTTGCAAAGGATGGCAGACTATGGCTATATATACCGCCAAAGGAACCACACATGGGTGGACTATGGGAAGCGGCAGTGAAATTCGTAAAGATGACAACAATAGTTCGTCAAATAGAAGCATGCGTAATCTCTCGACCGCTTCTTCCATTGAAGAAGACATAGAAAAGTCATTGGAGTCTGATGATAATGCTACACCAATAACCTGTCAACACTAGCACTGGAACATTTTCGGATAGGTGAGCCGCTCCGAATTGGACCAGAACCAACATATCTAAATCTAAAAAACTACTTGTCTTTTCTGCAAAAGTCTCCATCGTGAAAGGAGACTTTTGCATAAAATAACTCAAGAATTCGGGAAGATCTGGCTAAACGAATAAGTAGTACTGTTACAGAAGCGAAGTAAATGGGATATAAAGGGACCAAATATAGCAAAAAGGAAGCTTGTACTTATTAAAGACGAAAAACTGCCTCCTGGAAAATGGTCTCTAGGAAGAATCGTTTGGAGCCCGAAAATATGCTACCACTCCAGCTGGTAACAGAAAATTCCAACATAAAATTGCTAATATGGCACATTTTAGAAGTCAATTTTAGAATTTTAACTAGAAACAATTTTTGTTAGTATAATTCAATTGTTTTACAATTAGAATATTAATTAATGGAATGAATATTAATTGGAAAAAGTTATAAAATTATTTAATTCTAATAGATCAAAAATTGAAATGAAAATAGTAAGATGTTCCGATATATAAAACAAAAGAACAAAAGCTATAAAAGAACATCGCCTCAAAATATGCCAAAAATATATGAATATATATATTTTTGGCAAGTACCTCAAATATATACCGAACACGTTATATAAAATATAAAAGCATTTAAAATAAAAGGATGAGAATCAGCCAACTGAACCTGAAGCTAAGGTGGTTCGAGTCGATGACGATCAACAACAAAAGCGTTATAAAATTCAGCATGTAAACACTAAAATGTTTCGAAAGATTATTAAAGACAAGAAGTAAAACGATCCAGTAATGTAATCCGTAATTACATTAATCCGTAATTAAAGAAGATCCAGCTAAGCTCGAAAGCCATCTCATCATCTCGCAGAAAAATTATCATACTGCTTGGAATATTTTATGATCCAGATATTAAACACCAAAGAATCAATAAAGGTTTTTATGATGCTATATTGATGAACATTCTAGCTAGCTAGCAAAACATTTATGATCAATACGTCATGTAATGGACGAAAATCTAATTTAAACACACTTTATTTGACAAAAAACTTTAAAATTAATATAAATTAGATTTTTATTAAATTGATTAAACATTATAAATCAATTGAATTAACCGTTTTATGCCCAATACCGCAACAATCATTTAAATCGACCATTAGAATAAAAATTGATCAGCATAATCCTACCTTAAATTTAACTACATTGCTCATTTTTCGTCTACACATATTTTCTAAAATGAGCAATTAAATTAAATTTTTTGAAAAAATTACGAATATAAAATGTAAGTGAACATATCTGCAAATGGTATAGGTGAACGTACTTGAATATTAATTTTTTTTTTTTTTTTTTTTTTTTTTAATGAGTTATTAAGATGATAATTATTCTATTTTGTGTTCAAAAATTTTAATTGAAATGTGTATTATATTTAAAAAGAAAAAAGAGACGACATTTAAGAGTATTATATGTCTTCGTGTGTGTGTAACATACGTGTTTTAGAATAAATTATTGCATTAAACAAAAAAGAGAAGCAGATATGATATTCAAATTAAAGAGTTTTGTGCTTAAAATTTATGGAATATTTATATATTTTCGGTTAAATTAGACAAATATGGAAATGGCAAGAAAATTATGGGTGGTTAATATTTGTATTAGCTAATATTAACCAACTTATTGTTATGATAGTATTCTACGCCAAACCATTTTGTCCTTGTAGAATCGTTTCCAGAATTACTGCATTGTATAGCTTAACCTTGATAACAGAACTTGAGTTTTGAAAAACTTTTTTAACTGCACCAAATTTGCTCGACAAAAGCTTACTAAAACGGCAGGTTGATGCAAATACATTCTAATTATTGAGATTTGTTCTAATCTCGCAAAGTACAATCTTTGAATCAAACTAATATTATATTCTACGTTCCTACTTATCTCTGGCGTTGCTCCTAGTGACAAAAAATTTATTATTTACTTATTATGTTACTGTGATACCTGCATTTTTAGTAAACAAGTGACTTCAAACAGATTTTATACACACACAATAATAACTTTGACAATATAAATATCTGTATCATGTGTACAAATGGTATGTGATTATCGAGAAGAGGTCCTTAGTTGTAGTGGAATTGACTATACAATATATTGACCAATCAAATGGCTTCATTCTCACAAAAAATTGAATTGTTTAGTTTTAGTTTTACTAAACTCAACAGTGAGATCATGGGACTAAAAAACAAACCTCAAAAAGTGAAATTAATATTCGAATAGCTCAACTTATAAGATGATTTTTCATCAGATATAGAATTTAAACCGTTTAGAGATGTAATGTGTGAAGTCAAGGATGGAATTATATCATTTATTGAATTTTTTATTAGTTGCCGAGTTAACATTATTCCGCTTAGTAACAAATTACTTAACATTTAAGTCCAAGTTGTAGGGTCTCAAAAACCGAGACAAAGGAAGAAAAAAGACTACAAAATAACATTAAAACATTAATCCGAGGCTAGTGAACTAAAATATAGCCATAAGCAGAATTTACATAACTTGTATTTAAAAAAAAATAAAAAATTATCCAAAGCAACTTTTGGAGTTTTTTAAGACAGCACGTGAAACTAACGGGTTTTCTGCATATATGGCATTCAATGATGAAAAATCATTAAACCCGCAAGTCATTTCTACCATGCGGACGTTTTTTTCAATCCTTCTTTAAACCGGAAGATGTTGATAAGTATGAAAATTCACACCACGTTTTACTAAAAACATTCGGCGATGGTATAATATCTTTTTTGTATGCTTTTTTATCAGTCGTTGAGATTCAGAGAATTCCCTCAAAAATGGAAGATAACCTGAATAACGCTTTTATTCAAAACTGAAACAAGAAATGAAGAAACATGTTATAGAGGTATAACGTCGATTTTAGCTTGTAATATGCGATTCCTCCAAAGAAGTGGTTCCTTGATATGATTTTCCGTCCCAACATGGGTTCACATTGAATTTGCTAAAACGTTTGACACCATTAGACACTGTAAAGTACTAGAACGGATATACTTGTTTGGTTTCTCAAATATGTTATCGGTTTAAGTCTTATTTAAGAAATCGCATCCAACACATTGAAATTGTAAACAGCAGCTCTAGATTCGAAAATGAAGAACAATTAAGAACCTATAAGCGATGCCAAAAAACTCCAAGAATACATTGATAATTTAGAGCATTGGTGTGAGTGAAATCTTCTTTACCTTATTGTCAAAAAATGTAAGACTTTAGTATTCCACCGGAAATTGAATCCAGTTATAAGACAATACCCAATTACAAATATGGCACTTCAGAAATTATCTAAAATCAAGACTCACCAGAAACTCTGACCTCTTTTAGTCAACCACTTTCAGATGCTGAGAGCTAAAATCAACAGGCTGTTGAATAAACCAAAACCAAAGAATTTAGCTAAACATGAAATATAACTAAAACGAATTGTAATTCCGTAACTCCTTGGATTCCCTGAAATGGACACCCTTCCATAATTTATTCAGAAGAATTATTCATGAAAAAAATGATATAAGTGAAACCATCAAAATGCACCATCGTTCTTGGAAGTGCGGACAAAATATTAAATATCACTTGGAGGCAACCGGTGATAAATATGCTTTGTAAACCGCTTGCCTGCTTTAAAAATAAAATCTAGGCATCACAATATTACCATCGTATCATAATTCCAATTATTATGAAAAAACTTGACAATGAGACATCACGATTATATGAATGTCTGTTGAGGAACCATATGACATGCCAACAAGAGAAAACTTTCTCAGTTTTCTAGAACATCAATTCCTAAGCCTAAGCAAATCAAATCTCGAGTAGTAAGCAGATAACTAGTCTATCTCAATGCTTTTATGCCAATCATCCAAAAACCACGCAGATTCGGCATCCAGGAGTATCGAAGTCAATCAACTAATCACTCACAATTTATGGTGGAACGGTTCTTAGAGAATGTTTAAGAAAGCAATACTGCTTGCGCCAATAATAATGGACCAAATCAATTGGAATTAAAACAGCATGTTTTGGATGATACTACAGGAAAAACAAAGTACTACTTCGTAAATCCTCTAAAAACATTGCCCAACTATTTGAAACTGAACGTATAAAATGGTATTCCATAACTTTAGTCTCACTCCATTTTGGAGGATTTTGAGAGGGGGTAAAAAAGGCAGTGAAAAGCAACCGTGACTTTTGAAGAACTATCAACTACCACCTCGCAAGTAGAAGCGGCACCTATGGCATTCGATCCCATAGATATCACTTTTTTAGCTCCAGGGATTTTTCAATCGGTGCCCCATTACGATCAACTCTACAAGAAGGACCAACCATTGACGGTTTATCACGATGGACACTGGTAAAAAAAATTAAACAAGATTTCTGGATAAGATAGCGCTTCGAGTTCTTAAATGCACTTTAACATATACCGAGCAAATGGCGCAGTGGTTAAAGCTGCGGTGTTTGAATCGAGAGGAACCGGGTTCGAATCCCAAAGGAGGAGAGACGTAAAGGCATTTTGCCATCGCTTGATTGCGATCGATGATGATGATACACATAACTGTGACCCTTTGTTGGAGTACAGAGTGCATGGGCAGGACCATCGTCAATTTCAGTTCAAGCTGTCTGAAGTGATACAATGTGCTTAGATAAAAATTTCAAATGAAACTTTTATTTGTGGATTCTCGATTTTGCTGGTAATGGCGTAAAATCTGACGATAAATTCACCGCGAAATAGTTGGGAGAGCTTCGGCCCCCGTGCAGATGGAATAAATTGCTTCTTTTTTAAGCAAGATGCAAAGGAAGATGCAAAGCCGATATTTTTTAATGCTGTATTCGGTGCAATACGAGTTGAATCGAAAGGTACAGGTGGAACGCGTTGAAAGATGGTCGAGACTACAGCACAGCGAACCTCTATACAGCACATACGAACCTCTATACAGCGAACCTCTATACAGCCATATCTCGACGAAATTTTAACTAGTCTCTTTAAGGCGTTGCCGAAAACTATTTACTATCTTGATGATATTCTGATAATAGATATATTCTGGAAGCAGTGTTTCAACAACTTGATGTTCACATTAATCACATTAATGAAAATAAATGTTTATTTTTTAGACGTGAAGTCGAATATCTCGGCCACATTATTAGGCGGTGTGGAATAAGACCGAGCCCAGGTATGATGGCGGATATTAACAATGCTCCAGTCCCTGAAAATTTGAAGAAGATTAAGGCTTTTTTGAGGTTGGTAAATTTTAACAGAAAGTTAAATCCAAGCAAGGAGAAGGACTTCATGACTGATGTTAGTCCTTTTGGGGTGGGTGCCGTTCTTAGCTAAGTATAACTAAGTAACTAAGTTACTTAGTTATACTTAGTAACTACCTGGGCTTAAGTAACTACCTGGGCTCTTAGTAACTAAGTAACTAAGAGCCCAGGTATGATGGCGGATATTAACAATGCTCCAGTCCCTGAAAATTTGAAGAAGATTAAGGCTTTTTTGAGGTTGGTAAATTTTAACAGAAAGTTAAATCCAAGCAAGGAGAAGGACCTCATGACTGATGTTAGTCCTTTTGGGGTGGGTGCCGTTCTTAGCTAAGTATAACTAAGTAACGCGATCAACGGTTTTTACTCGCTTCTGCGAGTTTATCGACAACGGACAAGAAAAATTTGCAGCTCTATAAGGAGGGGTTCGCAATAATTTTCTGGTTAAGAAATTTCAGAAATTTTTGTTTGGGTACTCTATTGCCCTAGTGATATATCAATTACTACTGCTAGCAGACACCAGCGAAGAACCATCATATTATCAAGGTACCATTATACAATTAAGTATCGGAAGGTGCAATATCTTGTGATTCTTGATGCTATATCAAAACTACCCCATGATTATAATCAGTCAATGTGTTTTGAAAGACGACGACTATTTACCATAACTTGTCATGAAGATGTGGCACACGTAACAAAGCAAGACTTTGTGCTAATGAAAAAAATGCCAAATGTAATAAAGATCAGTCTTTTCTATTACAGTTCGGGGAATGAAACCATATTCGATTCACAAGAAAGAGTTAATTATCCATGATGAATGTCCAATGTCGTTAAACCATTGTTGCTGCAAAAGCATCTTTTTCAATTGTTATACATGAAGAGGAAACTCTATATGATGACGAAACGTGTAAAGTTTGCCAAAAATATCAAATCACAAACATGACTGATTCCCAAAAACTCAAAGTGGCCAAGAAATGAACGAGTGAGGTATGTACGAGTGAGTAAATAAACTAATCTGTTTGATTGCTAACTCACTGTACATTTGTTTAGTTTCCTGATTCTTTTTTAGATTCTTCTGAAGGTTCAGAAATCATCAATTAGCATTTTACAACGATTTCTGCATTTTATCAATGGAGAGCGAAATCGGTTTCTTTTGGTATTATTGTAGCCGTAACTTCAAATGACTGCACATTATTAAAATGAGAAGTAATTGTTAACTACGTCAAGAATTGGATACTGCTTTGGTATCACTAATTCCACTGACACGATTTTATGCCACTCCTTTTTTCTAAATCTTAAGTGATGATGTTTCAAAACAAATTAAGATGTGATGCACCATACCACGCTTTTTACAGCAAAAATCCCTTTGCGCTTAAGGCACTAAATTGATAAGCAGTATTGCATTTTGTATTCTTAGAGCTGAATGAGCAACGAGAGACGAATGCTCTTTTGAAAAATGCTGCCTGAGTTGGAAGCTGAATAAATCTCGACTTTTTCCTGTTTTAATCCATATTTTGTAATGTAGATACCCTCTTTATAAATCCTTCCCATTATGAAATTCTGAATTTTTTCTTTTTACGGATGAGTTTATGTAAACCACCTAGAACGTCAAACAAATTAAAAAATTGTCAACGAGTTTGTCTTTACTACCCAAATACATTAAGTCGTGGTTTAATCAATTTTTTTGAAATCTAATTTGAATTAACTTTAAAGTTTTGTGTCAAATAAAGTGTAGATAAATTAGATTTTTTTTGCGATGATTATAATATATTTTTCAAAAAACGGTTAATTCAATTGATTTGTAAAGTTTAGTCAATTGTTTTAAAATCTAATTTATATTAATTTTAAAGTGTGTAAAATAAAGTGTATATAAATTAGATTTTCGGCGATTACATGACGTTTTGGTCACAAAAAGGTTAATTCAATTGATTTGTAATGTTTAATTAATTTTATTAAAATCTGCATAATTTTATTGATATGTGATTATAATATATTATTTTTCTTCGTGTGAAGAATATGCTGTAACTCATTAACCTTTAGGGCCGACTGCATTATATTTTAAAAAATGAATATTAAAGCAATACTTTGGATTATTTAATTATAAATAAATCAAATCTCCATCCACATTACATGCCGTAATACCGATGGGAGAACGCAAATATTTAACCATCATTCAATAATTAATTTTATTTTAAATATTTCATTTTATTTTTATAATTAATTAATGCTATTACACCCTCAAGAATTTTAATAATCCGATCATCGTACCACCACCCCAACTATACAATTATAATATTTTTAAAAGCGAATTCGAAATGAAACTTATTTTCCACTTGAATTTTATATATTAACAAAGTTGAATGAAAATTGATTAGGATTAAACCGGATTATTAATTAAATTTTTTTTAAATATATATTTGTAGACGTATCGATTCTACGAAATGTAATCGGAATCGTATCGGATTGATGACAGAATTCGATGAAAAATTTAATCAATCTCGTTGGAAAATAATCAAGTCAAAGAGATTTTTCTCGGAATTATTTTTTACATACGATAGATAGTGTATTAACACATGAGCCATAATAAAATAAATTTTCCTATTTTAATCTGGCTTAATTAAATTTTATTCATTAAACTCAAATCGAAACATAAATATAGAAAACTTGAAAACTTTTTTGTTTCGTTAAAATCTTTTCTTTGTGTGTTCTCTTAATTCCGCCTGAAATTTATATTCCTAATATTTATTGATATTCTAAAGGAGGAAAAAGTTTTTAAATTTATTTTTGGAAAAATTCAATCTATCTTCTGAATACATTATGTAACGAAGCGTATACGAAAGTCATTTTAAGATTAATTTATATTTAATTTAGTTTAAGAGACATGGTGATTAGTGCGGTATGGGTGGCCTCTTTATAAAATAAGCTTTAAAATTTACTCAAATTAGTATCATGTTTGAAAAAATTTGGAGACTCTTTAATATATCATTGGGGTATGTAAATTTAATCATTATAAGAACAGCAAATTAGATCGTAGTAATTTTAGGAAAGATACGAATTTCGAATTAGTTTGATTTTCCTAAGAACAGCTCTTAGAACTGAGGAAAATACACTCCAATTTGTTAAAGGTCTATCATTAAGCTTTGGTGATTACCATATGGAATAGGCTAATCGCAAAGAAAATTTCTGCAAAAGATTATGTTGCTTCGTAGTTCTTCCACAATTAATCTAGTGCCGCTGCAAAGTCCACGGTTTGAATTCATATTTCTCAGCAACATGGCCCAACAACCGATTTTGGGAGGTGGCATCCCCATAGCTGCTTGAAGAATGCTTCTTATTTTTCACAATTTGAAATTGAATCCAAGCTGTAGTATGATTGCTGTCCTATTTAAGTTTTGCCATAATGCACACGTTAATCTTAGGAGCCATTCTACGAATTCTTTTTCTTTCACATTCACATGCATGTTTCTAATCAATTAAAAGTCAAGAAAATGTTGCCATAACTTGATGCCATTTATACTGAAAACTCGACTATACTCCAATTTACCACGAGACAGTACGGAGTTGCTCAACGAATGGGACGAGCTTAATAAAACTACACTAGCTGACCCCACAGGAAGACCAACCAAATGAAATAGACGTGCTGCTGGGAGTCGGACACTTCATGAAAATCTTGTCAAATGGCAAACTAGAAGGCCCCAACAAATTGATCGCTCAAAACACGATGTTTGGGATAATCAGTGAAGGCGACGAGCATACGCCAGTACAAAATTCATTCAACACCAACCTTGAATTCAAAATCGGCAACACTTCAAAAATTCTGGAACCTAAACGAATTACCAAAGCACGGCCACATGACCATGCAAGACTCCCGTACGCATCATCTCTTGGAGAATCACTAAACCAAGCAATCGCCCACTTTACCAGCATAGAGAAAAGGTTACAATCGGACACACACCTAAAAGCAGAATACATCAAATTCATAGATGAATATTTCAATGTAAATCATATGGAAGAGCTCAACGCTGCAGATCATTTAATTTCATTATCAAACCACTTCTACCTGCCACACCATCTGTTGATAAAACAAGCGGATACTATGAAAAAGTTACAGGTTGTATTCAACGGGTCGGCGGTTACCAAGACTTCTGTATTCCCCAATCAAACGTTAATGGTAGGGCCATCCACGATTCCGACTTAATCCAACCACGATTCCGACTTAATAAGGTAGCATTTACGACAGACATACAGCAGATGTATTGACAGGTACGATTACATCTAGACCACGTGAGTTACCATCGCATTATATGAAGAAGAGATCCAACCGAGGCATTCAAACAATTTAAGTTAACAACCGTAACCCACGGAACTGCGTTAGATGCCTATCTTGCCACTCCAGCTCTAGTTCAATTAGCCAAAGACATCGAAACTTTGAACCCAGTCGCTTTAGCTATTATCAACAACGACTTTTATGTGGATGACGTTTTGAGCGGTGCTCACTCCAACGAAGCAGCCATTACCTCAGCAAAAGTTTCCATCAAGTGCTGGGCTCAGCGAGATTCAAGTTATGGGCGTTCAACTCTGAAAAGTTTCTGCAAAATATCGCTGCGGAAGATCCAGTAAGCACCATAGTAATGATGAAAGACAACCCGCACAAAGTACTAGGATTGCACTGGAATTGCGAGAAATATAACTTCACCTTCAAAATCAACTGCTCGTGCCTAGTGATCTCACACTGACAAAGAATCCCTTTCTATCGGACCCGTCTCGTTTATTTGTTCCGCTGGGGTGGCTATCTCCAATCACTATCGCTGTAAAGGTGCTTTTTAAAAAACTATGGTTGCTATCTCTAGGATTGGATGACACTATGCTCACTAAGATTGCTGATACATGGACAAACCTCAAGATCGAGTGGAGCATATCGAACAAATTACAATACCAAGTCACCTGAGAGACAACGATCTATATAAGGAAGCTCATGGATTCTGCGACGCCAGTACGGCATCTTACGCTGCAACATTTTAGTTACGTGTCATCGATCCGATCAGCGAGATTAGAGAATACCTAATCACATCCAAAATAAAAATTTTACCTATTCGGCCCGTAATGATCCCGAGATTAGAGCTACTAGCTGCACACCTATACTGGCGAAACTATCAAAATCTTTCATTCAAACACTAAAAATCGAAAGCATGCCGTCTTACTCCTGGACTGATTCTGAAATAGTGCTCCTGGTTAACAAAACAGGTTAACAAAACAGCCCCCAACTCTACCATCGTTTATTGCGAATCGGACGTCACAGATACACAAATTGTTACCTAAAACAAAGTCGCAACATGTAAGCACGATGTGATTTGCGTGCTGCCAATCATCATCTTTGGTTGAAAGGGCCCGAATGGGTACGTCAAAAAAGAGCCGCATGGCCAGAAGAAAAATTGATCATATTTTCAATAATCCAGAACCCACCGATATATCAATAATATACTCAAACGAAGCCACAATTGAGGTCAATGTATTAGAGCATATAAGGATTAAGCGCATCATTGCATGATGCATCCGATTCCTCTACAAATAAAAAAAACATCATATGAAAACTAGGTTGCAAATTTCCACCCTCGCTAGCGCAAAGGGCGAACCACCGCCTGCTTGTGAAGACATTAAAATTGCGGAGCGGTGTATGTGGCGTTGGGCTTGGCAATCTGAGCACGAAAGAGAAATAAAAGATCGACGACTGACCATTGCGAATTGCTCGGGTTACGCAAGACATCAAGTGATTTTGCCGAAAGCTTATCGACTAAGCATTGCCATATTAATCTCGATGCATACGACTTACTTACATCCGACGGCATCCACTTTTTTCCGTTTGTCTCGCCAGAAATACTGGATCCTAGGCGGCAAGGTATTACTAAAGAAGAACACAAACGCTTGCAAGATATGATTCAAGATGACGGCTCAACCTGTGCCCAACTAATGGGAGATCTACCCAATGTACCAACCACTCAAACACAATGTTTTTCAAAGGTAGGTGTTGACTACGCCGGCCATTCCAAGCCACCGTCAAACGAAGTAGAGGAACTTTACCAACAAGCCGGTCATGGATTTATCCACGAACGGATTCAGAGGAGCGCTAAGAAGGTTTGCCGGTAGACACAACAAACCAACTGATATATTATCGGACAATGTAACTATCTTCAAGGATGCCAGCGGGAAGTTGTTGGAGTTAACGCAAGCACTAAAAGAACCAACACGCAATCATCAGATTGCTGAATACCTTGCCGAAAAGGGCGCTCAATAGCACTTCATACTATCCGCCATTAAAAATCATTAGAAACAGTAGCCAATGGACATCGACAAAGCTCACCCGAAAACTGATTGAATAAATTGAACAACATACAAAAACGCAAAAAGTTACTGGCGACGGTTTTCTAGGAAATACATACACACCCTCCAACAAAGGAAGTTGAATGCTGAATGTTGAATGTTGAATGTTGAATGTTGAATGTTGAATATTGGAAGTTGGATGTTGGATGTTGGATGTTGGATGTTGGATGTTGGATGTTGGATGTTAGATGTTGGATGTTGGATGTTGGATGTTGGATGTTGGATGTTGGATGTTGGATGTTGGATGTTGGATGTTGGATGTTGGATGTTGGATGTTGGATGTTGGATGTTGGATGTTGGATGTTGGATGTTGGATGTTGGATTTTGGATGTTGGATTTTGGATGTTGGATGTTGGATGTTGGATTTTGGATGTTGGATGTTGGATGTTGGATGTTGGATGTTGGATGTTGAATGTTGAATGTTGAATGTTGAATGTTGAATGTTGAATGTTGAATGTTGAATGTTGAATGTTGAATGTTGGATGTTGGATATTGGATATTGGATGTTGGATGTTGGATGTTGGAAGTTGGAAGTTGGATGTTGGATGTTGGATGTTGGCTGTTGGATGTTGGATGTTGGATGTTGGATGTTGGATGTTGGATGTTGGATGTTGGATGTTGGATGTTGGATGTTGGATGTTGGATGTTGGATGTTGGATGTTGGATGTTGGATGTTGGATGTTGGATGTTGGATGTTGGATGTTGGATGTTGGATGTTGGATGTTGGATGTTGGATGTTGGATGATGGATGTTGGATGTTGACCAACTTACACAAAATCTTTAGTGTTCCAATCGATTCTTCGAGAAAAACATTTATAATCGCATGTGTACAATATTTTCTATGAATAATAAATTTTGAAATATTTAGAATCCCGATCAATGAAAAATTACCTTTCTGAGTATGTAAAGAAAATCCGTACCGACGTCTCATGACAATAATACCAAAAAAAATAAAAATAAAAATCTTTCATTAAATCCAATGAACCATAGCACATAAATCAAAGTGAAAAAAATTCCAATGAAAATATATAAAAAAAAATGTAACCGTCAAATGTATATAATGTACATATATACACGTACCGTAAAAAAAGCTTTCCATTATGGTACATAGAAGAAAAAATTAATTAAAAAAATTTCCCATTTTTACATTTTTTAATTTCGTTCAAAATGTTCTCCATCATAAATCGATTTATTAACTTTCCTACATCTATTTTGTGGAACCAAAACATTTTTTTTTTGCCCTAAAAAATTTTCATAAAACAAATTTTTTTGTTCTATTCGTCGTATTCCTCCAGTTATTTGTATGTACGTCAGATCAATGTTCTACCCTTTTCGAGTGATTAATTATTATTTATGTATTTCGGAAAATACCTTGGTAATATATAAAAAAAAATATTTTATTAATTTTTTGTGTTCTCTTCAAAGTAATACCAATTTTTTTTTAAGTATTTTTTAAATTGGAAAAACTCTTAAAAACCTTCTGGTAATTTAAAAACAAAAAACATTTTTCCTAATTCCTTATGTAAATTGAAAATAAAAAAAATTACAAAATGGAAAGATGTTTTTTTTTATTGAAAAGATAACATAAACCAAATTTGAATTTGTCGTCCATCGACGTTAAAATTAAAAGCCCACTAAAAATTTCCACGCGAATCTTGTCTAATATAAATTTCCATCACACAACTTTTTTTTTCGTTTTGGTTTTTTAATGATTCGAAAGAGATTAATGACCAATCATATTTTAATTTTCAAGTTTTTCTTTTATTGGTTTTTATAATTAAATTTTAAAAATTTGCGATTGTTGTTGTTTAGTCCTTGGAGGTAATATATACAGTGAAAATTTCAAGACATGTAACAAGTGGCGTCTTGTGATGGTATGAAAAGTAGAGTTTTTTGGGCACAGACAAGTGATAACATGAGTAGGACGGAAGAGAAAGATTCAAGCCTGAAACAAAGAAATAAACATAAAAAATATTTCACCTCTATTTTTCTAAAAATGCTTTTAAAAGAGCATTCATTTTGAAGAAAACAAATAAGAGATTTCTCTTGTTTGTGTGCTCCGTGGGAACAAATTTTATATACTTCTACCTATGTGTCAAACCCGTAATATTTCCAAGTCTTCTATTTTCCACAATCCTAGGTAGATGTCCAGAGCAGTTTATCGGCTGGTTTCACACATGAGAGTGAATATAAATAAAAGGATACCTTCGCTAAGGACAATCATCGCTAGGCCCGCAGAAAATAACCGAAGAAATTAAATGCTCGGAATGGACCAAAAACTAGCTAAGGGAAAAATACCCGGAACAATTAACTAATAGTAGAATCAGATAGAAATAGACTTTGTGGTGCAGTGATACGGTTCTCCAAAACTGGTGGAGGATCGTGTTTCTAAGCAAATTAAAAGTTGCCATTATCTATCGATCGCAATGCCTCAAACTTGGTCTTCGTTACAAATATTTTGACAAGTGATGATAGGTATTTGACATTACCAATAGGCAACAGCATGGGCGGATATACTCATTGAGGGAAGTCGAATTAAATTTGTCCGGATGACCAAGAAGACTATTTACCATTGACAGAAAATTTAAATGGTTACCGAATTGCGAATGATCTACTGACGCAACTAATTAATAAAATGAAAGCCCAGGTTCTAGTCATTAATTGGCAGGACCAAGATCTAAATCCTTCAATCTGGTGATCGGACTCTCTGGGCACCATGGCAATGTGGATAGTTAATATTCATATACACTTCGCATTTATTGATGGTCAATTTTGTAGGAGTGATAACCGGGGCAAATAATTCTAGAGAAATTTTTTTCTCTGAGTATAATGATAATTTTAATATAGAACAGGTCGCTGATATGATTGTTACCAAAATTTGAAATTTCAACCACCTTAGATTAGAGCCACTGAACACGTTATCCAAATATATGTCGTCTATCTTCACGCGCCCCCAATAGATATATCATAGTTCACGCAAACATCGGGTGGTGTGCCGAAACTGTTGATCATCATTGTGGACTTTGCCGGTGCAATACATTTTAGTAATATTCGAGCTAGACATGCAAAGATACGCAAGAATCCATAATAAATTTGTAAACAGCTAATTCATGACTTGCCATTTTAAGATTCAGGTGGAAGAATAGACACATTAGAGTCACTAATATGAGTCACCACAAATTATGTGTACTGCTGGTACATTATATAGATGAAAATAATTTTAAGAAGTCGTCAGTTAATCCATAAGTTGAAACATAGTTTTGAACGAAGTCAAAATCGCGATATGTGGGAGCATCCAATTGAAACGAAGAAAAAGAAATTGCAGATTAGGTTTGAGTATTGGGTTCGTTTTCGAAACTGCAATCTACTTTACCATTAGTATTTAAACGTATTTTGTAGTTGTGGTAATTTCATAAAACAAAAATTTGCAATGTCATAAATATTTGGTAATCAGTTGGCTTTGTCACTTCATATGAAGTTTTTCATATGCTTGAGTTGCCAAGCTGCTTTAGTGGATCAAAATAATTAACTTGGGGAATAAACAATCGTAAGTTGCCCAAACCATTAACATATTCACCAGATTCTTCTTCTGATAATACCGTTTCTGATGCAGTTTGGCTGCAGTCCATATATAAAGTTTAGCATAAATCGTAGCACGATTTAGGCATACAAGTAGAGGAGTTAAAAAAATAAAATTGTAAAACATATTTTTGAGGTATGTATATTTCAAGAATCCTAATACCTAAAAACATTTGGTTTTTATATTGTACACCGATTCTTAGAATTAGAGTAAATATGTCATTTTCACTGTAATCTCAACAAATTCCATCCAATCAAACCCCTTAATACGACATCCCTCCAAAACAACCAATCGAAAAGCCTTACGCATAAAATAAAAAAAAAACTTGTGTTTGACTTAAATTTAATTCCATAAGATTTATTTATTTACTATGGTTTTAACTTTTCAAATACGAAATCTTATCCTTCTTATTTTAGGGTTTTACAAGAAAACCACACCATGCTTTATATACATAAAGCTTCTTTTTTTTATATTTGCTTCGTTTTGTGTATATAATTCGTCTTTGATTTATGTATTGTTGGTATTTCGGCATTTTTAAAAGTATTTAAATTTACTAAAAATATTTTGAACCTCGAAAATATTATGCAACACGTATTTCTATATATACAGTGGCGTGCTTACACCTTTCGTTTTACATTAATTTGTTGTAAAAAGTTTTTTAAGGAAATATACGGGCGCGATTTATCATTCATCCACGCAGCAAATTATTAAATTTAGTGTTAAAGTCGAAAAACTGAAAATCGTTTTGTCAAAATTAATTAGATTTCGTTTCGTTTTAGGGATTGTTTACATTAAAATTATTGCTGTATATATAGCAAGAGTATTATCTACCTAACGTAAAATCAACTTAGTTTATGTCGTCTATTTAATTTGTATATAACTATCGGAATATATTAGGATTTTGTTGTTGTTGTTGTTGTGGTTAATGCTCGCAAATTGTGACAAAACACGCGATTAGGATTTTTGTGTACTCACCGCACAACGGTATATCCATATATTATACGTTTATAATAAACTACCAAAATGGATAGTAATTTATTGTGATTTTTAGGTTATTTAGGTCTTTACTATATCATGTTTGATTTAGAAATATTATTTTGATCGATGGATCTACGGCATATATACTATAATTAGGCCAAACCCTTTCGTAATTGTCTCAATAATTAAACTTTAATTACGTCGAAAATGATTTTCGATCGATGATTTGGAGTAGTAATTATTATTTACTGTTACAAATTATTACCGAATCCGATTACGCGTACTAAGACATTTACTTCACTGCTGTAACCAAACTAAACACGTGGATTTGATCCTAGGCAATGGAGGCGGATAATGCATCGAACGAAGCATCCTTTGCCAAACCTGTTTACCTTTACCAGGAAACTAAAGCACTGATGATCAACATACTGCCATTCGCTGGTGAATATAGAGAATGGCAATTGTTCTACGATCTGTTATCAACAACGATACACGAGTTAGCCACACTAAGTTCAGTGCAAACATTCCTTAAACCTTAATGGTCTTCTTCTATACTTGGTGAAGCCGCATCACTTCTTCGACATGTAAGCATCACATAGAAACTAATTATATTGGTGCGTTAAACAAGTTATAGGTACGCTGTGATTGTAAGCGCCATATTATCTACTCTTACATCCGCACTTTTGGTGATCAGCTTACCATTTCCAATGCAACTGCGAGAAATGTGAGAAAACTTTTGAATGTAATATTTTTTTGCAGAAGATCAATCACTCATATAGAGAACCGCCAATTTGAAATTTTCTAGAGTTTCTTACCAGTAGAATAGACATACTAGAGTCAACCAATACAGCAACTAGAAAACAGCCATTACATCGTGTTGTCAAAAGCCATATTGCAACCGAAGATCTGGGTTACACTTCTGCATTATGCCTTGAAAAAGATCATTCGTTATTTGTATGTAAGAAGTTTTATCAAATGGATGTTCTAAAACGTTGAGAGTGGACAAGGAATAGCCAAAAATGTTTAAATTGTTTCAGCAAACGGCATCAAATCAAACCATGCACTTCCAATCGCACTTGTCAACAATGTAGTAAAAGACCAACTCGATCAGTAGTCGCTCCAGAAGCAACATCTCACTGTTCTCAAATAATCACCAAACATTCTATTCTCTCAACAGCTATCATTATAGTAATCGATTTCACTGGAAACCCTATCATGTGTCGCCCTCTATTAGGACTCGTGCTCGCAAGCAAACTTTATAACCGAGGCAAAACTTTATAACGTGTGCAAAGAACCGAAGCGTTTGTAGGAGTTAAAGAGGAAAAACTCAAGAATTTGTTTTGCTGGACCTGAATGTCCTAGTGTAGGATCTACTAAGGGTTTAGTAAACTTTACCGTACAGCCAAATCAGCATTTCGAATTTGTTAGAGACCCTCTTATTATATCCAAGATAACTTCACAATTGCCCCGCCAAACCATAGTGGGCCTCGATCCTAAACGTCTGCAGTTCTACAAGTTAGCTGAAATAGACATTTAAATCAGTGCCGAATATTTTTTTAGTCTGCTGAGAAAACAATCGGCAAAAATGGACCCGTATTACAGAAAACTGAACTAGGCTGGGTGGTATCCGGCAAATGGCACAACGCAGCAGACAATCAGCTAGTTTTTATGATATCAACTAGTGTCAATACTGACGTTGACATGGACTAAACTCTTCGCAGCTTCTGGGAATTAGAGTCAATATCAAACTCAAAATTAACTCTTACATCAACCAGAAGAAGCCTTTTGAGAGGAATGTTTCCACAAAAATGTAAAAACTTCTCATGAAGGACGATTTATTGTGAAATTGCCCTTCAAAAAAGACCCTCAAACATTGGGAAAATCACTTATTATTGCCATTAAAAGATTGAGAGGTATTAAACGCCGTTTGACTAGTGATCCTGAATTCTATAGATTATTACAAAACTTCATGCATGAATATCAAAACTCAATCATATGGAAGAAGTTCCCTCAGGTGCTTGCAATATAGGTTATTATTTACATCATCATGGGGCATTAAACAATCAAGCTCAACAACAAAGTTGAGAGTTGGATTGAGTATTTGACGGGTCCGCCAAAACAACATCTGGTATATCCTTAAATGACTGCTTATCAGTCGGTCTAACTGTATAATCAACCCCTTACTCCATTATTATAAGATTTAGAGAGCACAAATTTGTCATAGTCGCTGATGTCGAGAAAATGTATAGACAAGTAAAAATTACCGATGAAGATACAATATTTCAAAAATTTGTATGGCGTGATCACCCATCGTATCCAATTCGTCACTTTCGCTTTAACACTGTTATTTATGGTCCGCAGCTTCATTTCTAGCAATACGAATGCTTAAAAAGATTGCCGATGATAACCAATCAATGTTGCCTATCACCACAGAGGCTATATTGCTCAGACCGAATGCAAAGCTATTGATTTGAAGAAATCCATATATAATCTGCTATCTAATCATTGTTGCAATTCTCAAGTGGATGTCTACTTCAACAACTATTTTGAACTCAGAAAATACATGCCTAGCCATTGACATGAAAACCATAAATAGCGACCTTCACGCAAATACAGCGCTAGTCAAGGTTCTTGGCATCAACCAGGACCCAACTACTGATAGTTTCCCATTTACGTCAGAACTACCATACACTAAGTTCACTAAGCGGACTATAGTATCTAAGGCCAGTCGCCAGTTCCATCCCCTTAGATGGATAAAAAAGATTTATATTTATAAAAATATTTATCCAAAGGTTATAGGGCTATCAATCTTAGCTGGGATGGCACTCTACCTCAATAAATTTTGAAGCAATGGCAAAACACTCGAAGTCAGTTACAACATGTCAGCGTTATTTCAATACCTCGTTTTGTTCAAGCCAATAAAAGTGACATTATCCAAATTCACGAATTTTCTGATGCCAGCGAAAACGCGTATATGGAGCCGTAGATTTGTTTTAGAGCAGCAATAACTACAAAAACTAAGTTGGCGTCCACCAAACAAGTTACCCTACCAAGAATGGGACTTTGTGCAGCGGTGTTACACGGTAAAAAATCGAGACTAATTTTAAAACTTTTTTATTTCAACTTTTGTTTATTCCATGCATTCAATTCTGGGGCCGAAGCTCTCCCAACTCTTTCGCGGTTAACTTAACGTCCTATACTTTACGCTATTACTAGCCAAATTGAGGACGCGCGAATGCAGGTTCACTTTTAAATACCCATCTGCACATTGAATTGCTCCAGCCAGCCTGTACTAGCATGGACGATGGTTCACCCCATGGATTCTGCACTCCAACGGGGGATCATAGTTGTATTCATTGTCATCACCGATCGAAATCAGGTGATGAAAAATCCGTTTTTCCCTCCCTTATTGGAATTTGAATCCGGTACCTCCCGACCCAAACACCGCAGCTTTAACCACTTGCCCAATTGCTCGGTGTGGGATCTTCTTCTAAAATAAAAAAATCATCTAGTTTTTGGAAACTAATACATAGAAGATTTGAGAAGCATTGCTCAAATATTGCCACCACTAAACAGCATACCGTTTTAAGTCTGTTTCGAGAAATTGCAATGCAATTAACACGAGTTGCCGATTGAATTGTGTTATATTTTTCTCCAAAAATTAACAAACTGGAAAGAGTATAGCAGAGCCTCAATCCATTATATGATGCCCTCTAGAACCCAATCATGGTTCTAATCTGCCAAACAATTTTATACTTTTAGAATACAAAAAATAATAGAAAATGCGAAGCGTCTTCATCAGTATTGTCAAAATCTAAAACACACCGTTCAGGTTGCTCTACGTATTGTGACGATTTCGACAAGAGTTATAACCAGGGGCAGTCAAGTGGTTAAATCATCAAATATAATTTGCCAAGAATTTGAGATTTTGTATTCTTTACTAATACAACGACACTGAATGATTCAAAAACCAGAAATAGCACAGTCGTAAATTCAGGTTTTACGACATTCATTCGAGAAAAGGAGAACGGTCATGTTAGAAGAGAGAAATAGCCGTTAAAAAGGAGGGGAAAATAACAAATTGAGGTGTCGATCGATTTTTGATAACCAAATACACTGGGACAAATCCAGTGAGATTTTACAAAAGTTGAAAATGCCTAATTTCAACACGTATACATCTCAACAGTTGAGAGATGAGTTGGTGCTAAACGCAACGAATTGTTTCAGGTCAGCCATATATATTTATAAACAAATGAAGCCACCTTAAGCATGGCGGTTCTCCTGAAATTACTGTTACTGAAACAAAGCTCTCAATTAGGCGCTTAATTAAGCTTTCAAATGGCAGAACAAGGTGCTAAATCAAACGCCAAATTAGACCAACAAGGCCCTAAATTAGACCAGCTGCAAGTATTGGAGGGAGGTGCGTTTCTCAAACACGGCATGGATAGTCCATCCGACCATTATTAAAACCATGTTCAAAAAGAGCTGGTGCCTCAACAAATTTCTACAGGCCACAACAAATTTCTAAACCCCTGCAATCGATGACGAGCCACCGTTTAAGAATTTCAATCGGCCGTGAAGCATAATGGGTGTGCTACTTGTGAACAACTTACGCTCTTAAAAAGTAGCGGATGCCCTGCAAACCGTATTCACAACTATCTGAGGCTGGAACTCAGGTACGGACTGTCTCACTCTCAAGAGTAATACAGCTGCATAATAGGAGATGGTATCGAAGAGAAAGCCTACAAGATATTGAACGAGGGTTTTATAAACTCGCAAAGCTGGTATACGGTAATGTTCATATGGATATTTTAAATGGATTGGCGATGGTTGCATTTATTAATGCTGTAAGAGATGATCATTTAAAACTGCATTTAAGAACCAATGCAAAATGGAAATTTATGAAAGAAGTGAGGCAGTAGCATTGGAATATGAAGCAGCAAGATCGATTTTATTTACCGAACCAATCAATTAAGAAAACGTGGAAGACATCGCCCTGATCGAGGCTCTCATAAAAAAAAAGATGATCAAGAATCTGAAGAAATGGAAAACGCCGATATCGCTCGCTATACTTCAGATGCCAACAACCTGGACACTTAATGAGGTTTTGTAAGGAACCCGTGACGAAGTGATCAATAACGCAGCCTGCAATCCAAGGAAAGAGAACTGAGATCTTTTGGTTGCTTTCTTATCTGAAAAACCTGAAATCAAAATTCCACCAGCTTTCCAGGGCGAAAGCTTAGTTAAATCGGGTAAAGGCCCTGAGATCACTGTTTTATAAGTACAGCTCGGAAAGAAATTATAAAAACAAGATGTTAAATTCATTGGGAATCATTGGTAATCATTAAGGTAGCAAGGAGGGAGCTGTACAGCAAATAAACGTCGAGACAAATAGACTACTGTGCGGAAGAACACTGGTTAAACTTATGTCAATGATACCAGCGCGAGTATTGAACGTAAGCCCGGATATGAATGTCATCAAACGAGGATCTGTAATTGACAAAGTATAGAGGACGTCAATTATATTGCAAATTGACATTCTCATGAACAAAGTTCTCGATCACTCAACCCAAAAAGGGTACAGATTATTAACTCGCTGTGTAAACATCTTCCAAAGGAACAGTCACTCGCAGGTGTAGAGGCACTAAGAGAACTGGCTATAGTTTTGCAATGATAATGACGTGGGAAGATCTTATAAAGTCCAACATCTCATTGACACAGAAAACTCCACTCCAATATGATAGGCACCAAGTCAAGCATCAAGCATCGATGGCACCTTGAACACTTTGTCAGGATCCAATATTTTCCGCATGTTGGATCTTAAAAGTGGATATTGGCAAGCAGCAATCCACGCAGAAAATTTTTAAAGGCAAATTGAACTACCTAAGTCACATAGTATTCGTTATCAGGGTGCTAACGGATCCAAAGTAATTAGCAACGGTTGAAGATTGTCCAACTCCGCGAAATATTTACGAGATGAGAAGCTTCCTCGAACTATATGCTCTCACTACCAAGAATTTGCACCTAACTTTGCTGATGTTGTACGAAACCTGCATCGCCTTACCGAGAAAAGTTAATCATTTAGTTGGGCCCTGGAACATTAAAATGCTTTTAATCAATTGATGGAGAAACTGTGCAGTTGTCTAATTCTGACATATCCACAAGCCGAGCAAACCTTCATTTTGAAAATTGATGCTAGCAATACCGGTGTAGAAGCCGTTCTATCGCAAAAGCAAGACGACAAAAAGTAAGTGATAACTTACTACATACATACATTATCCTACCCAAAGAAGAACTACTGCGTAACTTGAAAGACAACGAGAGCTATTGGCTGTAGTGGATAATGTAAAAAACTGCCATAAGTACCTATACGGAAAAAAATTTATTGTTTGGACCGTTCATGTGGCACTAAAATGGTTAATGTAATCTAAGCAACCAGAAAGCTAGGTAGCAAGATGGTTTAAACGACTACAACCTTACATCTTAAAGTCGGTGCAAAGACGAGGCATGCTACACAACATTGCAGATGGAATGTCCAGGAAACCTTGCGCAGATTAATGCAAACACTGTGTCAATCAAGAAGATAAAATTACTTGAGTTTATGTGCAAATAAATGAAGGGTTGCTGATACGTTCTTGGAAATCGGCTAATGATAGTAGCCATAGACAGGAAATTATGCTCCTAATGAACTAAAACCAAAAGTCCTGCACGAAACGCACAACGAAAAAACCGGAGCACGCACTTGAAAATAAATAAAACGTTGGAAAAAATTATAAATCGGTTTTATTGAGTCAACTGTCGGTGGAACATGTGCGGCTAGCAAAGGGCTACAAGCAAGAACAAGGGGCATAATTCAGCAATAAGTTGATTGAAGCTACGTATAATAAAAAACGGGAAGTGTATTGACAGTCGTTATACAGTGTCAGGTACTAACCCTAAATAACCACCAGAAAAACATTAAGTTTTTTATCGAAATAATTTCCCATTCATAATCGATGACAACTTGTCACAATATCGAAAATGTTAAACGATAATGATGAAACTTTTCGTTTTCATCTTTCGATACTATCAAATTTTATCACCAATTTTTTTTTATGTATTAACCATTTAATTATTCAAAACGGTGATGGTGTTTATTTTCTTCGAACACAACCAATCCTTTCTTCATTTTGCTAATCGGGAAGTACGATAAAAAAAAAAGTTAACATAATAAAGTCATTGTTGCAAAAATAACCATATTACAAAAATGTCCTTATATAAGGCGATTATGTATAATATAACGGTAAAAAAAATGAAAACTTATACCAGCTAAAGACGAGATGTTGTTCCTATAGATAAACATGAAGCAGCTGATAGTATACTCATCATCTTATATAACATTATACAGAATAATAATCATGTCTCTATATATATACAAATGTATATGTACACAACAATGCAGAATATTTACACAATCACACACTCTACACAATACGTATATGGGTGCAGGAGGAAGAGGAGGGGAAGAACGAAAATATTTAAGAGGATCAACTTTTCGTTTTTCTTCCCCATATTCAGCAACAACAAAATATTTGTTAGAAGCTAATTCATTCGTTCATAAGATTTTTATTTTTAAATTTATTCTATAAATCATCATGGAAATACAACAACAACAGCGAAAATTGTTTTGGAAAAATATGTACCACCGTCTGGTGCTGTATACAAGAATCAAAGCATTAATACATAATAACGAACATGAAAAATATAATCAATATGGATGATAACAATCAAATCCTGATTTTATAATTTTTCCTTTTTTTTTGTTGTTGTTGTTGTCAACATATGGTGTTGGCCAATTAATACATAATTATAAAGAGATATTATGCAACTTTAGGAAGGATAACATTATAAAGAAATAATTGAATCAGAACATCATGTAGTAGGCCTCTAAAATACTGAGCCTCTTTATAATTGAAGAGGCCTTATAGTGAAAGAAACAGCGGATTGATGCTGAAACAAAACTGATCAAAAGCTCTTTATAGGCTTCTGACTACTCGCATCCTTAAAAAAAATATATTTTTACACAAGTATCAACACTACATCTCTATTTATTTTTAGGCTTGTGAACATCCCAAATCTGAAGGTGGCTGCGACCGACCATATTATAAAAAATAACTACTTTCCATTAGGACCTCCTTCCACTAAAGAATAGAATACCATCAAATAATTTTGTCCCGAACCTGAAATTTAAGATTCAAGAATGCTTTGGACAACATAATTGATTAAAGTTTCCTAAAGTCTTCGGGAAAGCCTAGATAAAAAATGAGCCTCCACTCGAGTGAAAAGCTAAAAAAGGCTTTCGAGTGCTTAGTTCATGTATCTCTTGCTTTTTAGTCGTATTATCAAGGACTCCTTTTAGCAGTGTATCCATAAGTGGAATAACGTCTTTAAAGGCAGTGTTAAAAAAAACAAAGTGGTTAAGCAAGGATGTCTTAATTTTCCAAGGATATTTATCTTTGATTTAAATGAAGTATTAGTAACAGTGACTGATCAATTTCAAGACTCAATCAATGTGGGAAATTGCATTTTAAAGCCACTGTATGTATAATATTTCAATAGACCCTATAATACCATATGGATTAAAAACTGTTGCTCTTTTTGATCAGTTCTTTTAAAGAAACTACTCGAGTAAGTGCTAACGCGGTTCAGAATGTTTGGCACCTCGCCATTTTAACATTATCATTATGTTTCTGGTTTCAATTGCGATGTAGTCATAGTCATTTGACGTTTAGGCATTGTTTAAATCGAGGGATATGTCTTTTTTGCGAAAACCTCTTTAAAAAAAATCATTGGACCCTACTACTTGGGGATATTGGAAACGGCTAATTAACCAGGTGAATTTCGCAAATACCATACTTCCTGCATAGTATAGCTTTGTGAAGTTCAAAATCTCACATTGGGAGCATCCTGAATCTCCTAACCGAAATGCTGGCGAGTATAAAAGGAAAATTAAATACAATTCGCGGACTAAAACTGCCATGAATTGTCTGTTCATCAAGAAATGCTATAATACGGGGGGAAAAAAATTTCAGGATCTAAGAAAAAAATTGGACAAATACGATGTGAAGTAGGATCGTGAAGGTGCTCGTTGGCAACCCGAGCGGATAGTACACTCCAGCGATGCAACACCCCTTATTAGTGCGGAGCCAGTAGGCATTTCAACTAATCAAGATAAAGGACCGGTTGGACAGCTGAAGTAAAGCCCTTATACAAGAAGCTATGGTAAAAATAAGGGACATTGATGTAGTGACTATATAGGATGAAGAATTTCAGGCTCTTGAATCGTTGGTGAGAGAAACAAAAGATATGGCCTCTATAAAAACGCTGAATCCTTCTTTTCAGGGGACACAAATGGAAGTGGGTACTCTTTCAAGCCTAATAACAGAGAATCTTATATCGAAAGGGAAAATAAGGTTTGGTTGATTGATTTGCCGAGTTCGAGAAATTAACGAGCCTTTAAAATGTTTCAAATGCCTCAAATATGCTCACCAAGCTCAACAATGTAGTGTCAGTTTGAAGTGTTCGATAAATACAGGAGTTTGATGGTCAAACGTAGGCAACAGATTTTATCATATCGCGCAGCTGTATGGGTCTATGGCAAGTTATCCTTTCAAGAAAATGCTAGTGGTACTGAATCTGATTTTGTTAGATGTAAGATCGATGGTATTCGAATTTATATAGCTGGTATGCTCATCCGAGCAACCATGAAGAATTCAAAATCTTTCTGAATCATAACTATTTGTTGATTTTATTGCCTGGGCCGTTGAATAGGGAATTCGATTTACTAATAATAAAAGTAAAGTTCTCCTGGAAACATTTTCGTTACTTCCAGTGAAAATGTTGAATGTTGGACTTCCACATTTTGTAGGTGGTACTGCTAGCTCAATAATTGTTCTTACATGGATTAGCCTTCTAACTAAAGTATTAAGTTGTCAACTAAGAGATATGTACACCTATAGCGCCTTGCATGATGTAAAACAACTGAGGGATGTTTCGAAAAGAAACGGGAATTGAATAACTGGAAACGTTAAAGGTCTGACGAAAAAGGCTTCCCAATCCTTACCTATAAAATTCCCAATGAAGGGAATTTTATAGGTAAGGTTTTATAGGTAACAACTATGCTTAAACGGCAAAGTTAAACGGCTGGGACTTCTGCCGAAAGGAATAAAAGCATTGGAAAAATCATCATGCCGCATAATCTGCTGCTGGATACAGCTGGTAAAATATTAGAAAGGATCACATGCAATAGAGTGCAGACGGCCATTAAAAACAAAGGAGACCGATCTGAAAACCAATATAGATTCCGTTATTGTGGCGATGAAAATCGTAGTATATACGGCGCGAGAGGCAATTGCAGGTGTCAGGTGGAAGGGAATAACTTTAAAAATAAAGTTGTGTAGTACGAACAAGAGCAATGGAGGCACAAATTGCTATATTATAACTGGAAGAATACCTCAAGGATCGGTGACAGCTCCTAAATTGTGGAACGCTATGTATATGGCCGCAATTTTTAAACTACTGATACCAGTGAGCAAAACTTGTCAGATTTTCGAATGATGCGGCAGTTTTTGTGATGACAAAACATAGAGATAAAGTGAAAAAGATATGTATCTGGATGTAAGAGCCATTCAGAATTTGTTATCGTTCAGTGAATGAAGCTTTATCGCAGATGATTACTAAGTAACGTGATTACATTTATTCTGATGTATGACGAATCGATCTAGGTGAGTGCTATGGAAAAGTGCACTTTAAGTAGCAAGTGGCTTGTGTTTATAAGTTAAGCACCTTCAGAATGGTTTATGAATTTAGAACGGAATCGGATGAGGCCGTGTGTCTCATAGCGAGATTCTGATAGGGTTGGAAACAAGCGGAAACATCGTAATACGCTCCACACAGAAACTGTCAACTAATAGCAGGTGCGATGGGACAATTATCCGAAAGGACGTTTGACTTATCGAGAAATAAATTCGGTGAACAAATGGATCAGTTTCTAGCTGGGCATGGCTGTTTTCAAGCTTATCTACATAATTTTAAGAACGAGCGAGGTTCCCCATACTGCAAAGAGTGCGAGTATAAAACTGAAAATGAAGAGGACGTCTTTTTTGGATGTCCACACTTTGGCAATGAAAGGTTTGACCTATTTAGGTCAGCTTAATGTACTTTACAATCACACATGGTTTCATTGTGACTATTAAATTTTATACTCATAAAACTAACCACACAGAAATCCACAACGGAAACAAGGCAGTCCTTGCAATTAGAACCGCTAAACAAATTTAAAGTCTTAAAAGTACAGCCACTCAGCAATAAGCCAAGTTAATGTTGCTTCTTTTAAGGAGTCACCGAACACCAATGTAGCCTCAGTGCTGGGTGTGTTGTTACTGGGGACCAGGAAGGGACCATTTCTTTAATTTACTCATAATGCATCTTATGATAATTTTACAATGGCTCATTTGAAAATAGGAGTCACTTTCACACTGACTATACAGACAGCAAAAAGGAATTGTTCGCCAGCGGTACGTTGCATGAAAATTTTATTAGCAATAGACTTTCTGAGAACCGGTGACTGGAGAAACCGGATCCTTAGATAACTCTACAAAAATGTATAAAGTTTGACTTCATCAGGAGTCGGTATCATTTTGTTGTTCTATTTCTTATTAGAAAATTGATACTGTGATTGGTTTTTGATACTGTGTCTTTACTTTGGAGTATTAAACATTCAAAGTTCATAGAATTGTAAAACCTTAAACCATAAAATCTTGATAATATTGCCCAAATTGTAAAAGGTAAATTTACATAAAATAGTGAACATTAATTTTCGTTTATATCACTCACCTTTTTATAAAATCACCGGTCAGATCTCACTAAACGTATAAATCTGAAATGAAAGAAGAACAAACAAATATTAGTTTCAGGATTCTGATTGAGTCTCGAATTAAAATAAAAACATATCTTTCATAGCAAAAAGACTCAATAAATATTCATTAAACGTTTTTGATATATTGAACCAATTTTTAGGCACTAATTTCATTATCTAATCTATCAATAGTATTGTGATACTTCCAAAAAATTGTTAACTCAACGATACAGCATGAAAATATTTATCCAAGTCAAAATTATATCAATTAGCAAAGTTCACAACCAAAAAAATAGGTACCAATAACCATGAAAACGTACTATAAAAGTTGGATCACTTTTATCATCAAAATGATATTACTTGTGCTAGCCAAATAAATAAAAATATTACAATAGTAATATTATCCTATCTTATAGTATCAGAGTAGAGTTCCTAAATAATTTTTAAAAAAATATGTAAAGATGGATATTTAACGGTAAAATTAGCAGGTAGAAAATTATAAATTTGAATAGGAAAAGTTTGTCACAATCATTTTGCTTACCCGACAAAAATTTAGTATTAATATATTCGAACTGAACTGGCAGCCACATGGCCTTATTTATGGTTTAAAACAAATAATTACTCGGACATTTTTAGATGTTTTAACTTCCGAGAAACAAATAAAACTTTTACACGCACACACACACACACTTTAGATAATTTTCACTTTTATTTTTCACGAGTTTTTCTTTTCTAATATTTTGATCAAATATAAAAAAAAATTATTATTTCACAACACTTGTCTCCAAAGCAACACTAAAATGCAAACTCAACTCGATACAAGGCCGAAAATAATTTCGTTCAAATATTGAACTGAAAGCCGTTATTAATTTTATTGCTCTATTTTTTCATTTTAAACCGCAAGAGAGGATTTTATGTACCAAATAAATTACAAATTAAACCCAATTAAATACATTTTGGAATAGGGGTGATCAACCATTTTTTATAAATACTTTGCAACTGCGCATTGCAATGCTAAACTTTTCATGTTTTGGGTCCATAATCTTAAAAATGGCTCTGTCTAGTAAAATCATAGTCGTATTTTAGTTAAATTTGGTTGGTTTTAGAGTTTTAAATTCTTGACTCTTTAATATTACTATACTATTATCGTTTTCTGCACGCATTTTCGATGTGCGTTCGACCTAGCCGTTTTAATAGAGGAATAGAGTATCGACATTTCTATGTACGGTCAATAAAAATCTTAGATTGGTGGTACTAATAACCGTCTGCTTAAATGATTTTCAAAGCATTCCAAAATCATTGGCACAGTTCATTCTTTCAATTCATTTCATGAACTTACACCAAAGCCGCCTTCAATGCCTAATAAGAAGCCCAACACTATTCACACATAAGCTATCATAATTAAAAAATGCAACCTGTTAAATGTGTTTGTAAGATTATTACGATTGAGTAAATACAGTGTAGAAAAAATAACAAAACTGCACACAAATCAAACTTAAGCGGGATTAAAAAAAAGATTGAGCGAAGTTGTAATTTGTTTTTTGTTTTATTTCATTTGTTTGTTTTTATATATGCAAAATAGAGAATTTATAATAATCATAGCAGTTAGTGTTCTAGTATGCTCAAATTTATATGGATTTTTGCCGCACTAACATATTCAAAAGGATGTATTTTTTAATGCGTACGGCGGGAATATGAAGGCTTCTTAAAAGAGATTAGAGACGACTTTGACTTACACTAATAGCTATTTTGAAGAGCTAATATTGGAAACTTGCTTCTATTTTATAATGTATCAAATTTTATATAATCGACACGAAATGTTATGTTTCCGTCCAAGATCTGGGACACAAATTTACTGTTATTGTTTCAATTGCTGGTTAATATTTTTTTATTATCCGACTCGGACTAACTATAGAAACTACAGCATGTATTTACCTATATAATAAAATCTTTCGAATTAATTTTCAACCACTTCTAGGCATCTGAAAATTTTCAAATTTTGCACTGGTTTTAAAACCCAACGACAATTCAACAATTTTATGTTTTTGATCTAAAGTCCTGACCAGGATCACCAGGAACTCAAAAAAATCAAATGAAACTGTCTTTTATGTTGAAAAGGCCTAATAGACATTTAGGGGAATTGATTTACACATATATATAATTATATATATATATATATATATATATATATATATATATATATATATATATATATATATATATAACACTTCCTGAATAAATAGGTTATAATCGTTTTATCGTCAAATTACAGTTTAATCGTCAAGTTATTTGACACATGAAATCAAAATTTTAACGAAAATGTTTTTGTTTTGTTTTTTTTATTCATTTTGATTTTGTTTTACTTCTTCATTTATTCGATTGTGTAAATTAAACGTCATGATCCGTTAACTTGTAGGAATAAAAATGAAAAAAAGTGCAACACAAAAAAAAGAAGATTGGCAAAAAAAAAAGACAAATATATTTAGAAAAAAAAATATCAAAATTCTTCAACAAATTAATAATAGAGAAAAAAACAAAAGATGCTTTAATATGAGAAAATATATCGCCTCAAAATTCGTTTGCAGCATTTGCGCCAGCATAGTACTGATTATCAAGCGTTACAAACTAAGGAAGATCGAGAACTACCAGTTAACACCGTCCAAATCATATTGGAACAATCTTGATCCAGACCATATTCCGGAAGTTATTAAAATTTTGTCACAAGCTGAGCCACGATTGATTTCGTGTATTATTCCATTCGTTAAAAAAGTTGTATGGTACGTTTGGACAATACGGTTTCCGAGGTCAAGCGGTATTATTTGCTCAAGATGTTTCGAGGATACAAATTATGTTGAAATTATTGAAAAAGAAATAATAAGAGAAGAAAAAGCCCAGATACCGAATGTTGAAATCACATGCGAATCCACATAGGATGCTAGTGCAAGTGCATCGCAATCAACAAACTATCAAGAATTTTACGTGCTTCATGGTGTCAAACTAACGAAAACGTATTCACATCAAGGTTTGCTGTACTATGGTAATACTAAACATTGCTAGAGCTTGCATGCTTTCTCTACAACAATGATCAACGAACCCAATTTAAAGATGATCGAAGGTGATCAAAAATACAAAAATTTCAAACTCCAAATGGAAACAAATCTTGCTGCTTATCCTATCCAAAATCAACGGAATTTTAACGTCATTAAAAATGACTTTGTTATATTCAGATGAATTTTTATGAAGAATCAAGCATATTCGAAAGATAAAATGATCAACTAAATCAACCAAACTGTGGATTTACAGTTCGGCAGATTTGTATAGTACTTTTATAACGATTAATAGATGTTAAATGTTTTTCCAACTTGGCATTGACGCGAACGAGACCCAAACAGCACAAGACTGTATCAACTTCAACAATTTCTATTCTTCAACAATTTTTATTCCTCAACAACCGACATTTCAAATAATTCCACTGCATACATCGGTAGTGGCATCTATTAAAACATCTGGTGATATAGTGAATGTAGCTCATGAACTAAAAACTGAAGAATTTGTTTTATTTTTTATTTCCATACGGGAAATATTTCCATACCCGACTTTCCAACGCAACGATTATCTCTTTTATGCTTTATTGTTCTTTGAAAATTGCAGGATGTGGGGAAAAAATTTGTTATCAAGATGGAGCAATCGAAGACATGCATCTTTTTGTGAAAAATTTAAGAGGATCTGCTGCATACTGGAGAACAGCTTTAAATGAGCTCCTAGCACAAATCAGATGTTTAAGACCTCCGACATCTTTTGCAACCTTTACGTCAAATTACCTTAACTGGTTATATCAACGAAAAGCTTTATTACTATAGCTGATGGTGGATCCTAAGATTATTTATATTAATGAGACACAATTTATAGAAAAGTATCCAGTAATTTTCGTGATTTTATGGTTAGGAATTTAAGGTTAATAAGATGAAATATATTAACAATAATAACAAAATTTTTAACGGAAAAGTTAAAAGTTATTATTGGTGGAGCATCGAATTTCAAAATCGTGGCAGTCCTCTCCTTCATACGATAGTTTGACTAGAAGATCATCCAGAGTTTGATATAGAGAGAGGAATTCTTTTACTCTAACCTCTAAGCTAGCTTAAGACTTACTCGTCGAAAGGAAGGTGGTTGTGTAAATAATTACCATCAAGATTTATTGAGACTATGGGCAGGTAATATGGACATTCGGTCATGCGACTGAAATGACGCAATAGTATGCTATATTGCAAAATACTTGTCTAAAGCAAAGCCTGCAGAAGTAGATACAGGAAAAGCACAGGAAATACTACAAATATAACACGGAAAACCCGTTATCTTATGTAAACTATATCGGATTTGTATGATTTAATTTATTAATAGTTCACGAAGTTGAGGTTAGAGAAAGACATTTTTAACTTTGAAAGATAAAAACGTCCTTTGGAACATCCAAATTATGATTTCTCGAATGAGTCTTACAGAGTTTGCAATGATGTTCAAACCTTTCTATCAAAGACAAGCGAAACAGCAGAAAGCATTGATCATGATGCTTATGAAGTTTCTTCTATACAATCCGTTGTCAACAAATTACGTTGAAAGATAACATCAAAATAGCTGTACCAAATGTTCCCGCAGTTGTAAGAGTGCCATATTTTATAGCATCGGCCGACCCACAAAATTTTTTTCACAACTTTCTATTTCAATATATGCCTTATCGATCAGAAATTGAATTACTCAAGGGGTTTGATAATGAAAAAGATGCTTTTTTTAGTTCGAGAAGATTAACTCAAGGTAATAAATGAGCATTTGCAGAAACATCGAGAACGTGACAACACATTTCAAAAATGAAAGCAGCCTGGAATAATAAATCCTGAAGCCGAAGAAGAAAATTTCCAGATATAAATATGGGCAATGAAAAATCCCAAAGGGAATGAATTAATACAACTATTAATTTTTGTTACAGAGAGTATAAAAAACCAACTTAATGGAGAAAAGCAACAAGAGAGAATTTACACCGTCTGCTAAAATTACCTCTACAAGAAGATTGAGTCATTGTCAACATGCCACTTCTTACTGGTGACTATTTCTTTTCATAGATGAAATTTCTTTGGTTTCCTATGAAATGCTTTGCATGGTCGACTCTCGTTTGCGACAACTGAAAAGTCCTAAAGCTGTTTTGGTGGCGTAAACGTGGTATTATTCGACGACTTAATCCATCTGCGCGTGGAAATCAAGTTTTTCAACAACCACATTTTTGGCAGTTGTTCAAGCTGGTTGAACTTAAAGAAAACATGAGACAAAAACTTTGACTAAAAATCACTTTAAAATACAACGAAGTTAAAACTTTAAAATTAATATAAGTTAGATTTTTAAAAAACTGATTAAACAGTACAAATCAATTGGATTAACCGTTTTATGTAACAAACATCATATAATCGACGAAAATCTAATTTATATACACTTTATTTGACACAAAATTTTAAACTTAATACAAATTAGATGTACCAAAGATACCAAATGAAGCAAAAATCAATTTGTGTTGGCTAGTTGCTCCAATAACAGAAGCAGTGAGACACTGATGTCATCAAATAATTAGAGTTTTAAATTATTATACAAGTATTCAATTATTCAATTGTTGAACAGATGATACCGTCGAATCACCACATTGTAAGATGGGAAGATACCAAATCATTACCCGCTTTCCGACTATATCTGGAATTGAGCCGGAGAATAGACCGCTGGAGAAAAAAAATCGTAATACATCAAAACTGCTTGTTTATCAATAATTGCGGTTTGTAATTATAATGTGAGCAGCGTAGACATATGCAATCAGATAACGTTGTTAATTCGTGGATGGGATACAGGGCGGATTGTGAAGCACCAAAAATTCCAAAACACAAAAATAAGGGTAATAAAATGCAAACTCGATATAGGAGGACCCACTTATTTCATACCCCATAAAGCAAGCATTTTTAAATACAGAAAATAGGCGCTTATGATTGATGGTATCTCAGAACAAGATTTAAGTATAAAAAAGAAGAAAACAAAACAGCTTCCATCACTTGGGAAAAGATACGATGGCTGACCCGAAAATGTGCAGACTTAAAACAGGCGCTAGTCGAACTGGAAACTGCTGCAAAAAATGGAAAATTTGTGAAATCCGAGCTTGATCTTTGTATTTATCTATAGACAACTTGAAGCAGATAGGTCAATCTCTATCTCGAGGATCCACCATCGTCGACAACAACCTGATTTTTTAAAATACACCAAATAGGTCATTCCGACTGGTCAAAATCTGAGGCCAACGAAACGTAATCGTGTAGGGTACCGGAGGGTAAACTTTAATTTAAAATTAAATAGGAAATTTTTGTGTCTTCCTTTATTTTAGAAGTAGGTAATTGTTAGTGATTATACTAACATGACTGCAGCTTCAGGTTTTGCAAGTATATCGCTTTTCTGACGCAAGATTACAAATTTAAATATAATTGATATCTCATTTGTGTAAGTCTTAGCCTATCGTCTATTATCTCGACCAGCATGTCCGCAGTAAGACCAGTGTTTGAATAGACTTGTTTAAATAGCAATGCGAGTTTTATTTTTCTTTTTTGGTATAAATTCTGCCCATACATAAACAATATGCTATACCAAAAAATTTAATGGAAGAACATTTGAATGTAATTTTTCTATTAAAGGTCTCCAGACCTAGCACAAAATGATTTTAACTTATATGTGAATAATGTAAAAATCAATTAATTCATGAACCTATTTTTAATAGTTTTACGTGCCTACCCTGTGCCTACTTATAATCACTAATACAATTAAAAATATATGTATTACCAACACACGTCAAAAATTCCAATACTTATCTTATTTCACTGACGTCATAAAACCAAAACATTGATCGGCTATATTTACGAATTATATATCAGCTGATTGCAATAACCGAATTGATATAAGATTGCATTAAACATTAAAACTTTGAATATTGTTTGAAAATATTTCAAAATTATAATGTTTGGGAGAACATTTACGAACAATTCTCATTGTTCTCGAGAGAAACGTAACACAATCGGAACTTTTGTATATATGGTAGGGGATATAATATAATGCTGAGTAGAATATAATTCGAGTTTGCGCACAAAATCTCTTTGTTTATAATTTCGAGCAGCTGTCACACAGTGTGCTCTTTCTCTCTAACGTATTTATTTTAATTGTATTCCCCTCAATGCAAAAATATTCTATATCTTGGACACAACAAAATCACAGTTACACCCTGTTTAACGTATAAATTTAATTTCTCTGAGAGAGTGAAGAGAGCATGACGTGATTTAATACAGTAAAACAGTTGTATTATCTTTTTCGTTTTTTACATCGAAGGTCATTTGATATAGTATACATACACCAAGCTCAGTTTAAATTCGTTCTCGTTTTTGTCGGATGTGTTCTTATCGATTTGTTGTATGTGTTACATAAAGTGTTGTTTTTTTTAGTGGAATTATAAGAAAAAATGGCACAAATTGGAAATGGTTCGATTTGATCTATTCGCATAAATGATAACATGGAAATCGAACAACTTTACTACGACTATAGTTATTTGCCTTCGCATGTTCTGGTCGACATAATATCGTATCTAAATCTGGCTGATTTTAAAAATGCCGTGCTCACCTGTAAATCATGGTATTGTGCATCGTGCAATCGTAAAATAACGAAAAAAATACTAATAAACGGTTTAACCGATTCGTCGTCAATCGATTATTTACAACGGCCGATCTATAACATTCGACTAAGTGCAGTGAATTTAAATAAATTTAACTTTCGAAAATTACTACGTAAATTTGGTCATTCTATTCACGATTTGGATTTACTATTCCCGAAACTTTCGATAACACGTCTATTTGAAATCTTTATTTATTTGCCCAATGTTGAAACTGTCAAAATTCATATTGTGTCACATTTCTATTCGGTGAAAAATTTTAATATGTTTAAACGATTGGTGACGCATCGTGAAACGATTTACCAAAATTTGAAACAAATTAAATTTTTAACGGTGCACACACGGTTGCACGAATTAAAGCCGATGCAACAATTTCTTAGCCAGTGTGTAAATGTTGAAAAATTGAATTGGAACGAATGGATCTATATGCCATTCGATCAAACAATATTTTTGTGCGAGTTTCTCCTCGAGCCCCGCGAAAATCCCATGATCACAAGTCTAAACGATTTACTAATCGGATGCATCGATCCAATCAATAGTAGTCACATTTTAGAGAAATTAATCAGCATATCACTTCCAAATTTAAAACGGCTTCATTTAAAAGAAATTGCACATCATACGTACGATATTGTGTTTCGCGAATTTTGCAAAACTTACCACTATCTAGACGAGTTCACTTTGAATGGCTGCAACGATCAACAAATAGTCGACATTTGCCGAAACATGACGAATTTAAGATCGTTAGCGCTCTATAACTGCATCGCAACTGATTTTAAACCGATTGCAAATTTGGCACGACTTGAGTCGTTAAATATAAAGCGGGTGGCGACATTTCGTGACGATCTAATAATTGAACTACTCAGTCTAAAACTCAAAGGTCTAACGAAACTATCGCTCAATATGACCACTAAAGATACGCTAAAATTTATTTGCGACCATTATCCTGGTTTAGAGGAATTGGTGATCGACGGACTCGATACAAAAGATTGTGAACCCATTTTTCGTAGTTTAACTAAGCTGAAAGTATTAAGTTTGGCATTTATAGAACACGCGACATGCCATTCGAGTCGACTAAAGAGTTCCGATGAATATAATATTACATGTTTAACGCAACTTCAAGAATTAACTGTTAGTTGTTGGGTACCCGGTATAACACCAACCTTTATCCCGAAACTAAAAAATCTCAAGCACATATATCAAGATATTTGTCTTGTATGTAAGTGACGATGGACTAAGCCATACAATAATATAAGTACTTAACTTTTATTAAAAAATTTCAGATGATCCAACCGAAGAAGAATTTGCTGTATGGCGATTAGCAGCACAAGCCCGAATCATACAAGATATTAATGACTTACAAATAGTGACATCTGATGACGAACTTGATGAATATGAACTATCAGATTTTAACTTGGATATGTACACCGAATGACAGTTACTGTATGACCACCCGTTATCGTTTAGTTTTATGAAATGATATAACGGTATTAGTGTACTTGTGAGAGTGAGCATAAATTATATTGTTGACCAATTTACATTTAAAGGGTGTATCTATATTTTTTTGTTTTTTGAGCGAAATGAAAATTGACGAGTGTTTGATATAAAATGTATAAATATTTATTTGTTACGATTATAATTAATTGAAGAAGTTGTTTACTTTAACCAATGTTTGTGAATCCATAGATGTGATCGTCGAATCGAAAATTACGAACATCTCGAATATTAAAATCGTGAAAATAATCGAAATTTTCCAAACTCTTCAAATTTGAAATTAACTCTTTGGTCAAACCCGGTACATATTTCGTTATGTTCAAGTAACGAAGTTGTGTCAGATTTAGACACGTATATTCGGTTGAAATATCGGCAAACGATTCGGGACATGTATCCCAAAAGCAAAGATGTAAAACGTTCAATTTATGTAAATTTTTAAAAATTGCACCGCAGTCGTGCGTATTCAGGTACAGCTCCAGTTTTAGTAGATTTGTAAAATTGATACAAATTAAATTTAAAATTTCGTACGAAATTTTGACTCGCGCCAATTTTAAAACCACTAAATTTGGCATATGTGATGTCGCCAAGTGGACAAGGTGCTCCTGATTTTTAAATGGTCGTGCGATTACATTCAGGATCTATATTCATAAAAATGTAGTATTACTGTAATGGTTCTGCAATGCAATTGTAAAACATTTACCTCAAGATTGTGAGATCCACCAACGACACCAAGTTGCCGCCCATGAAACTTGTGCACACCCAATAATCGTAAATTGTGCATATATTCGTAGATGCTTGCCAAATCTAAATCGTTTACCGATCCCATTTCTAATTCGACTAGGCCCGGAAATTTTTTACAAAACTTTTTAAATTCATTTCGGTCATAGTCACTCGGAATTTCAACTAGTTTCAATTTTTTAACCGTCACCACATTAAGACCACGGACACACTTAAAAAATGATGTTATATCGGTTGCCCGATTAACAATTTCCAACGAATTTAGATCGACACATGGCCACTGGGCAATAGCACTCCACATATTTTCGTGTACTTTCGAGTTGTCGTTAAAATTTTGCGACGAGTGTGCATAGTACGACAACTCCTTTAAATTAAAACATTTCGAGAGCACAAAGTTAAGGCCGGCACACTGGTCCGAAAAACACTCGATGCTAAATAATTTTATATTGCACAATGGATACTTTAGATGGGAACACGTTCGTTTGGTTATTTTAAATTTTGTATCGGGGCTCAGTTCGATGTGTAACGATTCCAAATTTGGTAGATATTTCAAACATTTCACTATTTTATTAAATGTGATCGTGCATCGGGTAATGTGCAGTTCGCGTATCGAGTGTTGAAATTTTTTCAAAAATTCTTTGTAACTCCATCGATATAAATTTACGCGGGTCAGCTTTAAATGGCTAAACGGTCGGTTTATACACTTATACGAGTTATTAACGTCACCGGTCAAATTAATTTTGATCCGATTGCTAATTGTTGGGCAACACGATGCACTATACCAGTGTTTACAAACTTGTACAGCATTCTTGAAAACTTTCAAATCCAAATATTTTAAAATTTTTACGATAATCTATAAATGGATTAAGTATGCGGTTAAAACTATAGGTAAACAAAATTTTTATGCTCGAACTTACGTGTGGTGGTAAATGCGCATAACCAGTGTTCATTTTGAATATTTGGTTTATTTGCGGTAATATATTGCGGTTTCGAGACAATTGAAGTGAACGCCAGTTTTGTATTAAAATGAAAATTTATAAATTTGGTAGTGTGTTGTTTAGTTTGGAGAAAAGAAAATGAGAATGGAAATTCCAAATTACAACTAGACAGGGTTACCGTTCCTATAATGATCAAGACCTGCGAAGAAATTAATCCAACTGTCAAGATGATCAGATATCATTGCAATGAATTCAAGCTTCAAAATATTATCAATAATCGAGTCTAAAAATTAAATTAAAAAACTTGATGGTCACCCTATACTATAAAGTCAATATTACTGCATTTCTCTCCCTCAAAAGAGAACAATGATACCAAACTACAACGCAATCTATAAAACGAGTAAATTCTGCGGTATAGGTACAGTTTTCGTTTATTTTTCAATCGATCAACTGCATATGTGTTAGAAATTGATTTGATTACGCATATCAATAAATAGAAAATACGGGAAATTCCCATAAATACGTAGAAAAATTTCACAATATGATGAATTTCGTCGGTACAACAAATTATGATTTCAGTCAGCTGCCTCCTAATGTAAAGTGATTAGTACACGAGAATGCAACTAACAATTTTTAATCGAATCTTTATTTATTCAAATCATTTTAGGTGCTGGTCAATATTATGATGCGCTTGAAATTGCCCGCCTTCAAAAACGCAGTACAAACATGTAAATCATGGTATCGTGCATCGTGCGATCCACAAATTGCCCAACACATTTTAATAAATGGCATAAACGATTCGAAATCGATTCCGTATATGCGTCGTCCGATTCATAATATCCGTTTTAATAAAGTTAACATGAATAAATTTCATTTCCGTAAGCTACTTGCAAATTTTGGCCAAACAATAACCGATGTCGAAATTCGAATGTCAACACTTGCATTCACCCGAGTATTTGAAATATTTGCCTATCTGCCAAATGTTCGTACATTCAACATTTATTTAGTATCAAATTATTTTTCGGCACAAAATTTTTACAAATGTAAAGCATTGCAAAAGCATCGAGACACGATCGTGAAAAATTTGTCTAAAATTAAATGTCTAACGGTACATATACGAATGCGTGATTTACAGCCTATGAAATCGTTTCTAAGCCATTGTACGAATGTCGAAACGTTGAAATGGAACGAATCAATTTATTTGCCGTACAATCAGACCAACTTTATATGCGGTTATCTATTGGATCCGATCGAAAACCGTTTCATCGCCAATGTGACCGATTTACTAATCGGATGCATACATCCCTACGAAAATCAGCAATTTTTAACGAAACTGATTAGTGTACCGCTACCGAATTTACGACGGTTGTCTATTAAAGACATTTCGAATTTACTTAATGATGTCACATTTCGGGAATTTTGTAAAACCTACCATTATTTAGATGAGTTCACGATGATGTGTTGCACTGGCCAACAGCTTCACAATATTTGTGAATATATGACGAATTTAAAAGTTCTGCAACTCACAAAATGTAATGCCCATAATTTAGTCGATATTGGTCAGTTACATCGACTGGAATCGTTACGCTTGGATCTTGTCAACGACAATCGAGACGACACGTTAATCGCATTGCTGAATTTAAAGTTGCGCAATTTAACGAAACTAACACTTAACTATGCCAACGATGATGTATTGACGACGATATGCGAATGTTACAAAAATTTAGAGGAATTGGATCTAACATGTGTGGTCACTAAAAATTGTGCACCCATTTTTCGTAATCTACTCAACTTGAAGGTGTTAAAACTTTGGTTTAATATGCCGGCACCGTGCAACTCGAGTCGCATGGATATTATGGCGGAGTGTAATATCACACGATTGACAAAGCTTGAGGAAATATTTGTAAGTTGTTGGTTGCCCGGATTGACACCAGGACTTGTACGGCAATTGCCAAAACTTCAACGTAGTTGTATAGAAGACACGTGGGATCGTACCGATGAGGAATTTGCAGAATGGGCAGCTTCAAGTGAACGACGACAAGAAGCATTGGCTTACATACTACAACCGATTGTCGAGGTTGAAGTGCCCGAATACGAATTGACCGATTTCGATTGGTCTCACTATTTTGTATAAGACTAATAAAGAAATTTTTTTATTTTTGAAACAGTCTCTATTATTTTCCACTTTATGCTACACAAAACGTTGAAGTGTTAGTGAGCAACGTAATTACGTATTTCGGTATGATCGACAACATTCTTTTCTCATCTTCATTTCGTTTTAGTAAACAAAACATTACAAAATTAATGATACCGGTCGGTGTTAAGTTTAACTTTACCAGTTAACAGTGTGATTATAAATTATAAATTATTTACTATGTACTACTATTGCAGATCAAACCATCGTAAATCATTGTTGATAAAATGTAGATTTAGATGCTCTCACTTTTGGCGTACTGTGAAGTTATGCAATTAGCAAACTAGAACAAATCGAACTAATTTTCGGCCGTACTTATTGTTTTCTGAACAATCATTACTCGAAGTGAGTGCAGAATAGTACGGTTGTATCGTTCTTTATGTCCATTGGCTCGCGGTGGTAAAATATATTATTTATATTCACTTTACTCGACACAAATCACCGAAATTATCATTAATAAGATTTTTTATATTAATTAAACCATCAAATTCGATCGAATTCACCGTTTTATACCAAATACATAAAGTATTCGCATCAAAATCTTATTTATATTTAATTAAATCGACACAAATTACCGAAATTACAAATCACCGAAATTATTATAAATGAGATTTTATAAAATTAATTAAACGTTCAAATTCGATTGAATTCACCGTTTTATACCTACTACATAAAGTATTTGCATGAAAACCCTATTTAAATTCACTTTACTCGACACAAATCACCAAAATTATTTTAAATAAGATTTTATTAAATTAATTAAATATTCAAATTTGATCGAATTCACCGTTTTATACCAACTACATAAAGCATTTGCATGAAAACCGTATTTATATTCACTTTACTCGACACACATCACCAAAATTATTACAAATAAGATTTCATTATATCAACTAATTATTTAAATTCGATCGAATTCACCGTTTTATACCAACTGCATAAAGTATTTGCATAAAAACTTTATTTATATTCTTTTTATTCGAACAAATCACCGAAATTATTATAAACAAGGTTTTATTAAATTAACTAAACGTTTAAATTCGATCGAATTCACCGTTTTATATCAAATACATAAAGTATTTGCATGAAAACCCTATTTAAATTCACTTTATTCAACACAAATCACCGAAATTATTATAAATAAGATTTTATTAAAATAATTAAACGTTCAAATTCGATTGAATTCACCGTTTTATACCCAATACAAAAAGTATTTGCATGAAAATCTTATTTATATTCGGCTTACTCGACACAAATTACCATAATTATAATAAAATGATTTATTAAATTAATTAATCGTTCAAATTTGGCCGAATTCACCGTTTTATACCAAATACATAAAGTATTTGCATGAAAACCCAACTTAAATTCACTTTACTCGACAAAAATTACCGAAATTTTAATAAATAAGAATTTATTTAATTAATTAAATGTTCAAATCCGATCGAATTCACCGTTTTATATCAACTACATAAAGTATTGGCATGAAAACTCTTTATAAATTCTTTTTACTTGACACAAATCACCAAAGTTATTATAAATAAGATTTTATTAAATTAATTAAACATTCAAATTCGACCAAATTCACCGTTTTATACCAAACACATAAAGTATTTTCATGAAAACCTTATTTATATTTGCTTTACTAGACACAAATCACCAAAATTATTATAAATAAGATTTTATTAAATTAATTAAACATTTAAATTCGGTTGAATTCACCGTTTTATACTCAATACACGTATTTGCATGAAAACGTTATGAATATAAATAAGATTTTATTAAATTAATTAAACGTTCCAGTTCAATCGAATTCACCGTTTATGCCAAATACATCCTCGCGGGATGGAGGTAGTGCTATGTATGAAAAAACGGGAAAATTTTTTATTGCATGTAACTTTGAAGTATCCGTCTTGTATAATTTTGAAAGGATTTCGTGACGGGAAAAAATCCCAATCTAATGAGCCAAATTTAATCTCTCTAAAGTAATCCAAACCTTATACAAAAAACTATTTCCTATTTGCCAGACGCTATTCGGAGACGACTATCTACAATATTCGGAATTGGAAACGGTGTTTGCGAGCTATCGAATTAAAGGGATTGTAATCTATGCAAATTCGTCCTTTATCGTCATTTGATGATCATACAAATTTATTTCACTTGCTAATTTCCGAATTTGATGAAAATGTTCCGTGTTCAATTCACCTGCTCTCTTCCTTCGATTAGCGAGCGCACAGTGAACATTAACTATCATGAGTTCTGTTAAATTCGCAAATCAACTTAAATTGAAGCTGAGTTCTCATCACACTGTCCATCGATTCTTACCACAACAAAACATAAGCTTTTACTTTACGTAGGGTACTCATTTATCTGTTGGTCTCGAAATCTCTTCGTAAACAGAGAGAAGCTCCGTCACATCACGCAGAGAGTAATTTACTTGCTGATAAAAATTATTATAATGAGTCCTACCTGGAACAACTAGGCGTTGAAAATTTCATTTGTAAAGTACCCTCGTCGAGTTTTTTTTTTTTTTTTTTGATAATTCAGCGCATAATTTTCATTATATTTAAGGTTATGTTCATTAGACACGTGCTTCGGTTGTTTTGACGATGGCTGTAGTTGTTGCACATTCGCATATAAATTTATTCGGTGGTTCCCCAAATAAACATTTTGTATATATTTTTCCAGTGCAAAAGAATTAGGAGACTGGTCGATTTTAGATTTGTCTATACCTCATTGCATTCAAACTGATCATTTTGAATCGTTTTCCCACATCACTCATGTGTAATTTATAACCCAGCAATTAAATTTTTTTTGTAGACAATCCCACTATAGCCCACTTTGTTACAAACTTAATAACTTTAATCATTTTTTATTCTTCAAACACGTGTGACTTTGAAGCCGCTTTCACAGAAAAATTCTGCAGAATTCTTCAGTAATATTTCTTCGGCAAAACATGACGGAATTAAATATTGTTTATCTTTTTTAGTAAATTCCGAAAGTGTATACCAACCTAAAATTGAATTTTATTATTTATTACTAAAAAATTACTAAAAAAAGGTAAACAAAATTTAATTCCGTCATGTTTTGCCGAAGAAATATTACTGAAGAATTCTGCAGAATTTTTCTGTGAAAGCGGCTTGACGTTTCGACAATATTCATGTTACTTCTTTTTTTTTCAGAGATGGCGTTGTTTTATGAATATTTTTTATTTATTACGTTTTGTCTAGATTTATATCTAGAGACATCTATGAAGTAGCGTTATTACTAGCAAATATTGAGAAAATAAAATAGCGTAGTAACATCTCGAAAAAGTAGAATGAAAGATTAGAAAAATAGAATATTCTAGATACACCAGATACAGAATATACGAGTTGAGTAGCAGTGCTTGAAATGGATACTGTTGTCTGTTTATATGTAATGCGTTGATTTGGAGGCATTGGCTCTTCGTGATTTGCTTACCAACTGTAGTAAATAAACCTCCGTGAAACAATTCGACGGTAGCAAATTGGAAATGACTAAGATGGAAGAGGTTGACCATGGTGAGCGAAATGCATTGAAGAGACAGACGCTTCGATAAATTTTAAATTGTCAAAGTTAATGGCTAGAATGACACAAATGATGTAAAGTAGAGAAATCAGAAGAAGAGTTGAAAACCGAGATTCAGGAACTCAAAATAGATTCAACAAGTTCATCAAAAGTTATAGAAAACAAAATTGAACATGTGGAATAAACACTTCAACAGACATTTCAGCTCTTAAAAAGGAGTTACTTGAGGTCTTTGTAAATGAAGCAATGTCGCAAGTAGTCTAGTATTCAATCAGGAAAATTTAAGACTCCAACCTTTGATGGAACAACATCGTTTGGCATATTCAAGTAACATTTGAAACAGCAGCCACCAGAAATTATTAGAGTGAAGAAGAGCTCGCCGCATCGCTGATTGTAGCATTAAAAGAAACTGCAGACTCTACAAATCGTTCCAGAAAATGAGCGTAGTGATTACGGTAGAGTAATGCAAATGTTGGAGTGTAAATTACTAAATATGGAGGTGATCATAAACAAAAACTCTACAGATTGGATCTTAAAGTCCGATATAAAAAAGAGAGGAATCACTACCACAGTATGCTGCATATATCCAGAGTTTGATGCATCTAGCACATTCTAACATGGCTCTAGATTAGAGACAACGCCTCTCCGTCTGCTCTGATTATTGAAACAGCACATAACATCTTAAATTAGGCAATCTAGATACGGAAAATAGTGAGATATATGAACAGATATATAGCGATGAAAAAAGGCCACACCCAGTCGTCATTGAAATTCAAATATTTCAACTGAAATATCAGATGCTAGGGTTGTGGCAAAATGGACCACATCATAATAAATTGTGTAGAATGGCGAAACAAATGATCAAGAACACTATCGCCAATGTATTGCAGACCAAGGGAAGAAGTAGAAAGATTACCCGCAGAAGAGCAGGTATTTTTTGATATAAATGGAATTGAAAAGCCGGTTATAACAGTGCTCACATACCAAGTACCGAAGAAAACATTTACTGTGGACACTGATGCAAGTTGAAGCGGCTTAAAAGGTGTCTTATCAGAAGAGATTGATGGGCAAAAGCGAGAAGTTGCGTAATATTCCAACTGCCGAAACTGGAGCGCAATTATTGCGTTACTCGAAAAACGTTATTGGCAATAGCACCTTCAGAGGGTTACTGTAGTTTAAAAATCTAGAAGAACAGGCAGCGCACTGGATCATCGTAAAGGAACTGCACATGGGAACGTCAGTGCCTTATCAAGACAACCATGCCGAAAGAAAGAAGCAAATAGAAGAATCGGATTTAATGATAACTATGAAAGAAGTAGGCGGCAATCAGCAGGAATTGAAATCACTGCAGATTTGGCAGAACTCAGATGGCCAGACGACACAATGGAAATTAGTTGTGATACCTAAGGTTCAGTTCGCAGAGATACGCTAAAGAACAAGGAAGACTTTATGGGTCAGGAATCGGGATGTCGGCAGTCAGTAGTAGAATGGCGTTAAAAGTGTGACCAATGTAAAGCGACGAAAGGGCCCGCTCGAGAAAGTCGAGGTGCAATGCTATAATGAACGCTGTGGTGATCAATTGAATCAGTTGGATTAGAAACGGAAATTCGAGTCAGTTGTATCCAAAGAGATGTGTCAATTGCTGTGCATAAATAAAATATGAACGGCCCTTATGAATCCAAAATCAGACGGTTTTTTGCGTTTAGATACAACTCAACTCCACTCACGACTATGCGCTGCTTAAATATTAAAACTACTTGTATCTCGAATATTCCATTTTGCTTTTATTTCATTCTACTTTTCGAGATGCCACAACGCTATTATTTTTTTGTTTCAATAAAACATATTACTGTCAATTTCTTTCTGTTAATCCTAATTCTACTTCATAGATGTCTCTGGGCGTAACTCTAGAGAAATCGTTAAAATAGTTTATTTTACACTAGTAACCATTGTAAAATCATTCATCCTATAGCTCATTAAATTTTACTTTGAAAATGTCAAAACTAATTTCGCGATGACGCAATAGAACAAATCGTACGACCGACAATAATATGTCCGATTTTAGTACACTACCACCGCACGTAAGTTGTAAGCACATAAACAAAGTTTGCACGTAGTTAACGAGTTTTTTATCTGTTCCGCCTCAAGATTTTGGCCAACGTATTGTCAAATTTAAAAATTGCCGATTTTCGTAATGCCGTCCAAACATGTAAATCATGGTACTATGCATCGTGTGACCCAAAAATCATTCAAAAATATCGTGTTCGTGTCAATTTTACCGCCATTGCCGTTGATTTTTTATCGCGCCCAATCACCACACTACAATTGGACCATCCTAATATGAGTAAATTTCCGTATCGTGATCTATTTCGTAATTTTGGTCGTACCATAACCGAACTTGATCTTTTCGTTAAAATATCGATGCCACGCTTATACGAACTCTTTATTCATTTGCCGAACATAAAAACGTTGAAACTGTACGACGGTTCAAAATTTACTGCCCCGATGAATTTTTATCGATGCCGTCGAATTTTGCGCCACCATGAAACGATTCAAAAAAATATCGGAAATATTCGACATCTAACGATCCAGGTGTCGACACGAAATCTAGAATTGTATAAACTTTTTTTGAATAATTGTCGAAATATTGAAATTTTTTATTGGTACGGATCGGGGGTGTTGCATATCGATCAAACCGATTTCTTGAATAAATACCTGTTGGATCCGAATGAAACGCGCATTTTAGACAATACAACCGATCTGGTGATTCGAAGTGTCGATTCGCACCATAAAATTTTTGAAAGCTTAACGAATTTAAAACTAGAAAAATTACGTGCACTCAATCTAGCGGAAATTTCACTGAACTATTACGATTTAATGTTTAAAAATTTTTGCCGCACATATTGTGACCTGGCCAAATTTGGTATGACGTCGTGCAATAATCAACATTTGTACGACATTTGTCGGTACATGAAAAAATTGAAATCGCTTCGGATTGAAAATTGTAATGCGCAAAATTCGTTGTGTGAAATGAAAAATTTAGATTGTCTTGAGAGTTTGCACATGGAACGTTGCGATCCCGTCACCAATGATAGTCTAATACGATTGATGTGCTTACGTATGCACAATTTAAAAACGTTGACATTAAATAAAATCAGTGGCGATCTATTGGATGCGATATGCAATAATTGTCCGGGACTAGATAAGTTGGTGTTGATGTGGATGGAAACGAAAGAATGCGAACCAATTTTTAGGAATTTAACCAATTTACGAACTTTACATTTAAGTTTTACGGAATCGGTACAATGTCATTCGAGTCGAATTACAAGTTCACCGGTTTGGAACATAACAAAACTGACGAAACTTGAAGATTTATATGTGAGCTGTTATATTTCGGGGATTACACCGGAATTAATAAAACAATTGCCTCGGGTCGACACCGAATTCATGGAGGATGTGTGTATGTATTGTGTGTGTATGTGTGTGATTGATCGATTTAACCATAACTCTATTTGTATTTTTATGTGGACGATAGTTGATCCAACCGACGAGGAACTAGCACGTTGGGAATCTAATGCACAGGAACTTTATCGTGCACATCAAAATGTTGAACAGCAGACGGACGAGGAAACAGATTCAATGTTTGATTTAAGTGAATTTGGCAATTTTTTAACACTATTCGAAGATGATCATATTTTGTAGTTTTTAAAAATAAAAATTAAAAATTATTTGTAGTTTTTGACATTTAGTTTGGTCAACAAGTTTGGTACCTTTATAACTATGTCGTCATTAAGTTTCACTACTTTTCCAAACATAAAAATAATACCATGACAGAATATCATTAGTTCATGGAATGATTTGTGCGCTTATATCGACCGGTATTCGTGGTGTGGGACAATTTTTAGGTTCAAACCTCCATACTAAATATCGTCATCGCATATGATTAGTCAGTCGTAGTTTAGAGGCTAGTCACGGTACTTTAAGATATTTACAACTAAGGGGCGTAAAACATTTTTTTTTATTAATTTGGAGATGAATTATGTCATTTTCATATCGTGACGCCATAGGAATTTCCAAACGATGTACGTCATTAAATTGGGAAACAGTGCCATGATAAGACAATAAGTATCAAATTTATTTGTTAGTTGGCTATCTAAAGATAAAAATTCAAAAACTTTATAAATAGTTTCAGAAAGTCATACTACACTAATTAGTCTGTTTAATTTCGTAATAGTTTGAAATACTTTTGCATGTATTGAATTTTTGTAACAAAAAATATAATCAAACCAAAGATTACGTAACATTATTAAATTCATGTTTACTCGTTTATCACCTGATTGAAAGAGTATTGGTGAGATACACAGATTACGTGTAATTTATTCACGGGCTATTGCGCTCGAAAGAGCCCTAATAGCTTTAGAAATCTGTACTTTACAATATTCAGTGCTGTAAGATGATTGTGCCTAAAAGGGCCGAATCGACAAAATTTAAAAGAGATAACAGGTTATCCAACTGCAGGTATTCGGTGGAAACCCCACTCAATACATGATACAACATCGAGAATATTGGAAGACACTATCACATAATGTGCAACAGGTCAATCTAAAGGGCTATATTGCAACATAATAGGCGGACAGCTAGAGTCAACTTGTGTAAATGACTTTTTTGCAGGGTCTTATTTTGGGTGAAAACCGAAATAAATGGATGAGGTAAGTTCAAAAACACCATTTCATCATTCTTGTATGCATAGTTCACAAGTTATAGCTTTCTGAACATTTTTAATAGTAAACGCTCTGCGTTTACCTCTTATAAGATCTTTGATAACGATTGGACATCAATAGCATGAATATATCTCCACTCCGCAGATAAAAGGGATCTACGAACGTTGGAATATTAATTAAGGAGCCTTGCACATTGCCGTTCATTTCTCTGTTTTTGATATTGCACATACACTGATTGTATTGATTCCCGTATGGCCAACCCTTTTCTCTTGTTCACAATAAAACATTTTGAACGGACCCCACCACATTTAATTTTCACGGCATAGTGAATACATTTTGAGGTTATTCCGTTCACCCGCCGTTAAACAAGAGGAGTACGGAACCTCCCGATCAGTTCAGACCATGATGCATACCGTCTTCTGATTAACTTGACAAGGTAACCAACTCTTTTTTTATTTTTCTGTTACCAACTGTTCACACCATCAATATTTAGTACCTTTGTACCAAAATCTCGTTTAAAAATTTGACATAACTCCCGAACCTGGCCGGAACCAATTTCAGCAACTCTATAATTATCCGTATCAAGACTAGATACGACTAGATCCAATGCGTCACAAAGCTGCTTATACCGATTCCCAACATATGGTGGACTTAGAAATTTGATGATTTGCTGTTTCTTTCCCCACTTCATATGGTTAAGAAAAAAGATCTAGATTGGAGACCTTTTGATGATTATCGAAGGCTCAATAGGGTCACATTCAAAACTTCGTCATGCATATACATGAATGCTTAATTTTCTCCAAAAAAGATTTGGATTTTGTTCCCGTCGAAACTGAAGACGTTCACAAAACGGCAATCGCAACCCCATTTGACCTCCTCAAATTCACTCGAATGCCATTCGGTCTCTGAAATGCCACCCAAACATTTCAGCGATTTAACAATGAATTCATTCGCGATGCAGACTTGGTTTTTTCTCGTCGCATCACAAAATGAAGAACAACACAAACTCCATTTATGGAACAACTTTTCTAACGACTCGAAGACTGTAGCGTCTACAATAAGAAATCAGAATGCACTTTTGGTTCGAATTCACTTGATTTCCTCAGGGGCACACTGTTACATCTAATGGTATTCTTCCAACTGAAGAGCGAGTTAATGCCATTACGAAACTCCCAGTTCCAACACCAATCAAGAGAATCCAGTAGTTTATCGGTATGTTAAATTACTTCCAATGGTTGATTAAAAGTTGCACTTCAGGCTCGAGGCAAAACACTTTGAGCTCAGAAATATCTGTCATTCTACATGGTATTCGAGCCATGGTTTAAGAAGATCTTAAGTGTCCACCAGCCGAGATGGTTTACGGTCAAACTATAAAATTACCCAGTGAGATCTTTATTGAAAATATTCTTACACCTCAATCATTAACTGACCCAGTTATCGACCAACTACGCAGCACTATACAAAAACTTGCCATCACATTTGATATCTTATTATAGACACTTTATTAGAGACTTTGCAACATTTGCAAAGCCACTTACTAACCTGACGAAAGGAGAGAATGTTCAAATCAAAGCTAAACCAAACTCAAACACAAAAAATATTTCCCCATAACGCGTTAAACTCTCATTTGAGAACTTAGCTCCATATGCCTTTTCTCGTCTACCAAATCATGCTAGGAATTTCAGACTTGCTAGGTCAACTAACAGTCCGGCGCACAGCGAACACGACGAGTCTTGGTAAAAATATTTTAATATTTTAGTAATTGGCGGATGATGACTTTAAAGAGAATTTGGCACTGGCTGCTGAATGCTGCACTTTGCGACAGTATCACCCTTTAATATTCAATTTTAATGAGGAAAAATATTTACGCGCGTAAACGCGATAAACAAAATAAATTTTTTGTATAGCTAATAATACAATTTTCACGTAAAAACGTCGACCAAATTTTCCCACAAAAATAAAAAATACGACGTACATTAACATGTTTTCAGAAACTCATCTTTCTACCCACAAATTATTTGTAAATTAGTGACAACGTCAACTACTTGTTGAACAATAATATAATGTACCTTAAAATCGGTACATCATAGTTGAGACGCTGCGATTTATCCTTTAAACATTTTTTCGATGCTTGACCTTGGAATATGTTCAGTGTTCAGCGGTGATCATCATAAGTAAAATTTTACCAATTATTAACATCAAAATCGATATATTTGTAAAATGGACTGTACTCCGTAGCAATATCGTAAAACTATTCTGAACACGTGTCACAAAAATATAAAATTGGCACTCAATAAAATTTGGCATGTTCAATGTTACCAAGTTGATAAGTTGGTCTGGCGTGTCGTTAATAATACTTACGTTTAAAATCTGGTGACAAAATGATTAAGAATAACGTTTAGTACAAATCAAAGTTACAAAATTTAGTTACAAATAAAAGCCAACCCCCATAGCCATCAACCACACTTCTAATGACAACCTAAGACCTGCAAAACCTCGCAATTGAATGAACCCCAACAACACCACAACCTCAAACAACAACATTCCGTCAAGACACCCAGACAAACCATCACATCCCGCTTTTAGCTGAAATTCCCCGACCACAGACCCAACTCCCACCAAAAACCACTCAAAAAAACCAAAATACAAAATGAACAAATGATCAGTCATCAAACCTCTCTCCATCAACAAATGAAACCCATTTGAAACCCAAAACAATTTGAAACAATTGAAAACCAAAAACCATTGCAAAAAATGACAATACCCAAACTAAAAGATTAAGCAGCGCATTCAAATGTCGACAAAGCCAATCGTTCCCGGAACAAAAAAATAGATTCCTCTTCAAATCTGGTTGAGAATCACTCAGTCTGGCACTCTGTACTCCTTTACAAGCTCCACAGGATAAATCCTCCATACTCTACATACTCAAAATAATTCAACCATTCCTGGATAGCGCGGATTCACTTTAGACTTACCTATACCATAAAGTAGTATATGTATATGTGTATGCAATGTGTATATGTATTCTATAATGTAGAGTATACTATATTGTAGTCAAAGCTGCTTTCTAAAATGAATATTAAATTTGTGGTAATCCTTTTTTGGGGAGTTAAACCCAAACTGACTTCAGCTTAGTGGTCTTGACGAATTAGGGTCAGTTGAGCCAAAAATGTATTCTTAAAAAAACAGTCATTTTTCGATTCTTCCTATTCTAAAAAAAAGCCATATACAGGGTGACCATCCAAAAGATTTCCATTTTTTTTGCTGCCGTTTAAGCATACTTGACCGTCACGTGGCAAACTATCCATGAAGAAATATTCGATTGAATAACGTGAAAGTGTATACAAGATAATTTGCAACTCATGCGCAACTTCCAAGCATGAGCAGATCATCACGAGGAGTCTTTCAACGAAGATTGATAGTGCCGAAATTATTCCAATGCCACTATGATTAAAAATTTTATTACGGTTATCTGATTTAAATATTAGTCTAATAAAAGAGTTACCCCAAACTTCTGAGACCCCAGAATTCAAGATTAAAACTCAAGGTTGAACAGTTTTGTAACGCCCAGTACTTCAAAACCCACTTTATTTGACACAAAATTTTAAAGTAAATACAAATTAGATTTTAAAAAAATTGATTAAACATTACAAATCAATTGAATTAACCGTTTTGTGACCAAGACGTCATGTAATCGCCAAAAATCTAATTGCCATACACTTTATTTGACACAAAATTTTAAAGTTAAAACAAGTAAGATTTTAAAAAAATTATTAAACATTACAAATCAATTGAATTAACCGTTTTATGACCAATACGTCATGTAATCGCCAAAAATCTAATTGACATACACTTTATTTGACACAAAATTTTAAAGTTAATACAAGTTAGATTTTAAAAAAATTGACTGAACATTACAAATCAATTGAATTAACCGTTTTATGACCAATGCGTCATGTGATCGCCGAAAATCTAATTTACATACACTTTATTTGACACAAAATTTTAAAGTTAATACAAGTTAGATTTTAAAAAAATTGCCTGAACATTACAAATCAATTGAATTAAACGTTTTATGACCAATACGTCCCTGTTCAAAAATAAAACACTGTTAGTTTATTACCACAACAGTCTACTTCAAATTATTAAGACTTTTATTTTCACTAGATTAGCCGCTTGGCACTGGTGGGGGCTATGACACTATTCTTTTTATTCTTTCTAATGAATAGCAATACGCCCTTTATTTACCAAAATTACATTGTATCTTGAGTATTTTATTTTGCGATTAAAATGTTTTGCTCAATTTTTGTTTATGCTATAGTATTTAGAATGATGCTGTACAGTCCTGCAGCTGTACAACGACAGTAGGGTTTTTTTAATATAGACTCTTATGGGAGACGAAAGTATTATTTTGCAATTACCACACTAATTTGAAGATCTTCTAAAGAAAAGTTTCCTACGCTTCCTGTGGTTTCTAAGCCCAAGTAAGATCAAGCGAAACTCCCAGTATAATGATGACCAGCTTTTAAACTGCCTATAGAATCGATTTTATGTGGAAAATTTTAAAAAATTCTAATTTTACGTCGCTACCGCACCTACGCCATTTTTATTTTGTTTTGACGACCAACAATAACTAAAAACAAATACATAAATAGGTGCATGTTGGAAAGACGTTGAAGATTAACACGGAATCATGACGTCATGATACAAAGCGCGCACTGTATATTTTATAAACAAAAAAATCGATTTTCTATTTAAAAATGTTTATGTTGGCTTCAATGGCACACGACATATAAATGTGAGTGTTTCTGTAAATGTTAGTGAGGGTTCATATATGTATATATATATATATATATATATATATATATATATATATATATATATATATATATATATATATATATATATATATAATGTCAATGTGTGCGTATTATGTTTATCTATATAGTTACATATGATGACGTCAAAAATGAGAATTTTTTTTCTATTTTTTTTTTATTTTATTTCATATATATAAAAATCCCATTAGTCTCGAAATTTATTCAGTCTAATTTTGAAACTCGAGTTTATCGGGTAACACACCAGTATACAAATCGAAACACACAAACAGCAAAAAATATTTCTGGCTCGTGATTATATTTAGAACTTTGATTAGTGCGGTTATTGTTGTCATTGTTTATGCTTATTGATTTTCCATTAAAAAATTTTCAAAATGAGTCATCGATTACTCGACAGTGATTAATTTTTTTTTTTTGTTGCTTGATAATAATACGCAGCTGATAGTCAATTATACGTGGAATAGTAAACAAAAGTTGAGAAACTAAAAAAAAAAAAAAAAAAATTAATTAAAAATGTTCTGCACTGGTATTTACGTATTTAAAACTATTGCGGATTTTTACGATGACCATATCAAACGTAAAGATTACGATTACGGTGATCTACCGCCACATGTAAGTGCACGATTTAAACCACCAATAATTTATATAATGGACTAATAAAAATTCTATTCAATCGTAGATAATCGCTAAAATTATATCACACCTGGGAACCGATGATTTTCGTCATGCGTCCGAGACATGTAAATCATGGTACTATGCATCGTCTGATCCAAGAGTAATGAAAAATGTTACGGTCACATTTGGTATCGTATCGACGAATTGTGATTATTTAGTACGACCGATTCAGAATGCCCGTTTTGACATGGTTAATTTTAATAAGTTACCCTATCGGTGTATACTACGTAAATTCGGTCATTGTATAACCGACATCGAAATAAATTCGAAAATAACATTTAATCAGCTGTTCGAATTTTTTATTTATCTACCGAATGTGCATACGTTAAAAATTTTGGATTCATCGAAATACGTGTCGATGGGTAATTTCCATCGATCGAAAAAAATTGCCAAATACAAAGCACGAATTATACAAAATTTGGCACGCATCAAAAACATCAATATTTGGACCGACCTTCGAAATTTAGAATTGTATCGCCTTTTTTTGAGCTACTGCACAAACGTTGAAACATTGTGTTGGAACGATTCGGACAGTGTTACACAAGAACATAGCGATTTTCTATTTAATTATTTGTTGGATGCAAACGATAATCCTGTACTGTACAAACTGATCGAATTACAATTGGAAAATATCGATCGTAAACGAAATAGTAAATTTTTTGAAAAAATGATTCGACTCGACTTACAAAATGTTAAAATATTAAAACTTAGCGAAATATCGTCCACCTACTATGACACAATGTACAAAGAATTTTGTAAGGCGTACGCATCGTTAGAACAATTTACGGTGACGGGATGCAACGAAAACCAGCTGATTGACATATGTAAATATATGACAAATTTAAAGTGTCTAACCCTACACAGCTGTACGGCCAATAATTTAAGTGAATTGTTAAATTTAAAAAAAATTCAAAAACTACATATCGAACGTGTCGACGTTGTGGTGCACGATGATCTATCGATGTTGTTGAGTATCGAACATAAACTCCTTATTAGGTTGCAAGTCAACGACATCGATGCCAAACTATTAAAATTAATTTGTGAGAATTGTAAAAATCTCGAGGATTTATCACTCGACGATGTACATACCAAAGACTGTGAACCAATATTTCGTAATTTGACGAAATTAAAAAAACTTAACATAGGATTTACGGAATCGACTAAAATTAATTCGGTACGATAACAATTTTATCTATAAGTAATTGAAGTTTTAAAAATTTTTATTTTTTCATTTCTAGAACCGTATCAGAAGTTCCGATCGGTATAACATCACGAATTTAATTGATTTGGAGGAGATATACGTAAGTTCCTATGTACCTGGAATTACACCGGAACTAATACAAAAATTACCAAAAATTAAAAAGGGTTGGGAGTATACATGTAAGTCAAGCTTATTAATTTTGGCTAAGACACAATCTAATCAATTTTTCACTCTCTTATAGGGGATCCTTCCGACGAAGAGTTGACCACAAATTGGAACGACTTTGCGGAGTATACTGAAATTATTGACCAAAATGAAATCGAACCTGTCGATGAAAGTGACTTAGACAAAAATTTAGTGTACGATATTAGCGATTTTAGTTTGTGTCAAGAACTTGTACTGTGATAAATAGTTTGTAAGTGAAGCTTGAAAGTATTTTGAATACAATCCAGTGTGATATTTTTTTTATTGAAATACGATTTGTGTTTGTATGTGTGTAGTTTAATGCAAAAATTTAGGTAACACCCGTTCATTTTGAATTATTCTCTCATCTCCAATTTTCGTTTCTAGTTTCTATTCAGTATCGTTTAGACAGTGCAAAGTGTTGTACCGAATTTTTTTTTACCATAACAATCGTACGCAATGGCAGATTTGCGTTACGATTTTAGTACACTCCCATCACACGTAAGTTTAAAATCATAATAACGTAAAGTATTTGTCGACCTAACTGATTTTATTCGGTATAGATTTTGACTCACATTCTACTGTATACGCATAAAAAAGATTTTAAAAATTCAGTTCTTACCTGCCGATCATGGTACTATGCATCGTGCCATCCAAAAATTGCATGTACACGTAATTCGGTTATGTCAACGGGCCGGGATTCAATTGCGGTCGAAGATTTAGTCCGGCCCATAACAAATCTTTGCTTGGAACATCCAAACATGAATCGACTAAAATATCGGCAACTATTTTCGAAATTTGGCCAAACCATAGTAAATCTTATCATATCTTGCAATAAATTAACAATGCCAAAACTTTACGAAATCATAGTGCGTTTACCACGGTTGAAAGCACTTGAAATTTTCGATGGTTCGCAAAAAATATCCGATTCGAATTTTCAAAAAAGTCGCATATTGCGGAAACATCACGATACGATTGTTAAAAATTTAGAAAATCTTGAATTTCTTGCAATTCGAACAAGTCTCACGAATTTAGAGGGTTACAAATCTTTTATGGTTTTATGCCGAAATTTAAAACGATTGGAATGGAATGAATACGGTTTGGATACGATCGGACAACGTGATTTTCTATTTGATTTTTTGCTAAATCCCAAGAAAGTTCCATTCCTAGATAATCTCGACGAATTACTTATTCAGAGCATCTGTCCCGTTAATAGTAGTGATTTTTTTGCAAAAATGGTCGCATTGAAATTGCCCCGTTTAAAAAAACTTAATATTATGGAGATATCGAATATTTATCATGATGCCAATTTTACAGAGTTTTGCAAATACTACCAGCACATAGAAAATTTATCGATTGGTAATATTACTACGGGAACGTTTAACGATATTGGCGAATTTATGAGAAATCTTAAAAAACTTAACCTAACTGAATGCCATGAAATGCGATTAAGCCCACTACGAAATCTTAAGCTCGAAAGCGTTGCCATCGATCGGTGGGGTGAGGACAATAGTGAAGATGAAATTTTTTTCCAAACTATGGTGTGGCCAAATTTAAAAGAATTGGAATTAAATCGAGTAAGCGAATTGACGCTAAAGTTAATTTGTGAAAATTATAAGAACATTGAAACGCTAAAGCTCACTCATCTTGGTACACATGATTGTGAACCGATTTTTCGAAATTTAACGAAACTAAAAAATTTATATTTGGAATTTGAATGGCAGTCAAAAATTCATTCTAACCATATTATAAGTTCAGACGAGTGGAATATTACAAGACTAGTTCGACTAAAAAAATTGTATGTCACGTGTTATGTACCCGGCATTACACCAAATCTTCTAAGAACATTACCAAACCTAGTATATTCGGGATTAGTATGTAAGTATTTAATCGAATATTTTCAAAAATTTTTGGCTTTGTCTAAATTCAAATCTATATGTTTGATAGACGATCCACCCGATGATGAAAGGACTGAAGATGCAACCATGCTGGACGAAATTTTTATCGAGGATGTTGAACCAATTCAAGAACCCACGCATCATTTCGACGATTTTGTTGATTTGGACTGGCTATTCGAGAACAGCAGTAATCACTAACATAATATATTTTTAAATAAATTTAATTTTAAAAATTAAAAAGCAAACCTGATTTTTTCAACAATTTATTTCTGTCCAATTTTATAGGTTGGCCTTACCTAGAAAGAGACAAACAAATATAAAATCAAAAATCTTTTCTAATTCAATAAATATTTACAATAAATACTGTACAGTCCACTTTGTCAAACCAATCCATCTGCACCTGTACCAAACATAGTAAGTTGAGAGAAAAGTCACGGTTAAAGGCAAGTATATTACGACCAACAAACATATGATTACTGCTCATTATTACATTTAACTATATTGGAAAGCGCTAATATAATGCTAGATGTCAGCTTAATCTGATTTGAACAAAAATGATAAAATTGTTATCTGAGTTTTACAATGTCAACAGTGGAATATTTGTGTTATTTCAGAAGTAAACTTTTCAAGAATATAAATTGATTTGGAGAAGACACCAGAACTAATAGAAGTTTACCAAAAATCAAAAAACGTTTAGAGAATTATTGATTTTGCCTATGACACGATCTTCCTAAATCCATTTTTTTCATCCTATTAGGGGATCCGTCTGACGAATAATTTTGAAAGTATTTTAAATACAATCAGTGTGATATTTTTTTATGGAGATGCGATTTGTGTTTGTATATGTGTGTAGTCTAATGCAGTAATTTAGGAAGCACTCGTTTATTTTGAATTATTCTCTCATCTCCAATTTTCGTATCCAGTTTCTATTCAGTCTATTCGTCTAGACCAGTGATGCGCAACCCGAGGCTCGCGGGCCACTTGCGGTTTAAGTTTAAGTTAGATAATTTTTGCTTTTGTTTATGAAAATCTTCAAACCGTATTTTATAAAATTAAACGGTTTAGTTATGTGATTAAAGCATCATGTGATTTACCCGATTCCCATGTGATTTTCATGTGATTGGGATTCCCCTTATTGTTTTCTTCACCTTAGTATTTTAATATTCTTTGTTTGGTTTTTTTCATTTTGCCAACACGGTTACCAGTGAAAAAAATTAGTGTGGTGCCGCTTTCATAAAAAAATTCTGCAGAATTTTTCAGTAATATTTCTTCGGCAAAACATGACGGAATTAAATATTGTTTATCTTTTTTAGTAATTTCCGAAAGTGTGTACCAACTTAAAATAGAATTTTATTATTTATTACTAAAAAAAGATAAACAATATTTAATTCCGTCATGTTTTGCCGCAGAAATATTACTGCAGAATTCTGCAGAATTTTTCTATGAAAGCGGCTTGAAATTATAAAAATGGCTAGTAAAATAAATAAAAAAAAGATTGACGATTAAATACGGTTTTTTCATGACCAAAGGACACTTAAATATTTGTTCATTGGAATCAAGAATGTCAGTGAACAATAAATGTTTCAAACGAATATAACTTGCGGCGGCATTTTGTCGGAGACTCAGATTTAAATAAAAAGTATTCAGGAGAACTCCAGAAAAAAAGTAAGTCCAGTTCAAAAAAATGTGTTTGTGAGAAGTAATGAAACCTCAGCTTAAGCCTTAGGCTTAAGATCAAGGTTAGTATCGGCCCCAATTTAACGACAGGCTGACAGATCGAAACCCTATATGTTGCGAACTGATACAAGTAAATATGCGCTAAGGGAGTCATATTTGTATGGGTATCCTATATTATCTACGGCTGCAGTAAACACTCTTGACCGTCACATTTTCTAGTGTGATATTTTACTAGGCTCAAGGTTCTATAGATATCATTTATTTCTGTCAACTCGTGTGCTACTTACTAGTTTTTGTTCAGGAAAACAAGAGAAAATTCACAAGGGCTACTATTGCAATTAAAGAAAATTAATGCAGTCATTTTGGAAATGGAAATCGAATATTCAAGCCTTATGAGACCAGTAAAAATCCATATATTTTTTTTTGTTGATACAGATTGGATCCACGATGGATTCATAAAATAAAAAAGTCGAGAAATTATAAAACGGTTTGATGGGCTAGTAACAAGTAATCAAGCCACATTTGAAATCTACATGAAACATTCAAAGTTTTGGATTACACAACAAATCTACTAGTTAGCAAGTCTAAAGTTGCACTAATCCAAGCAGTAAACGTTCCACGATTATAGCTACTTGGGGCTGGTTTACTCGTTAAAAAATAAAATCGCCAAAGTTTGTGCGAATCATCTAATTTATTGTTGGACTTACAGAACTGTAGTGTTGTCCAGGGTCAAATCTTGCCCTCCTCAGGAAAGGAAACTCTGTGTCACGAATTGTGCTGCTGATATAGAAACATTATATTTCGGGGTGCTAAAAAAATTTTAACAAACTTTACACTGACATACCAGTTCACTATAGTGCTTTTTTATTGTATTGAAGCATTTGCGTTTTTGGGTGTTGATGAATTTGAGAAAGGATGCAGCACATACATTTATTCTCAAAAAGAAAACTCAAAGGAATTGCTTCGTTTTGAATAAAACGGATATGTCTGTGGCCTTAAGCTCTTTAAATCTTAATTACGTATTGTGGTCTGTAGGCCTAATCACCTTTACAAAAATAACATTTTTTCCTGTTATGTCAGTTCAACATTGTCCAGTCGAACTTAAATTTTGTTATAAATGTATCAGCTTTAGCCATAACAATAACCGGTATTTATCGGCAGTTAATTTATTTTTTTATACCGATCTAAGCAACCTTAATATTCAAAGTCATTCTCTTCAGAATGCTGAACCATCCGGTTATGACGGGTGCCTCTCCAACACCTTGTCGTAGGTTATGTTTACTTGTCGTAGGTTATGTGCAGAACACACATAACCTACGACAAGTAAACGATAAAAGGTCCCATTTACTCTAAAATAAAACTCTAAAGTTTTTGCAAGCGGTCAAATGCAACCTGGAAGACCTAGCTGGCTGTACAAATTTTCAAAAGCCTCTTTTAAAGATATAATGTGGTGTCACATTTTTTTGCTAGACCACGTCATTTTTCATACGAGTCTTGTATAGACATTGGAAGTACGATTTATAAATAGTTCGCTGTATATTGCAAAATTATCGTGGCCTTGCGTGGACGAAACGAACACAGAGATTTGAATCTACGAAATGGATTCATGTCGTATTGTGCCTAAATAACACGCTATTTATATCAAACAGTCAATTTGATTTTATGTTAATGTGGATATGTATATTAGCAGTCCATCAAAATTATAATATGAAGATTATTTCAAGAACTACACAGATTGTGCAACTCAATTCTGTTAGCATCAAAGGCAAGTACAAAGTTTTGCTGTATAAAATTCTGAATTTTTGTGTCCAATATGATTATATACAGTGACAGTAAACTCTCGCTACAAAAATCATAAAATGTATTTAAATTTAGAACCACCCAGTATTTAGATTACTAACACATGCAAAGAAAATAACATAAACAAATCGAAACACAACATATTTACCAAAATATCTTCATTTATATATTTGTACGATGACGTCACTCATTAAATATACACAACTGGTTAGCTCTCAAATATGTATACAAGTTTTGACATTTAAACTCATTCATTAATAGTTTGGTTAAGGAGTAACGTTGACAGATGATTTTCTGTTCCTATAATAAAAATACAAAATTCTGTTGTGGTAACGTGACTACAAGCATTTCTTTGCTTGCGTGAGAGTTAAGTGAGAAATGTGTTTGGTGTTGGTTGTAGATGACTCAATGAATTGTACATAATTTGCTTCTATATAAATAGATGACTAGATTGTTATTTGAGTTAATCTTCATTGACCGGTGCTGATAGACATACAAAACACAACCAAGCAATGGAAGGAAATTATGATGGTGAAATGGATTACGATTTTAGTACCTTACCCGCACATGTAAGTGACCTATAATATATTTCTATATGGTTAGTACGATAAATGGATAACAAAAAAATTTAATCTCACAGATTGTATCCAATATACTGTATCGTTTGCCGTTAGACGATTTTAAAAATGCATCACAAGTGTGTCAATCGTGGTACCATGCGTCGTGCGATTATCAAATTTCAAATAAAATGTTTTTATGTTTTTCGGAATTCTTCGATTGTGATACCGATATGGATATATTTGTGCGACCTGTCACCAAAATAATTTTCGATCGTGTAAATTTTGATAATTTCGATTATAAAAAGTTATTGCAACACATCGGCCCCAAAATAACCGAACTGCATATATCATATTCAAGGTTAAGAATTACTCAACTTTTCGAAATGTTTATCTATTTAACCGATCTTAAAATGTTACAAATTGATGACGGAAAGCAGTACTTTAAACCAAGTAATTTTTTTAAGCATAGACAAATTACAAAACATAAAGCTGAAATTATGGCAAATTTGGGCCGAGTACAAGTGTTGCGGGTAAGGACGACTGAAAAATATTTAAAGGGTGCCGAAATTTTACTAAACTACTGTACAAATTTAAAAACATTATCATGGAACAAGGATCCATATCTCGGGAGACCGGATTATTTTTTATACAATATATTACTTAATCGCAATAATAATTGTACCTCAGAACGATTAGAAAATTTTATCGTGCATTCGATCGATCTGAAACAGAATAGTAAATTTTTCGAACTTCTCAGCAATTTGAATCGAACGAATTTACGTTCGATAGATATAAAATATATCAGCGACACGTATTACGATGTTATGTTTGAAGAATTTTGTAAAACGTACAAATCGTTGGAACGATTAACGATGGTGGGATGTAACGATCAACAGTTGGCCGATATTTGTGAATATATGCTTGATATAAAAACGCTTAGTCTAGATCAAATAACCGCAAATAATTTTAATCATATAAGTAATTTAATTAATTTAGAGGTAAGTTCTGTAGTGTAAATAGTTTACACTTTAAACATTTTTTTTAAATTATGTTAATCTATTACAGTCGCTTACCTTATGTCGGAGACAGTCCTGGAATCCGATTACACCGGCTGATGATTCGATGGTCCAAATATTTCAAACTGAACTAAAAAATTTAACAGATCTAAAACTAACTAACATCAATAGTGTATTGTTAGAAACAATCTGTGTAAATTTACCATATCTGAAACGTTTACATCTTGAATTTATCGAAACAAGGGAGTGTGCACCCATTTTTCACCATTTAACAGCACTGAAGAAAATCCATTTAGAATTTCGAAATAGAAGCCAAATAAATTCGAAATTTATTGAAAGTGATCCAGACTGGAACGTTACAAAATTGATTGAGCTTGAAGATTTGTATGTTAGTACATTTTTACCGGGGTTTACACCCGATTTAATTTCAAAATTGCCAAAACTAAAATCAAAACATCATGAAATTATCTGTAAGTGTGCTTATGTCTGTAACATTACTCAGAGAACTAATATTGGTTTTTTTTCCACATTCAGATGATTATCCTGATCCAGCAGAGGCCGAAGAAGAAAATAATGAGACTGACGAAGAACAAAACGATGAGGCTGCCGAAGAACAAAACGATAACGATGAAGAGGAGCAAGAATATGAGGATGAACAACCGTTCGAGTTAGTAGACAAAGAACTTAAGGAAGTAAATCGTGGATATGATGTAACAGAATTCGAATTTTATTCGATTTGGTTTAATGACTGTAATTTATAAATTATTTTGCACTTTGATTGACCATAACATTCGATATCGATTCGACATTTAAGGGTTCGACATTTAAGTATATTGCGCCTGAGATTTGCAATGTAAACTTGTGTTATTTCAAAGTAAACTTTTCAAGAATAGGAATTGATTTGGAGAAGACACCAGATTCCCCTTTTTATTTTCATCACCTTAGTATTTTAATATTCTTTGTTTCGTCTCTTCAGTTTGCGAACACGGTTACAAGTGATAGGTGGTATTTGATACAAAGTGAAAAAATTAGTGTGTAATTATAAAAATGGCTAGTAAAATAAATAAAAAAAAAGATTGACAATTAAAAACGGGGTTTTTCACGACCAAAGGACACAAATATTTGTTCACTGAATTCAAGAAAGTCAGCAAAAAATAAGTGTTTCAAAAGGAATATAATTTGCAGCGGCATTTTGTTATAAAACATTTAAATTTTAATAAAAAAATATTCAGGAGAACTCCAGAAAAAAAGTATATTTGTTAATTCAGTAATTTCAGTTCAACAAAATGTGTTTGTGAAAAGTAACGAAAACTCAGTTTAAGCCTTAGTAGCTAGCTACAAAATATCGCAGTTGATTGTTCGGTCTAAAATGTATGGGGGAGTCCTTTTACAGGGCAAAGGTGATGATGAACGTCCAATTGAGTATGCAAGCAGGTTGCTTACTCCAACGGAACGCAATTATAATGCGACAAAGCGAGAGGCTGTGGCTGTTGTTTGGGCTCTCAAATGATTCCGCAATTATTTAGATGGTGGGGAAGTTGTGGTTGGAATAGACCACCAAGTGTTTACAAACGTAGTTGCGGATAAAATTAGTTTCATACATGTAGATATCCGAAACATTTTTAGTGATTCCTAAAAATTCTAAGAATGAAATCATAAAGGCTTTCCATGGTTATCGTACCACAGGACACTATGGGATCGAGAGAACCATTGCAAAAATTTCCAATAAATACTATTGGCCAGGAATGCTCAAATGTATTATAGATTAAATCAAATCATGCATTTATTGTCAGAAATTCAAAGTAACCAATTTAAGGACCGCATAGGATTGCTTAAAACTCCTGTACCAGAACAGAGATTTGAGATCCTTTGCTATGGATTTACTTGGATCATTAATCGAATCTACCAATGAATACAAATGGATTTTTATTATTAAGGACAGAGCAGCCAGACTGATTGAAATATTTCCAATGAAGCAAGCCACCACTGAAACATGTTCAAACATTTTGATAAGCGAATTTTTCCTTAGATATAGACTCCTAAGATGTATTATTTCAGACAATGGTGTGCACTTCGTGAGTGCAACATATGGCAAGCAGCCGCCAATCCGATTGATAGACCTTCCGTTGTACCTTCCGTCCACTTCGCGATGAACTCCACCAAGTGCTACTCCACTGGATTTAAGCTCACTTATCTGAATTTCGGCAGAGATCTTCGGACTGTTATGGACCGTTTCTTTTCCAAATGAACGATGTAATGAAGGACGTAAGGGAAGTTTTAGAAAGGAAACAAGACTTTAAGATAGTCTTGTTTCCTTTCTAAAACTTCAACCAGATCTCGGTTTTAATTTTCATCAAAATGTCTACTTTGCTGGCTTATTTTTTGAATACCACGCCTGATAAATATTCTATTGATGTTAATGCTCCTCTAGGTCTTTCTGATCATGCATTGGTCTTAGCGAAATTACCTACTGCGCCACCTACTTCGGAGCTTATTACATGTACACCTAGGCTAATCTGGAATTTCAATGATGCTAATTGGCAAAGTCTCAATCTATTTTTCTCTTCTTTTGATTGGTCTGTGTGTTTTAAAAGTAATAATGGTGATACAGTATCCAAACTTATAACTTCGGTTATTTTAAAAGGAATGAAGTTATTCATTCCTAGCTTTTATAAAAGGAATCGGCCCCACAAAACTCAATGGTTTAATGCAAATTGTAAGTCTGCTATCTCCGAGAAAAAATGTGCTCCTTTAAATTATCTCAATAATCCTTCTAATGAAAATCTCATTAAATTTAGAATAGCCCATAATAAATCGAATGCTATCATAATCAGGTCTAAATTAAACCATAACCTCAAAATTCGTAATCTAATACGAAATGTATTAGATTCTAAAGCAAACAACCGAACTTTTTGGTCTTTTGCTAGCTTGGTAAAAAGGAATTTTAGCGGTAAGACATCATCTATCCCCTTTTTGTTTTATAATAATAACTATTATAAAACCACCATTCAAAAAAGCTAATTTATTAGCGTCTCACTTTACTTCCGCATCGACTCTCCCTTTTCTCCCTAACCAATCCCCAGCATGTACCAGCATGTACTACTATTTCTTCATCTATGCCCAAAATTTATTTTCGTTCTCGAGTTATTTCAACCGATTCCTAAGAAATGTTCAAATATTCAACCGGTTCCTAAGAAATGTGATAAAACTTCTCCTTCCAATTACCCCCAATTACTTTGTTGTCGACCTAATCTAAAGTAATGGAATCTATTGTGAATTTTCACATAATGAACTATCTCGAAAGGCATGCGCTTTTATCGATTTTCAATATGGCCTTTGTAAGATTCGCTGTTCAGGTGATCTTATTGCTTATTTAACTCATTTGTGGGGAAAAAGTATTGAAAAATATGGTGAGTCAAGTGTCGTATCTCTAGATATTTCAAGCATTTGATAGAGTATGGCATCAAAGCCTGATCAATAAAATTCGGTCACTGAATCTTGATAGTTCTATCAATGGATAGAGAGTTATTTCATGGGACGATCGATTAAAGTAGTATTAAACTGCATTTCATCCGACTCGTATGAAATCATTGCTGGTGTACCGCAAGGTTCATCTTTGTCGCCTACCTTATTTTTGATCTATATCAATGATATTTTTAAATTGGCATCATGTGATATCCACTCTTTTGCTGATGATACTACAGTGTCTGCTTCTATTGAGTTTAATAGCCAAAAGGACTGTAATCCACATTTATCTTGCTCTCGTCAAATTATGAATAATTCACTTCTTACTTGCATTGACAAGGTCATTGAATGGGGCAAATCTAATAGGGTAGAATTTAATCCACAGAAATTCCAAGCTTGTCTTTTTTCCAAAAAAGAAATTCAAAATTATGTTCCACCCATAATAAACGGAATGTTGGGCTTATATATTTCGAGTGATCTTTCTTGGAAAGAACATATATATTCTATTGCAAAAAAAGTTAGTCAGTATCTGGGTTTCGTTAGACGGTGTAACTTTTATTTTACCCCTATAGAAGATAGATCGATATGTTAGAAAAAACAATCAAGAAATTCATAATATTAAGCAACAAAGCGTACTCAACAGCAGAATCAGATCTATTGGTAATAGACCTGAAAGAAATAGTACAAAACCTAAATCAAACACAATATGCCTAAACAAATTAAAATATTACAAATAAATATTAGAAGTCTTAATAGCAATAAAGACCTATTACAAACACTCATAAACAAATAAGAAATAGACATTGTCATTTTAAATGAAACATGGACGCATCAATATAATATACCACATATAAAAAACTATAAACTTATCACGAAAAATAGACAAGACGGTTATGGAGGAGTGGGATTCTTAATAAAAAAATACATAGGAAGCAAAGTTATAGACATTAACATAAATCTAACATACATAGAAGCTCTACAAGTACAATTAAAATACGGAAACGAAAAATTATTCATTATAGTATTCTACAATCCATCTAATGAGAAGAAAAAACAGAAGAATTTAGAAATTTGATCAAAACAGCGGAAAAAAATAACACAACAATAATAGCAGGAGACATAAACGCTCATGGCTGCCTATGGGAAGAGAACAGCAAAGAAAATAGACTAGGAAGAAACATTGCAGAACTAATAATAAAAAATAGAATACAAATATTAAACAACAAAAAACCTACAAGGATTAACATAAGAAATCACACAACATCAGCAATAGATATAACTTTAAGCACACAGGATATAGCGAACAGGATATCTTGGGACTGCCTGGAGGATAATATAGGCTCAGATCACATACCAATAATAATAAAAATAAAAACTTACACATATTCGAGAAAAGAAATAACACTTTGGAAAAAGGTAAACCATGAACTTGCAAACATCAATAACATAAATGAAGATACAGATAACATAGAAGCAAAAATTGAGGAAGTAATAAAGAACAACACAAAACAAATAACTATCAATAACAAAAATACACCAAAACCATGGTGGAATGATAAACTTCAACGATTATGGGACATAAAGCATAATAGACAGAAATGTTACAACAAATATAAAAATTTAGACACAGCACAAGAATTACTAAGGTCATTGGCCATACTTAAAAGAGAAATAAAAATATCAAAAAGAAACAGCTGGGAAAGATTCGTGAGTGAAATAAACCCAACACTAAATACCAAGCAAATATAGAGTAAAATAAATAAACTTAAAAATAAGAAAGAAAAACGCTTCAATCTACTGGAAGACTATGAAATGGCAAAAAAATTCATGAACGAAAATTTCTCAGAATCTATAGAAGAACCAGCTAATCCTCTAAAAATAATCGCAATACTGTAACCAAATAAAGACGAATATGATACAGAAAGCTATAGGCCGATATGTCTATTAAATATTTTTGCAAAAATATTTAATTAAATCATACTAGAGGAACTATACGAACACCTGGATAACAAAAATATCCTGCCAAATAACACATATGGATTTAGGAAAGGGATAAATGTGATGGACTACTTCATAAACTTATTCAACGAAATAAAAAAAGGAAAAAACACATGGAAATTCCAAATACTAATAACAAAGGATATATCGAAAGCGTTCGATAACGTAAATAAAAAAAAACTTATACAAAAGCTAATAAATATTGATACACCAAGTCACAAACTGGATATACCAATTCCTGACAAATAGGACCATCATATTTAATAATGGAACGACAACAGTGAAACACACAACTAACAAAGGAATACCGCAAGGTAGCTGCCTAAGCCCATGTCTGTTTAATATATATACTAAAGATGTACATAACGTACAAGACGAAAACACCACCATATACCAATTTGCTGATGATATAGTAATATTAGTTAAAGGCGCAGATGAAGAAGAAACACAAAACAAAGCAAACAGCACATTAAATAAACTAAAAGAAACACTGTCACAACTTGACATGAAAATAAACTCAAACAAATGTTTCTATATGAGACTGTTCAAAAACAAACCTTCAGATTTCGAAATTAAAATAGACAACATATCGCTAAAAGAAGAAAGAGTAATAAAAATCCTAGGAGTCACACTCAACAACAAACTATCAATTTTTCCGCACTACAAAAATCTAGAAAAGGAAATAGTGAATACCACATATCTACTAAAAATGATTATGCACAAAAACGGAGGGGCACACCCATATACAATGCTTAATATACATAAAGCGATAATACAGACAAGAACCAAATATGCGGACATAATAACTCCAATAAACATCAAAAACTCAATAAAAATAAAACAAAAAATTATGAACAGAAGTATAAGAATATGCACGGGAATGGTGAGAACGACGCCAATACCAATATTACTGACAGAATCCGCCACAATGCCAGCAGAATTAGACAAAAAACTATCCACACTCAAATACATAGCAAAACATGTTAGCAAGAACAGTGACATTGGAAAAAAAATAAAAAACAATGAAATAGTGGGAAAATATAATGAGCTATACAATGAATATACTTTTTTAGCAAAAATAAACAACAAAACAGTTATATCTACAACAAACCTAAAAATATATGAAGATAACAACAGCCAGATAAAAAATAAACTTGATCAAATAGAAATCATGAAGAACTACATAGATTTCCTAAACAAACAAAAATATTTTTTTGAAATTTACACGGATGGATCACTAAGCAACAATCAAGGAGGTATTGGTATATACTTCAAAAACATAGAAACAGAATATAAAGAAAAACTAAAAAATAAGGCAACGATAAAAACCATAGAAACAATAGCCATCATGGTGGCCTTGGAAAAAGCAGTAAAAATGGGGAAAACAAAAATAATAATATTCACTGACTCTAGGAGTTCATGTATATCCATTAAAAATGTCAACAAAAATAAGGAATACAAACACTACGAAAAAGAAATAATAGACATAATAATAAACAAAAATTTAGAAGTTATAATAAAATGGATTCCCGGACACATCGGTATCATAGAAAATGAAAAAGCAGACAGACTGGCCAAAGAAGCCATAGAATTAAGCGAAGCCACAATAGACAACCCAATTCCCATAGAAGACATACACAATATCATAGAAGATAAAATTAGACAAGAGTGGATAGAGAAGTACAACATATGGACCACAGAAGTGGGGACATTCAATAAACAGTTAAATAGCATACCAAGAAGAAAACCATGGTTCCACGACTCACAGCTATCAGCATAAAATATTAGACAGATAATCAGACACAGCGCGCGTCATGCAAAAAACAAAAAATTCAAATTCACAATGAGGATAGAGGACAACAACATATGTAATGAATGTAACGTCATTGAAGACAATGAGCATATAATAGAAAAATGCAAAAAATACGACATTATACGCCAAAAATACAAAATTATCAAAAATACAAAACTAATCGACATATTAAAATCGGGCAACTCCAAATACTACAAAACAATCTGCAACTTCTTGAAAGAAATTGAATATAACCTATAAAAAACAAAATTCGAAAACTTAACCATACAAAGATAGATAACAAAATTATCTTGAATTATAATACAATACGTCTTTGAAGACATATAGGTCATATAGGAATTGATAAATTCAGACCAGAGCAAAGGAAAAAAAAATAAAAAAAAAAAAAATTTAAATTACGAATTGCATTTCGAAAACATGATCTCGATTTTTCAAAACAGGATATCTCTCGGACGTAAACTCTTCGTAGGTACATAAATGTTCCAGGGTGACAAAAGATTAGGACACTTAATACGGCCATTCAGAGAATCGCCAACAAACATGGCTGATGCAATTTTTCGACGTTTCAATAGAGTATCAATGTGTAGATTATGACACCGTATTTCATACGATGGTAAACGACGTACCTGCTGCCACATTGGTACATTGCGATCTGAGAGGTGACAAGTTTTCTATAAATATAAATGGTAAAGTGTTTTTGTACATATTCTAATCTTGCAATATGTACATCATGGTGAGGATACCAAACCACTGCTATTCAAGGTGAGAGCTAACCAAAGAAGTAAATAACCTTACACGGAGAGAAATTTTTTTGTTTAAATTAATCCGTATATAAGAATAAATTGTACTTTTGTAGTTGAGTTTAATTTATTCCGTTTTATGATCAATGAATTCTTTGCTCTTTATTATTATTCCTTTTACGAATAAAAACAACTCTTAAACTTTTATATTGTAAAATTATTAATTAATCTTTAAAAGAATAAAATGTAAAATAGAAAGAAAATGTAGTTCTCAAAATATTCAAATTAGGTAAGAAAATTGAAAAGGGACTACTCGATCTCTCGGTAAGAGGTACCGGTCGAAACTGGATGTTTTACAACTGGATTTGACGAAACAAGATAATTTAAAACTGGATATTTCAAAACGAGATAAGGTACAAAATGAGATATGGTACAAAACTGGATATTTTAAAACGAGACAAGATACAAAAAGAGATACGGTACAAAACTGGATATTTCAAAACAGGATATTTCGACATGTGATTTAAACTTAAAATGATTATATACAGTGACAGTATACTCTCGCTACAAAAAGCATAAAATTTATTTAAATTTAGAACCACCCAGTATTTAGATTACTAACACATGCAAAGAAAATAACATAAACAAATCGAAACACAACATATTTACCAAAATATCTTCATTTATATATTTGTACGATGACGTCACTCATTAAATATACACAACTGGTTAGCTCTCAAATATGTATACAAGTTTTGACATTTAAACTCATTCATTAATAGTTTGGTTAAGGAGTAACGTTGACAGATGATTTTCTGTTCCTATAATAAAAATACAAAATTCTGTTGTGGTAACGTGACTACAAGCATTTCTTTGCTTGCGTGAGAGTTAAGTGAGAAATGTGTTTGGTGTTGGTTGTAAATGACTCAATGAATTGTACATAATTTGCTTCTATATAAATAGATGACTAGATTGTTATTTGAGTTAATCTTCATTGACCGGTGCTGATAGACATACAAAACACAACCAAGCAATGGAAGGAAATATTGATGGTGAAATGGATTACGATTTTAGTACCTTACCCGCACATGTAAGTGACATATAATATATTTCTATATGTTTAGTACGATAAATGGATAACAAAAAAATTTAATCTCACAGATTGTATCCAATATACTGTATCGTTTGCCGTTAGACGATTTTAAAAATGCATCACAAGTGTGTCAATCGTGGTACCATGCGTCGTGCGATTATCAAATTTCAAATAAAATGTTTTTATGTTTTTCGGAATTCTTCGATTGTGATACCGATATGGATATATTTGTGCGACCTGTCTCCAAAATACTTTTCGATAGTGTAAATTTTGATAATTTCGATTATAAAAAGTTATTGCAACACATCGGCTCCAAAATAACCGAACTGCATATATCATGTTCAAGGTTAAGAATTACTCAACTTTTCGAAATGTTTATCTATTTAACCGATCTTAAAATGTTACGAATTGATGACGGTAAGCGGTACTTTAAACCAGGTAATTTTTTAAAGCATAGACGAATTACAAAACATAAAGCTGAAATTATCGCAAATTTGGGCAGAGTACAAGTGTTGCGGGTAAAGACGATTGAAAAGAAATTAAAAGGTGCCGAAATTTTACTAAACTACTGTACGAATTTAAAAACATTATCATGGAACGAGGATCGACATCACAGGAGACCGGATTATTTTTTATACAATATATTACTTAATCGCAATAATAATTGTACCTCAGAACGATTAGAAAATTTTATCGTGCATTCGATCGATCTGAAACAGAATAGTAAATTTTTCGAACTTCTCAGCAATTTGAATCGAACGAATTTACGTTCGATAGATATAAAATATGTCAGCGACACGTATTACGATGTTATGTTTGAAGAATTTTGTAAAACGTATAAATCGCTGGAACGATTAACGATGGACGGATGTAACGATCAACAGTTGGCCGATATTTGTAAATATATGCGTGATATAAAAACGCTTAGTCTAGATAATATAACCGTTACTAATTTTAATCATATAAGTAATTTAAATAATTTAGAGGTAAGTTCTATAGTGTAAATAGTTTACACTTTAAACATTTTTTTAAAATTATGTATCTCTATTACAGTCACTTATCTTACGTCGGATACAGACCGATGATCCGATTACACCGACCGATGATCCGATGATCAAACTATTTCATACTAAACTAGAAAATTTAACAGATCTAAGACTAACTAACATTAACAGTGTATTGTTAGAAACAATCTGTGTAAATTTACCATATCTGAAACGTTTACATCTTGAATTTATCGAAACAAGGGAGTGTGCACCCATTTTTCACCATTTAACAGCACTGAAGAAAATCCATTTAGAATTTCGAAATAGAAGCCAAATAAATTCGAAATTTATTGAAAGTGATCCAGACTGGAACGTTACAAAATTGATTGAGCTTGAAGATTTGTATGTTAGTACATTTTTGCCGGGATTTACACCCGATTTAATTTCAAAATTGCCAAAACTAAAATCAAAACATCATGAAATTATCTGTAAGTGTGCTTATGTCTGTAACAGTACTCAGAGAACTAATATTTGTTTTTCCCATATTCAGATGATTATCCTGATCCAGCAGAGGCCGAAGAAGAAAATAATGAAGCTGACGAAGAACAAAACTACGAGGCTGACGAAGAACAAAACGATGAGGCTGCCGAAGAACAAAACGATAACAATGAAGAGGAGCAAGAATATGAGGATGAACAACCGTTCGAAACAGTAGACGAAGAACTTAAGGAAGAAAATCGTGAATATGATGTAACAGAATTCGAATTTTATTCGATTTGGTTTAATGACTGTGATATACCAATAAAACTAGATTTATAAATTATTTTGCACTTTGATTGACCAAAACATTCAATATCGATTCGACATTTAAGGGTTCTACCATTTATCAAAATTACATTTGAACACGCAACTATGCCGAATTACAGAATTTAAATCGCACTACCCTGTTCGATTTCACATTTTTTGTTTACATAAAATTGAAATTTGAACGTCACACGCTCTCAAACAAAATTAAGGACGCAAAAGAATCCTCTCCGCAAAACAAATATTCTCTCTCTGCATAAAGAAGATATCGTACAAAAATATGTAGTTGATTGAAACAGTTCGCTGGTATATTTTGAATCGTGAGTTTATTAAGGATACAGGAAAAATAAAATATTTTGGCGTCAGTATTCTGTGAAAAGTTATAAAATGGATTTTATCGATCCACCGTCGAAGTTATATAATTTTTCATATCTACCACAAAATGTGAGTTACTTTTACGACCATTCGTTATAAATTAAATTTACCTATATACTTTTCACGGTGCGCAGGTGATGACATTGATATTGGAACATCTTCCATTCGTCGATTTTCAAAATGCGGTACAAGTTTGTAAGTCGTGGTACACCGCATCGTACGATCCAACCATTATAAAACGTATTCGACTCCTCATCGATGACGATATCGAAACGGAAAATATTGTGCGTCCTTTTAACAAACTTGAATTGAACAAAATCGATTTTAACACGTTCAACTATCAAGAATTTTTCGACACATTTGGCGCATACATCGAAGAAATCGAATTCGATCGCTGTAACCTACAATTTACACAGTTAATGGAATGTTTTGTGCATTTAACGGCGTTACATACATTTCAAATTTACGATAATAGTAAAACATTTAGTGTCGACGATACGAATTTGGATGATCTGCCGTACGATGTGATCGGTGAGAATTTATCGCGTCTCAAAACTTTGGATATTTATTGTTTCTTTTCGACGGTCGATGGTGCCGAAATACTTTTAAAATATTGTAAAAATGTGGAAAATCTGGTGTGGTCATCTCACGAGTTTGCCGAACCGAATTACATGTGCATTCTGAATTATTTGCGTACGGGAAATGAAAATGGAACATTAGAAAATTTGAAAAAATTCCATTTCTATGGGATCGATCGGGAACAGAGTGCAGATTTATTTAAAAAATTAATCGAAATTGGTAGTCTACCGAACTTAACATCACTTCAATTGCAATATATATCGTCGTCGTACTATGATGAAAATTTTACAAAATTTTGTCAAAATTTTCAACAACTCGAATATCTTGAAATTGGTGATGTAAATACCCAACAATTGGCTGACATTTGTGAATATATGCCCGACTTAAAATGTCTTCGTTTACGTTGGACGACCGCAACAAATTTGAGCGATATTGGTAAATTACGTAAACTCGAACGATTACAAGTCGATCGAATCGATGAACCAGACGATTCGGCAAAACAAATTTTCGATATGTTGGATGCAAAATATGAAAATTTGCGTGAATTGAAATTGAATCGAACGCATCCCAATATTTTGGTGCAGTTGGGCGAAAATTATCGTGATTTAGAAATATTACGTCTGCATTGTTTGATGACAACGGATTTAGTGCCGATTTTTGAAAATTTACAAAAATTAACCGATTTACAGCTAACGTTTATGAATCCGTTTAAGCATGAATCGGACAGTGAGATGGGTCCAAACGAGTTTAATGTCACGAACCTAACGAATTTAAAAACATTAACGTTTTCGTCGTATGCACCCCGGATGACTGCAGATCTCATACAACAGTTACCAAAATTAAAAGCAATCCGTCAAACTGGTAAATAATATTAGGAGGTTTTGGTCACCATTTTACTTCAATGATTTGTTTATATTACAGATGATTCGTATTTGAGCCCAATAAACGATGAGGTGGAAGTGAAAAATGATCTAGACGATCAAAATGATAACGATGGTAATGCGAACGAGGAAGATGAAAACACTGAAGAAACTACGGTCAACCAAAGTGACGATACTCCTGTTGACGAATAAATTGAAAATAAATCGGGCCGCCTACACACTATATAGTGACTAAAATGTTATAACCTCTAATTTGCTTGAAACCAAATAAAATTCTAAATTTAGTTGCTGAACGTACAGTTTATAGATTTTTTTTTTTATTATTTTTGCATGAAAATCGAACAACAACAACAACGGTAGTGAAAATCGTTGAAACATGATGAGTGAGAATGGAAAATTTTGAACTCTCAGGCATGCGCGAAAACTACGAAATATTTTAATCATACGGTGTATAAGCACAGGGTAATATGGAAAATTGATGTCACTGACCATCTGTTATGTTAACATACAGTTGAAACTTTTTTGGTTCTCTGCTTTGACGAAAGGACGAGGGAACTTGCGAAAACAACGATAAAATGGTTTTCAAATGGTCATCCACGCTGTGTTGAGAGGATTTGATTACTTTTTTTCGTATCTAAATGGTATGCCGATTTATTCGGATAACGTGGAACAATATTTGGATTAACTACGCTAAGAATCCCAACGAGGTAGCGAGCACGGTATTGTAATCAGCATTTCAAAATCTGTTTTTGGTAGGTGGATAAATAACTTTATTGGGTCATCAAACCATTATCTGATAACGTTGCTGCCAATGCCGCATATCAGCCAACTGATATTAAAGGATTATAACGATTTCTAGCAATGGGTAATTTTACCTGCCAAAAATCAGACAATTATTGGAGTACAAAGGGACTTTCAAAGCACAAAGTGCTATCTAAAAAGGTAAATACTGTAGCTGGCAGCTATGTTTGCCCAGTTAATATCGACAAACCTACTTGCAATGGTCGATGCATCCGAATATACTATGGGAGGTGTGGTTCAGCAAATGTCAGGTAAAAATTACGCCACAAAAATAACAAAAATATAGCACCTATATACGACCAGGAATTACTGGTTGCGTATTAGTTGGTAAAACATTTAAATTTCATGATGAAAGAGTTACACATTTTAAAAATATCATCACAAACTAGACACAAGGATAAGTTAAATGTCAGAAGGCAAAAATATGGAGTCATACATAGTCGCTTCCAACACATTGAAATAGAGCTAAATCGCAGATTTACAGTTGCTTGCTAGCACGTGTCGTTTACGGAAACTTAATTTGTCTTATGGCTTTTTTTTTTACTATGGATGCCAATTTAAATCTTAGAAACTTTTTGAGTTTAAATGAATAATACCAACGGCATGCCACCCAGTAGTATACGGATTAGCCGAGGGATGACATTACGATCGAAAGGCAGCAGTAAAATATTATAATGCTGAAAAATGGGTAGAAGCGCTACCTATATACAATTCTCTGAGGTTTGACAGCAGCTGAGAGGTCCTGTATATTATTTCCATCTGAATAAGATTTAATATTTAGGCATACAAAAAAACACCGCTTGCTTATAGAACTCAGAAAATGGCCACATTTGTTCATTGGGATCGATGTTGTACAAAGTTCAATGAAGCTGCCTCGTCGATATGGGGTGGACCTTTACCTTTAAAAACTATAGCAGCGTGGAACTTACACATCAAAGTAGGTCAGCAAGTGGTAAATCCAATTACTTTTAAATTTTTCAAACACTTCGGCAATTCTAAAGTTGCATACACAAATGTGTTAAAAGTTAAAATTTATCCTTTGAAATATGATCACTTTTCTGTAGTGCTACAATAACCAACTGTGTAAGTTGGTTTTATTTCATATAAAAATAATTTTCATCATGACTGTCGCACTAAAACAACCAACACGAAACTACACATTTGTGTAGGCAGCACATTTAAGTTTTAGGAACTTCTTTATGAGTTTATGCCAATTTTTTGTCAGCAATTATGATTTATTTCTTACTTAGAAAATGTTCTCACGTGTTAGTGAGAATCGAAGTTGCGCAAAATCCACCTTACGACTGTCTATATCTGGTTAAGGGTTCTAAACCGGCCACCTTTATTCGTAAAAAATATAGAAGATAAGATATAGATATCAGGTTAGATCGACGTAAAGTAGTGTTGTCACAGAAAAGAGAATACTATCGGCCTTCCGGTGACCATTGTTTTGATATTAAAACAGGGACTCAGCCTTAACATTCGATCTAAACACGGCGCCCATAAAAATAAATTAACATTTAAATTTTTCAAACTCCACAACAATTCTATCGGAACAGATGCGTTGAAAGTCAACTTTAACTTTTTCTGTTAATTATCACGTTTGTGTTATGCTACAGTACACAAATGTGTAAGTTGGTTTTAGTTTCCTATATAAATAACTTTACAACATCTATCACTGAATCAACCAAAATGTACCTACACAATTGTGTAGATATTACCATATAAAGCTTATGGAACTTCTTCAAGAGTTAGAAGCAAGTTTTCTGACAGCAATTTGGACAATATTCTACAATCAAAATCTCTCAATTTTCATAGAGTATCCTCTCAGTATTGTGATACTATTACTATAAGCTACAGTAATATGACAAGAAGTCAAGTTTGCATTTACGACCATCGGTCCTTAAAAACATAATACAAAATGGTGAAACCCCGAAATATAACGGTCGTATCAGTAATGATAAGATCTGACATAAAACTAAAAAAAATTGTATCTGCAAGGTTAATTCTGGCTCCGATGTCTCAAAACCAAATATTCAAGGTACCATCCATTAACATTTCAATTTTCCAAACTCCACGTGAATTTTAAAGTTACCTACACAAATGTGTTCAAGTCAACTTTAACTTTTAAACGTGATATGTTACTTTTGTGTTGAGCTTACTAAACACAAATATGTGTAAGTTGGTTTTAATTTAATATATAAACAAATGAAGCACTCAAAATGTACCTACACAATTGTGTAGGCATTACATTAAAGAGTTTTCGGAACTTTTTTAAGAGTATTGTTTTAATTTTCGATCACAATTTAGACCAAATTCTACAATTACAACCTGTCAAAAACTTTAAAACGCATTTTGATAAAACTAGACCTCTACCAGCATCCAAGTTATTAGTAAAGACATAAATTATTATTACATTTGAACCGACTCTATCTGACAATCTTTGCTACCACCAAAAATAACGCTCTCGTTTTGTTGATTATTTAAAATCGGAGCACTCCACATTCAGAGAGGAAAAATTCTAGTGGTCCTAACCGAACTTAGTTAGGCCTGATGATTGAAAAATAGACATGCGATATCTTAACAAAGTTAGAGCTCACGGAAGAAATTGAAAGTGTCTTTACTAAGGAAACTGTTGTTTGAGTCCACCCTGACTGAAAAATTGTATATTACCGACTTGTCACAGAAAGTTATGTTTCCATATGCTACGTTTGTAGTTAGGTAATCGACAGTCGTCTTAAAACATATACCACTTAAGATAAAATCACAAAAATTAAAAAAATGGTGAACCCCAGAAATATATCAATCGTATTATTTGCTATCACTGTAATGATAAAAGTGGATTAAAATTACAAAAAAAATAAAAAATTAGCTCGGAAGTCTCAACAAATATGAGAAGTGCCGTGACTTGACCACAATTGCTGCTGTAAAAGAATGGCTGGAGCAAGGTGTAGATATTTTTTAAAACAAAAAAAGTGCTAACGTAATATTTTATATTTCTGGGCCAGACGAGTTATAATTTTGTCACTAGTAAATAATTTAAGCACACACACACACACAGCAATATCTTTCAACCAAAAATATTATTTACTGTGCGGTCATTATAAATCCGCAATTTACGATAAGACGTTTTAAAAAATAAAACAAAAAACAACAAAAGAAACCAAAAACAAACTTGGCATGCGATAAAAGTAGTCAGCAAAATTTGTTGAGTGTATTCAAAAATAAATTTGTCAACATGTGACATCACACAGCCATACATGTCTTATTTTGTAGTGTAATTTCTCAGTTGGTATTCAACGTAAATATTATGGGGTATACGACGCTGATCAAGGTGACAAAATATGGACAATGAACTAAGTGACGTAGTTTAACCTGAAATCCACATATAAAAAAAAAAAACATTTGTATCCGGTTTTTAAAGGCACTTCGGTCTATAATATGTACAAATTGTTTAAACTATCCTATATATCGTTATGTTACATAGATCCTAATTATCACAGATTAATGTTAGGTACCATTCGACATCTTCAATTTCACTATAATCTACATCTAGCTCCTCATCCATAAACTCATAGTCTTCATTAGTCTCATTAATTATAACATTTTCATCGTTATCTTGACTTTCATCGTTGTCCGGCTCGTTTGTACAGTCTTCAGGATCATCTGTCATAAAAACGGAAAATTAACATTTTTGCGATCGACACACAGAAAAATCTCGTTGGTTATACTTACAAACATAGAGATGATGATTTGATTTTAATTTTGGCAACTTTTCAATTAGATCTAACGTGATCCCAGGTACAAAACAACTGACCGCCAGTTCTTCGAGATCGCATAAATTTGTTATATTCAAAATAGCCGAGTTTATAATTTTTTTCTGCAAACAAATAAATTTCGTTAGATCGAATTTTGCCTAAATAGTAGGCAATGGACTTACCGAATTGCATGTCGGCGGTTCATGAAAATTCAAAATTAACGATTTTAATTTCAACAAATTTTTAAATATTACACGACAATCTTTCGTTAGAAGCACGTTAATTTGTAAGCTCTCCAAGTCCGTGTAATTTTCGCACAATTGCACCAAATTGTCCAAATTAATTTGATTCAAACGTAAACTGCGTATGTGCTCGAATTTTTGTTCGAGCAGATCGGCCATTTCATCGCCCGGAAACGTATCGATCCGATCAATTTGTAATATTTCCAATTGTTTTAAATTACCGATTTGTTTCAGTTGCGTTACGTTTGTGTCCTCCAGCTCGAGTGATTTCAATTCTTTCATATATTTACAAATATCGGTCAATTGTTGATCGTTACACGATCGTATTTTAAAATATTGTAAACGTCGTAAATTTTTACAAAACTCTTTAAAATTATAATCGTAATAGGTGAGCGAAATTTCATTGATGCACAACACTTTCAGATTGAGTTCGTTGAGATTAGCGAATTTTTCAAAGAATTTGGCACATTTCTCTTTGTCGATACATTCGATCCAAAAATGTTTTAAATTATGAATTGTACGATTACGATTCGAATCGATCAAATAGTCGAGTATAAAATCATTATTTGTCTTGCCGTACCAGTCTTTGTTGTAAATGAATGTCTCAAGGTTTGGACATAAATTCAATAATAGTTCAATACCATTAGTCCGTTTCTCGTACGTTTGTATACTGAGCATACGAACATTTTTCAAATGGGTAACAATTTTTGCTTTATGTTTGACAAACGGTTTATAGTTGAGCACGTTATTGATGCGAAACGATCGCCCATTATCGGTTATATTCAATATACGTAAATTGGGCAAATAAATCATGATCTCGAGTAGTTGTGTTAGTCGCATTATTGTCGATGCGAACCACAATTCTTCGATGTAGTATCCAAATTTTATAAATAAATCACGAAAATTAAACGTATTCAAATTGGCTTGGTGTATGTGTAACATGCTGAACGGCCGTACAATATGATCGATCGTATGTGTTCCGAATGGTATTTGTTGACGTAATCGTTTAACAATGATGGGATCACACGAACCAAAATACCATGATGTACAAGTTTGTACTGAATTTTTAAAATCCGACAAATCCAAATACGATAAAATTTTCGTTAAAACCTACAAGTAATTTAGATAATTTGTTTGAATGTATTAGTTGATCGAACTTTACCGTAAACAAAGAGAGATCTTAATTCAAGATCAATCTAAATGTAAAAAAAAAATACTTTTATTGTTTTGTTCTTTGCACTTACGTGAGGTGGAAGCAGTGAATAGTCATATGTTTCATTTTCAGCCATTTTTTCGTCTAAATTCTACCTAAAAGTGCAATAGATCGCTTGTGCATACAAAAACTCTTATCAACTATAGTATTCGAAAATTACCATAAACATGATAATATCTAAATCGACCGCAAAATCGGGTTACGCGCAATCACAGCACACACTTACTATACACACTAATTCAAGTTGACAGTCAAAGACCAACTAAATCAACTCAGTCAACTACTTTGCTTGTTTCGTGTCGTGTCGTGTATTTTTTTTATGTGATTTCATTTCGTCGTTCTCACTTCGATTTTTAGAAATGGAATTTTAAGCCGAAACTTTACTTGAAAATATAAATAAATTGTGACGTCACAATTGCGTGTCACGATTTTTATTTGTTTTTTAATATATTTATTTATATAAATGTATTTGTTTAACATAGGGTGGTCATGAAATTGATGGGCAACTTAATGCAGCGTTGGAAAGATCGTTTTTGATCTTCTATACTGCAAATCTGTATGCTCAATTGTCACGAATGGGTCCGTAACTGTTCGAGATTCTCGATAAAGGTTTTTTGAACTAGAAATGGTTTACTAATATCTACAGTTATCCGGTTAAACGGCGCAGCTTTATATTTTCTCAGTACCGTAAATAAAAATTTACTCAAAGGTGATATTTTCTTTTGATCCTGAGGTACAGTTTTACATTAATGCAATTGTCATAATTACGAGAGCCTACTGAACTACTCGTTCGGCATTTTTGAGAAGATAACGCCAGCATCATTGAACAGCGAATGATAGTAAACGAGTTCATCGAAACGAATTTTACGCAGTTACCTGTTATAAAGCCATCTGTTCAGACTGTGGGCCTTATTTGTGTACAAATCTACCACACCGGATTTAAACCAGTACGAAGTGGTTTATTATGTTTTCAATCAACAGTGATATATGTATAAAAGATAGAAGATATACTAAATTGCCTGTGAAATTCAACGCTTCGACAAAGACGACGTTCAGGGTGTCGCTAAATAATGCATTAATGGTTGGTCCGACCGTGTAGCAAACAATTGATGATATACGTAAAAAATTCGAAAAACATCGAAAACATCGAACTGATCCTCATTTCAATAATCCGGGTGATATTGATATGGTGCTATTGGAATATCGAGTGGCAATATTGGTGCTGATATATTTTTTAATATACTGCACAACGAACGCATTATTTCGAAAGATCATCCGATTGCCTTAATTTTGTGTGGATCATTTCATGAAAGCCCAGAAATTACATTAGAAGAGTTACCCAATAAAACGATTTAGTGTCACTATGCTGATATCCACAGCGCAATAGAAAAATTATGGAAGCTGGAAGAAATATCACCATCACCAAAACTAACTCCGGAAGATATCTTATGCGAAACTATTTTTTCGAAGCCCAAAATTGGGCAGTTCATACAACCAGGTTTCAGAAAAGTTATTCCCTGAAGATATTATAAACGGATTTCATGGCCGAATACATCTATCTAGGACATATGGAACAAGTCCCGGAAGCAGAGATCAATATTCCTTGGTATAAACAATTTTACCTACCTTATCATGCTGTTATGAGTAGCACGACAATCAAATTGCGAGTTGTATTTGATGGCTCGGTTAAATCAAGTTCTGGAAAATCACTGAACGATATTTTATTAACCGGCCCTAAGCTTCAACCAAATTTAGTTAAAAATGACATTTTAATTACAGCCGTACATGGAGAATATGTTCCGGCAGGTTTGGGTGCATGACTATGATAGATATTATCAAAAAATATTATGGAGGCAAAATATGTCGCCCCAGCAGTAGCCCACGGTCCAATCCACTGCATTTAGTGTAAAAAAATAATAGCATGGCGGTCATGTGGATGCTACCATGCCCTAAACCAAGTTAAGCTCCCGGATTACTATCCTATCTCGCATCTGCAGGATTTCCGCTCCACGAGAAGATTATGTGGCATATTTATCTACCGTTTTCTAAAGATTGTCCAATGCTAAACATATGATTAACTTGGATAAGTGCGTCTTCGCTAAGGACAAAGTATATTTTTTGGGTCATAAAATAAATGCACAGAGCATTATGCCGTCTCCTCAACGCATCCAGGCAATTTCACGAATTCCGAAACCAGTGAATTAAAGCGATTCCTCGGCATGGTAAATTAAATTATCCCGGCAGCAGCTAGCTACCAGCCCATTCTAACGATTTTTTAAAGGGTTATAAAAAAACAGCAAGAACCGCATTGTTTGGTCGGAAGTAGCATTCGAATTTTTCAAAAACTGCAAATCGAAGTTATCGGGAGCTACGTCACTGGCATACCCTGTAATCACACATGTCGATCATGATCGACGCATCAGATACCGCGATCGGAGCAGTTGTTCAACAAACAAGCATGGTAACTCTTAGGTTTTTTCTCCGTCCGACTAACCACAGCTCAACGAAAATATAGCGCATATGATCGCGAATTACTCGCGACTCATCTGGGTATCAAGTATTTTCGTTATTTGGTCCAGGGCCGTTTTTTTACGCTATATACCAACCATAAACCATTGACATTAGCCTTTAACCAAAACTTGGAAAAGGAATCACCACGCCAATGTCGGCATTTGAACTTTATAAGCCAGTTCACGACCGACTTACAACACATATCTGAGGCGAGCAATATCATGGCTGATACATTTTCGCGTATCGATCGGATACATTTACCCGAAACTATCGATTTTAATGATATTGCAGAAGCACAGCTCATTGATCATGAATTCGCAAAGTTAGTCGCGGACGACAGTACAACGCTGAAGTTCAAAAAATTTCCAATCCAATTTAACTCGGCTAAAACCACAGGCAAACCTAGGCCGTACATACCTAATCAATTTCGACCTCGGGTGTTTAATTCATACCATAACTTAGCACATCCTGGGATAAAGGCTCTGTAAAATTGTTGATGGACCACGTTGTGTGGCCGTACATCGAAAAAGATGTGAATAAACTCGCTCAGTCTTGCGAGTCACCAGCTCAGCGATCGGGTCTTATGAAATCATAACCAAGCGATTCAGTGAAGTCCATGTAGACATAATTGGTCTACTAACAATATCTGAAGGCAACCCTTATTGCTTGACGATGATTGATCGCTATACGCGATGGGCTAAGGCCCTCGCCGTGCCGTACAGGGTGTCTAGTTTGAGTTGCACCTATTCAAATAGTTGTCAAACTTTTTGCGATTCGAGCGTAGGCGTACCACCGCATATAGTCCTAAGTACAACGGGATGATTGAACCCTGACAGCGCACTTTAAAAGCTCTACCATTATATGCTATAACAGGACAGATTGGACGGTTATTTTACCATCGGCCCTGTTAGCATTAAGAACCACTTACCTCGACGAATTGCGAGCTACATCGGCAGAATTAGTATACGGTGATACTATACGCATACCGGGGCAAATTTTAGGAAATAACGGAAATACAGTACCACAGTCGGAGTTTGTAAAGCATCTTAAACAGCATTTCAAGGAGTTAGAACCTACCTCGGCAACGCGACGCGTGGAAACCAAAGTGTTCGTCTGTCGTCATTTGGGAAATTGTACGCATGTTTTTGTGAGAACCTACGCATTACATAAGGCGCTACAACCTCCATATACTGGTTCTCACGCGATAATCAACAGATCCGAAAAATTTTACCTAGTTGAAATAGCCGGACGTTGAGTCAATATTTCAATCGACCGTCTTAAACCATGTTATTCCGAAAATGGTGAAAAAGAAGATACTCAATTATCGCTTGTATTTATTTGTAAGAACAACCTGAATATAACGTGGACCCTTTCACACCTTCACAACTGAAATCGTAAGGGAGAACTTGGCTAACCAGACAGGGTCCCTAAAAATCTAAATAAATCAAATTTTAAGTGTTTTTCGAGATATTTCGTTTTGCTTCCACCAGCGGTAAAAAACCGACAGCAACATAATAGAAGGAAGAAATCAACATTACGGCAGATCAATAAAAAGCATGAACCTCTACAATAAAAATTTAACGCGACGCACAATTTTTTCAAAAAATTCTGATAGTGATAATGAAAGTGAATAAATTACACTTACAAAAATGACTGACGAAAAGTTTAAACATGGATGGAACGTAATTTAGACTTCTTCAAGTTCCGGTCGCATTAAAAGATATTCTTCCATATAGTGGCAGTAAAAAAAAAGTCCTAAAAGTTATCAAACCAGTGTTTACAGAAACGTTATATCAAATAATACTACTTCGAGGAATAAGAAACTTAATTATTTGCAGCCGCATGTTTTCGGCACCTGAGTTCAACCATTTTAAACACCTGCAGATATGAATTATTGTTAGTTAATACAGATAATATCTTGACTCTGAATGAGGTCAGAGAACCTTACCCTCTTTTACTGGTTATTTATGCGAAAGAATTGCAAGGATATTTCCAATTGTATAGGGACCTGACCTATCGCTTTTTGCAAAAGTTTTTTGTATTTATTAAAAAACAATATTGTAATTTCTTTTCTCTTTCAAGGAAAGAAATTTTAGGAATAGAAGCTATCGACATTATCTCATTACGCTCTAAAGTCAAATATAAAGATAAAGGAGCAAATCTAAGTATTATTGTCATCATCATAATCAAAAAAGAAAATAAGGCATAAACAAATTGGATGAACCTTCACAAATGTTTGTGAGCATATCATGTTTTCTGAAGTTCTGCAATAGATACAAAGTGGTACAAAGATACACGTTTGGTCGATAACAAATCATTGGCCTAAGTGACTTACATTTTTCAATTACGCCAGTCGCCGCCAGAACCATATTGAAGAATAAAATCAGTGATGGAAGACTACAAACAAGGATTATAGACGAAAGATAAAGCAGTTAAGCTCCTGGGATAAGAATTTGCAAATAAAGGTGAATGACAACATGAACTGACAACGTGAAAGGTCACCTGAAAAAGAACCTGATGAAATCTATAAAGTCGTTCAGCAAACTAATAATTATTGCTATCACCTCTATGCCGATGACTTGCAATTATATTCACCGACAAACCTGTTAAAACTCATCAGCATACCAAAACCATCAAACTCAACGCAAGAAGCGGCAACAAGCCCACCAACCAAGAACAACCATGTTCATGGAAACATGGCCTGGATAAGATAAGAACCATCCAGCCAGAATACTCACAGGCCAGAAATCCAAAATCACTCAGAACAAACCAGTAATACCCACTCCACTAATTAAAAAAACCAGAAATACTACCATAGACACAGAACCATAAAACCAGAATCACATTTCTGCAAGCATTCACCACACTCCCATTAAACTACTGTATGAGACCTTTAAAACCGATAACTAGTAATAACCCTAACAAGGAACACAAATTAAGAACGAGAAAATCAGTCCAAATGGGCTAAACAATTCAGTCCAAATGGGCCAAACAATCAGCACAATATAGCAGTACACACCCACATGATCTATATAGCAGACCCAAGTTGCGGTACGACAATCCAAATGATCTTGATAATGATCACACCAAACTTATCGTTTACAAAATTGGATACAATCTTCCAAAATTAGGGAACAAACAAAAGTACCTTAAAAGGTCAAAACACCGGCAGAATAAAATGCCAACGATTGCTGACGGGACCCAGACAGAAATCACCGTAACAGACTTCGATAGAAACAATATTTCAGTAACTATTATCATTATCACATTACACTGAATCGTGGCCCAAGGACTGAAACCGATCAAAACGTAAGGGTTCGAATTTAATTTATTTCAAAAACTGTTTGAAATGGTTAAATGTTGCTTTTAATTCGTGTGCAAGATAAATATTTTTGGAACGAATTGGTGAGCCTATTTCTGTTCTGTGGAAGCAAATATTTAACATCACTTTGAATAAATATTTAGAATTATCTGCACTATGTTTTATGTTTGATCTGATTCAAAAGAGGACCCCGATGTATCTGTACGAAAACCTTAATTTGTGTTTATCGAAACGAAATTTGGATTTAAATCTACCAAAGTCCTGTAAGTCTAAAACGAGATGGCGGTATTTTTTACCCATGGAGTTAAGCTTTGGAATAGTCTTTCTTCGTCTATTAAAGCAGCTGCCAGTTTATATAACTATAAAAGATTGATGAAACCAGTGACATAAATTGAATCATCCTGTAAAATACACTTTTCAGTACTGATTACTGCAATAATCGAAAAGAGAGACAAAATAGAAATTCCAAAGGGAGCGACAAAGACAATCTTTTTTATTTTTTTTAGTGTGCGAGAAAAATTTGATATCCGTATTCAATCAATTTGTGTATGTATTCAAAGTACTGAAAAAATATTTCGACTTGATATTTTTTCATGTAAATTTTGTCAGTTAACTAACATATACTCAATATTAATCAGTAAATTATTACAGTTCAGTACTGAGTAACTGGAAAAAGTGTTTTGTTTCGTTCATACTACAAGCAATTCTATATTTCTACCTAAAGTTATTTTTATTGGAAAAATTTACAGTTACAATTTGTATTGGTCACTAAAACCAATGCACAACCAAACAACTCAATTCAGTCAATGTTTATCGTTTCTTTGTGAGTAATGTTACTATTAAAAAAAATATTTAAATGTTATAGGGATGAACGAGATTTTTCACTACTTCCACCGCACGTAAGTGTATTATCGATGCGAATAGTGTAAATATTAATAAATGTACGTTACAGGTGATAGCTTGGTTGACCGCTTGGGAACATCTAAGAAGAAAAAGTACAAAACATGAAGAAGAATGAGAACCCCCCCGGTATGCCAGTATACCTTATTCATCAGCCCTGGAAACTGGCTAGGATTCAATAGACCAATCATTCATTAATCTGAAACTAAAATGATTACAGAAACGAACACTATTACAAATAACAACACAAACCGGACACCAAAACAAATATCGACCCTTGGCTATCGTACACGGACCCGAATTGGAAACTGGAACATCAGAACTCTTACAGAAACATCAAGGCTAGCACAAGTAGAGAAGGAAATGAAACGTTATAACATCGAGATTCTCGGCCTCAGTGAAGTCAGATGGAAAAGCAGTGGAGAAATAAACACGAGCAATGGATATTATATGATATTCTTTGGTAGAGACGACACACATGAACAAGGCGTGGGCATATTAACAACAAATAAAGCAAAGAAAGCATTGATGGAATGACAACCAGTTAACAGCAGAATTATAGGGGCAAGGTTCCATTCAAAAATAAGAAACACAACTATTATTTAGTGCTATGCCCCAACAGAAGATGCAGAAGATACAACAAAAGATGAGTTCTACGAGCAGTTACAAGCCACAATAGCAAGAACGCACAGAAATGATATCAAAATCATACAAGGAGATTTCAATGCAAAAATTGTTACAGACAACATCAACCTAACCACTATCATGGGAAGAAATGCATTGGAATGGAGAAAGACTTGTCGATTTCTGTAGCACAAATCAATTGTTCATAGGCGGCAGTAGGTTTCCACACAAAAATATACATATATACACATGGATAGATCACGTAATGATCAATAAGAAATTCCTCACATCACTACAAGATGTAAGAACAATGAGGGGCGCAGATGTACACAGCGATCATCAACTGGTAATAGCACAATTCAAGATCAAGCCAGCAGTTGTAAAACATTCGAAGACAAATAGGAGGAAATTTAAGACAAATAGATTGAGAGACATTGAAACAAGAAACACTTTCAATGAAATGCTCCAACTCAATCTCCAGTCTGAAGCCACCCGTATAGAAGAAAGATGGAACCAAGCAGAAGAAGCCTACATCAAGACTGCGACGGGCGTACTCGGCTACAGAGAATACAATCGGAAACCTTGAATCAGTGATGATAAATGGCAGAAAGTTGAGGAACACCGTCAATTTAAGTTGCAAATGTGCCAACATAACACGGAAGAGGTGAAACGTAGATACGAAGAAACAGCGCGTCAAGTAAAAAAAATGGCAAGGAATGATCGAAGAATATATACAGAAAGCATTCTCAAAGCTGCTGAAGAGGCAGCAGCAATCAAAAATATGCGAGCACTACACCAGTGTGTAAGAAGGGTCACTGGTAAAATTACAAATATACCACCTATAAGGGACGCTAATGGTCAAGTACTAACAACATATGAAGCGCAGTTAAAGAGATGGAAGGAATATTTCGAAAAACACGTCGTCGCCGACCCCGAACATCTCCAGTCATCAATTGACATCAATAACGAAACTAGCAACACCCATCCACCAACGGAACGGGAAGTTAAAGATGTCATTAATAGACTGAAAAACAATAAGGCCGCTGGAACAGACAATATAACCGCCGAAATATTCAAAGGAGATTCATCTACAACTGCAAGCATATTAACACCCATAATCCAAGAAATCTGGAATTCTGGGAGAATTGCACTGAAATGGAAAGAAGGCTTGATAATTACGATACCCAAGAAAGGTGACCTAAGAGAATGTAGGAACTGGCGAGGTATCTCCCTCCTCAACACAACAATAAAGGTACTCGCAATGATCATCCTTGACAGAATCTCACCTACGATCAATGCAAAATTAAGAAACGAACAAGCAATGATTTAGACCAGGCAGAAGTTGCACTGATCACATCAACACAATCTGTATCATTACTGAGCAATCCAATGACTGGTATTCACCATTGTATATGCTCTTCGTCGATTTCGAACGCGCATTCGATACGATAAACAGGAACGCAACATGGCAGACATTTTGTGAAATGGGCATCCCAAAGAAATTAATTGAACTCATACAAGAAATGTATCGGGATGTTGGGAACCGAATTCAATACAAAGGCAAAGAAAGTGAAACATACTACAACACTCGAGGAGTAAGGCAAGGTTGCATACTCTCACCAATGCTGTTCCTAATCGTATTAGACAGTGTAATGCGGAAACTAGATAACAAGTCCCCTAATGGCATTCAATGGGGGTTAACTGGTAAACTCAATGATTTGGACTATGCAGACGACATATGCTTGCTCACACACAAACACTCCGATATGCAGCAGAAAGTGCAACAGCTATCAGATCTAGCTAATGAAGTTGGTCTCATAATTATCAAGAAAACCAAGGCGATGAGACTCAACACAAATATAACCACACCGATGGACATCAACAATATACAAATTGAAGATGTAAATGAATTCGTATACCTTGGGTGCACAGTAACGAAAACAGGTGGAACAGAAGAAGACATACACAAACGTATAAATAAGGCCAGATATACATTCAACATCTTACACAAAGTCTGGAATACTTCTGTCCTGTCGCGCAAGACCAAGATACGAATGTTCAACTCATGTGTGAAATCGATACTACTGTATGGGTGTGAGACATGGAAGCATACAGGAAAAATCATACAGAAGCTACAGGTATTCGTAAACAAATGCCTTCGACGAATACTTAAGTGCTTCTGGCCTAACACGATTAGTAAAATCAATCTGTACACAACACAAGATGGTTTAGAATAGTGGACGCCCTATGCTCCTAAATTGGAGATAAAGGAGAAAAAAAACAGGTGATAGCTCAAGTGTTTAAAAATTTAAAATTTCGTGAACGTCTGATTGCCGCTCAATCGTCTAAATCATGGTATTTTGCATCGTGCGATCCAATTTTAAGTCAAAATATTATCGTTCAAATATCTAACACGAACCGATTATCACATCTCCATAATCTAAATCGACCGTTTCGAAAACTAGAGCTCTTCATCGATTTTAGTAAATTTGATTATCATTTGTATTTTGTAAAATTTGGCCAGTATATTAAGGAAATTTGTTTTAATTGATGTCGATCATTATCAGTCTATCAACTGATTGATTGTTTTGGCTATTTAACAAATTTGGGGGAGATCAATTTGTTTTGTCTAGAAGAATGCTATTCATTTCAAACGTTCGAAACAAGTGAACAAAGTGAAGCTGTTGCGTTGTTAAGCAAAAATTTACGAAATGTTAAAGTATTTTGATTTCGTACCGATTCAAACGGTTTGGCTTTTATTCGATTACTTATATCTCGAATGGTTAATTTAGTAACTTAAGTTTATGTAGTGGACAGGAGTGAAATAAAATTTCAATTGCTCTTTGATTATTTTAACCAGTTCGACGTATTGAAACTACAGCATTTGACCGTACATGGTATCGGGACACATTTTTTTTCGTCGATTTGTCGAAATCAAAACGCAACTTAATCTGCGCACACTTAAGATAAAATATATTGATAGGAATTATTATGACAGTGATTTTCAATTGTTTTGCAAAAAGTTGTCTAACTTAAAGGTATTACTAGTAACTGGCACATTTATAACTGAAATCCATTTGATCGATGTGTTTCGATTTATGACCAATTTAATCGAGTTAGACATACATGTTAGGCCCAACGAAAAAATTCTACTATGTCCGAAATATGCAAACACTAAAAGTAGGTTGGTTTAAATTTAAATTCTAGAAACTGGTTATCCGCATTGAATTTGATATTCAAAACAATAGGAGTGACGATGAACGATTACTTTAAATACTTTCGGTACCCTGCGCTGAAAATGTTAGGTGAAAATTATAAACACTTGCGTGGATTAAATCTATATGCAAACGCCATTTATAAAAATTTAGTAAATCTTAAGTCGATAAAATTAAAATATTATAATCGTTATCCGTTTTCGGATGTAGAACAAGATTTAGAATTCAATATAACAATCACAGTTACGTGAGGAATTTTTAATTAACAGAACCATTCCAGGCGTAACATGGGATTTAGTAAAACAATTACCAAATTTAAAACCGAGCTCAATGACGACATTACAGCAAATTTTAAATAATGATTTTTATATACATATATAGTGGTTAATCCACACGACTCAGTACTTAAATTCAAATCAATGCAACATTTGTATGACCAGTAAAAAAAAAATCAAGATGTTCATATTTTACTTTACACTCTCTCGCTCAATTTTTGTTCTATAATTAAATTTTGTATCTCCATCGTTCGAAGTCGCTAGTCGAACCGCAAAAAAATATTTCAGTATAATCTTTAATTTTGACTAGAGTGTGTTGTTACGTGGCGTGTCTAAATGAAAAAACGGCCATACGATTATTCGTTACTTCCACCGCACGTAAGTAATCTTGTTTAACAATTGACAAATCTAACCGATTTTTTTTTATATGTTTTATGTATAGGTGATTGTTGATGTTCTCAAACATTTAAACGTTCGTGATCTTTTGGTGGCAGCTGAAACGTGCAACTCGTGGTACTATGAATCGCTCAACACGAAATTAAATCGAAATACTCGAGTTCGAATAGGACGAGGTGATGGTGTGCCAAAAGAATTTAATCGTCCATTTGGTATATTGCAACTATGCTCGATCAATTTTAATGTGTTCGCTTACAATGAATTTTTTAACCGATTCGGCAACACCATACACAAAATAGAATTGATTGATTGTCAATTTGCACTCAAACAACTTTTCGATTTTTTGTCTCATCTACCGAATTTAGTAACATTTAAAATTCGTTCGATGGACGGTTATGTTTTGGATGATGACGAAAATATCATTGAAACGCATCGAAACGGTGCAATGGTTGAAACAATTTTAAATCGTATCGAATCTATCGAAATCGTGCTGGCGTGTCCAGATAAAGGAGGTTTAGGATTTATCATGAGTTTAATGCCAAATCTGAAAGCGATAAGTATTGGTAATCACCATCCTTGTTCAAATTACATATTTAAAATATTATTCGACTATTTCAATCGATTTGACGAAGTCACATTAGATCGATTGAGCATATCGGATTTGGAAGGTGCACCGGTCCATGAATTTTTCAATGATTTCGCCAATATCGTACCAAAACTTAACATTGACACGGTCACGATCGGTATGATTTCGCCGACGAGCTATATGACATACGATGAGGTAAATTTTACAAATTTTTGTAGAAAATTATCGAATGTTAAAAGTTTTGCGATGAAAGGACCGCGGGAATGCCATTTCAACAATATTTGTCGATTTATGGTCAAATTAAAAGAGTTACATTTAACATATGCGGCGATAACACATTTTGATGGTGTCGATAGCTTACAAAATCTTGAAGTGAGTTTTAAATGGGTTAAACCCTATAATAATATTGTAATTGATTTATTTATTGCAGAAACTGAACCTGACGTGCACGGTATGTTATCGTGGATCAAACTATGATGAAAATGAATTTATGACCCTGTTCACAAAATTGAAGCATTTAAAAGAGCTATCAATAAATCTTTATCCGGTTAACGATCGTCTATTACACACAATATGTACAAATTGTACTAATTTAACGCGTTTGGAAATTCTTCGCTCGAAGACGTGTAACTTTACACCGATATTTAACAATTTAAAAAAATTGAGAAGTCTACGATTACAGATATCGTTTCTAGTGGCATACAATCATTTTGTAGTCGAACACGACATAAGAAATTTACAGAATCTCGAAGAGCTCGATATTAATGCGTTTGCACCTGGCCTTACGATGGAATTAATTGAACAATTACCTAGTTTGAATGCAACGTCACTTCGTATGATTAAATTGAATGTGTGCACTCAATATGGTAATCAATAAAATAAAAATTTGGATATAGAAAAAAATTTGTATTTTGTAGTTTACACCCTGTCACATATGATAAAATTCAAGACAGGGTGAACCAAAAAACTATGCCACATACATCATCGAAACATCGCATCAATATCAACGATGAGCCAATTTGTGTGCCACCTTGTACGCAAATGCCAAAGAGAATATATAATTGTTGACCTAAATTTTTGGTGAGAGAAATTTTAGTATTACACGAAATTTATTTAGCAGAGAGTTTTGTGTATTATGTGATGACGAATAAATAAACATTTTAAATGACGTTTAAATATTGATATGACGTATTTGTCATAAAACGGTTAATTCAACTGATTTGTAATGTTTAGTCAATTGTTTTAAAATCTAATTTATATTAATTTTAAAGTTTTGTGTCAAATAAAGTGTAAATAAAGTAGATTTTCGGCAATAACTAATCCAATTTATTACAATATGGCTTTGAGAAATTAGCCTATTAACAGAAATTTTTTTTTTCAGAGAAACATTGCATATTATAGTTGAATGGTGGCACACTTGGGGTTCTAAGAACAGATGAATAAAATTGTGATTGTCTTATGTTAACAGTAGTTTGAATATTGACTACCGGGAAACCGGGACATCCTTTTTTCCCCTACCCCACAAAAAATTTACTAACTATTGGCCACCAAGGTGTTTGGAACCGGGTCGATCTCGAAAAAAATTTAGTAAAATACTAGTATCCTGCCTTATCCGTCCAAGAATATGTAAGAACGGGTGTATGGTGGGCCCGGCACGGGTGATCCCACTTATTGCTTGGCCGTACATTTGAAATCAATTAATCAATCAATCAATCAAATCTTAAATGAAGTTTAAATGTTGATAGTTTCACTTGTGTTTCTTATGTGTGTGTGTCAAAAACGTAAACTGGGAGCACGCATATTGCAAAGTGCTTAAATTTGAACAAATATTGAACTGTTTTAAATGTAATGGATTTTTCGAAATTAAGAGACTACTTTTAGTAGACCATTTCGTTTGGTAAATTATTTATTTTTATTATGGATACCGAAGCGCCTGAATCGATTAAGAAATTCGTTACTGTGGTATAAAAATTCCCGATACTTAAGCTTATCGTATCGTTGGTGAGTTTTCTTTTCGAGATCATCAGCTTAATTTCGTGCTCTTTCAACTCTGTTGTTTTGGCTTGATATTCGACGTTCTGTTCTACCTTCTTGTTTTCATGAAGAATCTTACTACAGCTTGTTTTTGTGTGCACCTGTGCTACTGTGTCATATTTACCGATTGATGGCCAAATTTCTTCTAAATTTATTTTCTCTGGTGATGAGGATGCTTTACTTCTTTCTTTGTAAAGTTCACTGTTTGATGATTTTTTCTTCAAAAATATTGTGCTGGAAATGATCTCTTCTACACTTAACTCTGTCTCCTGCAATGCCGGAGGGATGACTTGAGTTTTTTTCCAATTATGAATGCATTTAATATTTCCATGCGCCGGTTTTGTAGTATCAATTCTCGTTCTCGCCACACTTTCGACGGCTCCTATGCTACGGTGCATCGGACTCACTGCGACAGCTTTTGTTCGCGCCAAACCTTTGATGGCTCTGTACTACTGTACGTCGGACGTTTTCCTACGGCTTTTATTCTATTGTGTGTCGGGCTTTCTACGACGGCTCTTATATTATTTTGCGCCGGTATTGTTGCGACGGCTTTTATACTATTTTGCGTTGGACTTGCTTCGACGGCTTTTATATAGGCTTGATGATTGTTCTGCTTGCATGGTGTCAGTATCATAATTTCTAAGGCGGGACTCGATCGTGATAGGCTTACATCATCTGTTCGGCGAGTCCAGACTCGTTTCCCGGATCCAAGTTTGTTTTATCTTGGCAATAATTCCCGCATTTCGTGTTGAACGTAGTTGATCGACAATCCTTGCATCTGACCATCTATCTTTGACATGTCTTCTGGTATTGGCCTCCTTGCCGTATTGCTTGGTCTTGATGGGAATGCCTGGTATTGTGTCGGATTCGGATAGTGGCTATTCAATATCCTCCAGTCCTTTGGTTTTTGTGTTGGGTTTTGCATTGTGAAATTTTGCTGATTCTAATAGTGTGGTCTCTCTGTTCTTTGTCGGTCGTATAGTATCCATTGGTTACTGTTTGTTACCTTTCCTTCCTGGTTAAATGGTTCCCGCTGAAATGCTGAATTTGGCTGGCTATGATATTGTTACTTACTGCCTTGTGCCCTTTCGTTTCTGTACTGTGTAAATTGGTCCTGTCCTCTGATCTCTTCTGCCTCGTCCTGCATTCTGCAATGAAATGGCTATTCTTCTTGCAGAAGTGACAAACTGGTACTCGTTGAGGAACGGCATGATGGTTTCTTAAAACCTGGTTAGGTCGAACTTTTAACACCTGCGTGTTCCGCTTGAGACACTCCTTCCTTGTGACCTGATTCGTCACACAGTTGACATTTTTCCTCGTTACTTCTCGTGCACTGCATCTGCGATGAGAAACAAGACTCCAGTCTCGTTACTGTCTGTATTAGCTCGTCAATACTTGCTTTGTTAGCCATTAGCAGGTGAGATCTAATAGACTGATTCAGAATACCTTTTGTGAATAAATCCTGCACCATACTCTCTAGCAAATTTTTTGGTATCGCATTTACTTCTCCATATTTAAATTTGATGCCTTTTTCATAGTCCGTTGCATAGCTTTTCACTCTTTTGCCAAAATCGACACACTGTTCACTACTTTGCTGGTTTGCTGTGTTCAGCCGACTACTCAGAAATTTGATTGAGTATGTAGGCAGGAAATTCTTCGTAATTGCAATGTGGAGTCCTTCTACAGTTGTAGTTTGAATGTCTTTTATAATCTCGTAAGCCCTATCTATCAGTTCTTCCAGTAAAATTTGTTGTCGTAATTCTTGTCCTTCTTGTATCCCGTCAACCTTTTTTTTAACCACTTTACCGCGTCAAAAAAAAATTAACAACAGATGCTTCCATATCTGGCTGTCCATAGAAGAGTGCGATTCTCTTCTCGACCATATTTTGGATTTCAGCAGTGTTCATTCTGTTTACCTTACTGATAGTAGAAGTGCTGTCTGTTCTTATATTTCTTCCTAGTGAAATTGATATCAAAAGCTTCTACAATATCGTCAGCGGCGGCGTCAAATAAAAAATTAGAACTTACTGATTTTAACCTAAAAGTTGCAAAATCTTGTAATTTAGGTGATCCTATATCCCCTAAACTACCTGTACTTTATAATTAAGATGGTTAAAATTGTGAAATGGCTCGGTATAGATTTTGCCTAAAAGCTAAATCAAAAGGATTGCAGAAATCAGTAAACAAGTTTTTTTCATGGTCAAACGAGTAGCTAGCGAAAATTGGGCTAACAGAATGAATTGTCAACAATGCGGAAGATTAATAAGCGATCAAAAAGAAATCCTTCTTGGTATATTACAAAAGCTTACAGAACTTTATCAGTAGAAGTAGTTCCTGTTTTTGCTGGCATAATACTTATTGATACTTTGTTGGAAGAGAGAGTTTCTATATAGGTTTAACCAAAAGAACAGGCAAACGGAGAGATATGGGGACGTGTTGTTGCAAGCTGAATAGGTAAAAATAAACCGAAATTTAGCTGAACAACATTTAGTTTCCTGTGCATCATTTACTCAAATGTTAAACTTAACAGGGTATGGCAAAATAGTATCTTAACTAAAAAAGATGCACTTAAGCAAAATGAACAGGTAAAATAGCATGAATGTAGCCATGATAATAAAACCAAGATAACTATGCCCAAAAACATCAATGCTTCTGAAACCAAGCTATGTTTTATGACAAAAGGGCTAGGTGGTAGCAAGTATGTGCATCACCGAAAGAGAGATGTTAACAAGTTAACATCTGAATAAGATTACTAAAGATAGTAAGAAAGACCAAGCAAGATGGCTCGAGAATGAATAAAAGCTTAGCTTAGAAGACATTTTAACGCAAGAACAACCGACACACGTGATCAAATTTTATAATTTGTAAATGTAGTATAATCTGGTTAATTCGCTGTGATTAAAAAGGGATAGAAAAAGAGAGCTGACTCAAAATTAATAATACATATTTAGCCAAAACTTAAACAAACCATCTTGAGTTTCTTCCATATCCAATTTATTTATTTCTATGTAACGTTTATATCTCGAATAGCCATCAACATTGGAGGCCGCCTAATACTAGCTTCAAAACGATATTTTAAATCACGAAGTGACGCTTCTTTTAAATTTGGTAATTTTTCAATCAGTTCCATACTCATACCAGGCACAAGAGAATTTATATTTAAATGCTCCAAAAATTTTAAATTTGTTATATCGTAACTGACGGTAAACGGATCGTATATCGCTTTTACTTTTAAATCTAAATATTTCAACTGTAATAAATTTTTATATAGCACTTCTAAATTATTCGTTCCCATTCGTGATAGATCGAGCCGAGTTAAATTTTTACAATTAGTACAAATCATATTTAATACTTCGTCCGAAATTGTATAGTCTACTTCAAGGTCGTTTAGATTTACTAGTGTTATAAACATTTCCGATTTATCAGTTCCAACCACTTGATTAAAGTGCTTCAAGCTCAGCTTCTGTATGAACCAAAAAAAAAATTAATGCGAATATGAAAGTTATATTTTTGTAAAGTAACTTACTCTCAGATTTGGTAAGGTTCCAATGATTGTAATTTTATTGGTCGTTATACCGAATAAATTCAATTCGACTAACTGTGGCATGTATTGACATATGTCGACTAATTGTTCTTCTCCCACCGATTGCATCGATAAAATTTGTACATTGCTCAGTTTTTTACAAAATACTGGAAAATTTTCATCGTAATACCGAATTCGCAATAAATCGGAATAAACCGTCCTGAGCGCATACGAATTAAGTTTTAAAGGTACCGGAATCTTGGAAAAATCTCGAATAAAATTTGCCATCGATGTTTCGGTTAGATTTTCAATTTCCAATTGATTCAAACTCGATATGTTTGCGTATGAAATTAAATTGTGAAATGGATCGTAGGTATCGACGTCGTATGGCACAAAACGTAATTTTTTCAAATTTACCATCATATCCATGATCGAACGTAATCCATCGTAATCCAAACGATTGTGCACAAATACACTAAAAAATTCTAAATGATTTAGTATCGGTTTGAGAGCATCACCTTCTGAATCACTTAAATGTAATGCACTCGAAAATGTTTCAATGGCCGGTACAATTTTAAAGGTCTTTAAATTTATCATTGTGATAAGGCAATCAGCCAATTGTTGTGGTGATAACATACAGTTTTTACACTCTAACTCGATGACGGTTTGACCAAATTTGGTAAAAAACGTTTTATAATCGAATTCATTGAAATTTGTATTATTCATCACTAAAGTTGCAAACGGCCGAGATAATTCGTGCACAAAGTCAAACTGGTTACGAATTTCAACACGTACACGTTTTGTTATGATTGGATCGTACGATGCAAAATACCATGATTTACATGTTAGTGATGCTTTCAAAATTTGACGATATCGTAAATTGTTTAGTATTTGGGTGATTATCTATATAGATACGAATAAAATGCATTTTTTAGTTGATTCAATAATAATATTATGATAACTTAGAGCTTACGTGAGGCGGTAGCAATGAATAATCATACTCATAACCGGTAATATCCATGATTGTAGTGTTATGTACTGCTCTCGTCTAATTCAACAACCAGACTAAAACAAGTAATTGAAAATTAAAGGTTCGGAGAACGAATATTTTTAGCTAAAAGTAAATATTTTTGTACAAGGTTCACATAAAGTTTACCGGGCGATTTTCTAGACATCATTAGCGTAAAGAATGACATTTTTCTGGTTACTTATACTGTTCATGAAAGCACTGCGACGATTTCATTAAAATATTATTACAGTTCATCTATAAAAGCATATGGATCACCCGGTTGTTTTATTACTTCGTTTGATTCGTCATCAACCGATCTTATTGTATGTATCATCTTACACAAATGGTTTGTACTTTCTCAACATTAATGAATAAAACTTAAATGTATTTGTGAGCTCGTTCTTTTTCATTGTAACCTCGAAGCGAACATAATATAAATTATAATTTTTAAATCTGAAAGTTTAATTCATGAATCATTAATAAATTGTGGAACTTTACGCTCAAAACTATAGATTATTGACATGATTCTTCCAGCCGGATCACCACGTGGAAGTTGATACCGTTTACGAACGTACATCTTCCACCTGCAATTTGGCATAATTTACGATATTCATTAGCGTGACATAAATTTCTCGATATATATATATATATATATATATATATATATATATATATATATATATATATATATATATATATATATATATATATATAAATTATATTTGAAAACCCAATAAGATATTTTAAAAAATTGTGCAGTACCCTTTATATAATAAACCTTATTACTGTAACCAATAGCCAGTGTTGAACAATTTAGTTTACTATCAAAAAAATTTAAATATCTGTATACCAAAATTTTAAAAAAATAAGGTGGCCATTTTGACAAAATCGGTTACTATCGCAAATTCATACCCGATTTTGCTAAAATCACTAAACCATTTACCTCCTGCGTTGTAAAAAATGCAAAAATATAAGCAATTTATCGAGTGTTTCGAAATATGTAAAAATTTGCTTACTAGCGACCCAATTCTACGTTACCCGAATTTTTTTAAGCCGTAGTCAAGATTTTGATGACAATGACCTGCCCATACCATATGCATTTAGAACCTTATCAAAAACCGAGAAAAATAATTCCATAGTATGATAATAATTTGAAGATCCAAATATTTTCGACCATATTTATATAGAAGAAAACTTAAAATAATAATGGATCATGAACCTCTTCTCTGGCTCTTCAATGCAAGAGATCCTCGAAACGCGAAAACTCGAAACTCGTTCGATGGCGCCTCATACTTGAGGAATTAACAGTTGTAGAGTTACGACCGTATATTAATATCTTTATACTTTTGTCTGTTTGGATCAAAAAGCCAAAAACGATTCAAAGACGAACTTAACGAAAATAACTTATAGAAAATTAGCATTTAAATTTAGTAAGTTTAGTAATTTAAGAATTAGTTGCATTCAATATGACTTAAACATGCAAATATTTTAAGTAGTTGAAATTAGTACACACCTCTCTATGATTTTTTACGCACAGTCATTCTCTTCGTTAAATTAACTTGACGAAACTATTCAAGTTTAACGAACCAACGAATAATTTTTTTATTTTAATTATAACGTTATTCAAAACCTAACCAATAAAAATTACGAAATTTTACTCAAAAAACTTAACGAATATTTTACGAAACCTATTATAAAAATGCATCTTACTTTGAAAGTAAATTAACAAATTATGATTCCAAATCACTTTTTATAGCTCAAGTATATTTAGTTAAAGGTGTGAAAGATCACCGTTTAGAAGCCAAATATTATTGGAGCTGGTAATGTTTCGATCACTTAAAATATAATAGCTGCTTTTGGTATGAAAAACACAAAATACAAACTAATGCTGATAAGTTTTAATACGCAATAAGAATAAGTTTGAATAACTTAATTAAATGTGATTATGAAGCTAGTTATGGATTTTAATGACAATTGGACATATAACTTAAAACTTTAATTTAACATTGAAAAACTTAACGAAACATTTTCTATATTAAATTTCAACGAATTTCAATGATTTTATTAAGTTACCGAACAATTTAGGAAATTTAAACTGAAATGGCTTATTTACTTGATAGATTCTCATCTTAAATGTCGAAGGCTCTAGGCATATCGTACGACAAAACTAATTAAATGGAAATTATCGATATCGATTAAACACTTTATTCAAAGAATTATTGACTTTAAGTAAATTTAATGTTTTTTAACACATGTCCGTTAAGTTTACCTAACGAAACTTTCCAAGTTTAACCAAATGTAATATTTCCACCTAGTCTCACATCTACTATGTTAATTTGGGAGTTACAATTTTCAATTTTTCTTTATAAAAATGTTTCACCTAGAATTAAATGACAAAATTCATCAAAAAATTGAACCTTATGTCGAAAAACTGTAGAGCCGGACGTTGAACTGCATCTGTAAGTATTAACTAGCAAAATGAGATGCACATAGAACAAAAGTTGTCTGTGGTTCTAATCCTTAAATTTGCACCTATATTTTAATATGTTTTCCACTTTATAAACGACCCATTATTAACATAGAAAACGGAGTAATTTCAAGCGAAATAGCTATCCAATAAAACAGGAAGTTAAAGCAGAACTAACTAAACCTTCCCAACTGGGGTCACAAATACCCCATAACTATATATATATATATATATATATATATATATATATATATATATATATATATATATACATATATATATATATATATATATATATATATATATATATATATATATATATATATATATATATATATATATATATATATATATATATATATATATGTATATATATATATATATATTTATATATATATATATATATATATATATATATATATATATATATATATATATATATATATATATATATATTTCGTAGAAGTTATTAGGATTTTTTATGTTATTATTTTTTTATTTATTTTTGGTTCTGAATCCTATTTAATTTATACGAAGTTATTTATTCATTTTACGTTACGAATGGAATTACCACTCATCCTCAGAAATACATAGTAAAAACTAAAAAACATAATACAGAACAATATAGATTTTAAAAACATTGTTATAATTGAAATTAAATTAAAAAGATTAAGAAAAAAACAAACTTACAAATTATCTTTATCTTAAACATATTTATTCAACATCTGATGTTGACAATAGATTTGGTCGTATATACGTAAAAAAAGAGACAGATAACACTAAAAATGAAAGCAAAAAAGAAAAAAGACATAGAATAAAATTTTGGAGTCTAGTTTTTTCGTAAAGATGGCAGAGATATCATAAAAAATTAAAAAAAATTTTTAATGAAAAGCAACATAGCATACAGATAGACAGTTAAGTGTGCCTTGGATTATAAAAAGTTAACTGAAAACAAGAACTATAATGGAATTAATCAGATGTTATTATGTATTAGTAATGCTTAATAACAGATCAATTTTATTATCCACGGAGATACGTACAATCAGATTGTTTGTTTAGGCAGTTAGGATCTATCTTGATGTGAATCGTTTCCAAAACACGTCTTGTTGTGTGTTTTGGTTCCTTCTCTAGAATTTGTACATTATCTAAGCAAATTGCATGATAAGATTTATGCAAATGGGTAAATAATGCACTTTGATCTGTTGAAACTTTTCTGAGCGACAGTTTTTTTGCATCTCTTACATGCTGGTGAAATCATGTACCGAACAATTGCTGTGTTTATCTAATATACGATTTTTTACATTCGCAGACAATTTTATTTACAACATTAGTATTTCCGCCTAACTATGTGTGGGATCTTTGATGGAAGAGCAGGGACACCTGCCTAAACTGTTATCCTCAAACTGGTTATTTCGCTGTGTTGAAAATTTATAAATAGTGGATTTAATTATTGGGTTGAAAAAAGAATAGGGATAGTTATTTCTAAGTAAAGTTCTTTCTAAGTATTTTCTTATGAAAATAGAGCTTAGATAATTGAAGAATTTTATTAGATAAAAGGTTGACTGTATTTTTTTTGTAAGATAGGGGAAGTTGCGACTTAAAATTTAAATATCTACCAGACCACGTTGATTTGTGAAACGAGTCAGTGGAAAGAGTACCATCTACGTTATGCATAATAAGTAAATCCAAAAATGCCAATTTACGATCCTTTTTTATTTTAATTGTGACTTTGATGTAGTGATCAAATGAATTTTTACAAAAGCGTTAAACTTTTCTAAAAATTCATCTATCTTTTGTACAGGAATGGCCCTAACTATGTCGTCTGCATATCGGTAATAAAAAGTAGGAATGAAATCAAGAGAACTTAATACATTGGTTTCCACAAACTCCATCACTAGCTTAGCAATAGCTGGTCTAACTGGTGAACCCATGGGAGAACCAAACAGTTGTGTATAATATTTTCCTTCAAATGAGAAATATATATATATATATATATATATATATATATATATATATATATATATATATATATATATATATATATATATATATATATATATGAGTCATTCCATTATATTTCGGACAGCCTCCAAAATTCATCTCTTCGATTTTGTTTTTTTTATTTTTTTCACTTTCCTTATTAAAAATAAGTAGACCCCTATTATTTTTTTTTTTTTTGTACCTATGGTTGTCCCGTTATTCGAGTTTTTAGTTTTGACAGTTTTCAAATTTTGATTTTTGACTCCTACATTAAATATTGTATCTTCGGTTCTAAAATGAGTATTTTCATAAACAGTAGCATTTTAGAAAGGTATTAAGCTGTTCTATATTATTTCATAATTTATTTTTATAAAATACCGTTATCTTTGGAGTTATGGTTAGATATATCTATGTTTATACTTCCACCGCTAGAGGGCTAAAGATACCAAAATTTAAATATACCCGATGCACCATTTGATAGGCAATTTGTTCACCTTTTATAAAAAAGTAAAATTACTTTCGTCCACGGCTATAGTTTAGCCTCCAGAAGACTTCAAAGTTGAAAAAACGTGTTTTTTTAGAAAAAAAATTCTATTAGTTGCGAAATGAGAATGAAAGTATACACTTAACGGACATTTTTTGTATAATTTTGATACAAAATACAGCAGTAAATAGAAAAACGGCCAGTTTTGAAATATTTAGGTTAGAACTCGTCTCCCAGAGGGAAGATAAATTGAAATTAACTAATTTTTTAAGCTTTTTCCTGCCAAAATTTGCTGTAAATGTTTAGTTATTATGATTAAATGCAAGTTTTTTTTCTGTTTTTGTATAAAATAAATCAGTTATTCAATTAAGTGCATATTCGCAAATGTTTGAGGAACAGATAAACCGCCAGCGGTTTGGGAAATGAAATTAACCATTTTTTTCAGTATTTTTGTGAAACGAATGATTGAATTGAGTACAAATACCTGGTATGTGTACATGCAACCAATTTTTATTTCTTTAAATCTAAGTTGTGTCCTATTTAATTTACCCGTTTTCTCGCCAAACAACAGGTAGTTATCTAATTTTGAAATCACTGGTATTACAGCGATGAATCATCTTGCATATGTTTGCACCCATTTTTGTTTTATTGCCGCCTTCTTTCAAAACAGCATTTATAAATTCGTCATTTCAGGTATAAAAGCCATGAGGAGCACATATTTTATTATTATTTTATTACCTAGCGCTATTTATTGTCCCTATGTAACAGAAAAAGGAGGTGCTCAATAATTTTATGACTATACGGCAAATAATAAACTAGGCTCATATAAATAAACGTACAAAATTTTTGGCTCTTCAGTTAATATCTAAAAGTGGACTATAAAGTATCTCTTTTGTAAATTTATTATTGGTGTGAAATATCGAATTTAAAATACAAAATGGTTAATCCGGAATGCTGTAATCCTTTTGATTTGGAAAACCATAAAAATTTGAAAAATAATTCTAATGCTATTAGTGTAAAACTAGCTAAAAAAGCTCAACAATTTTTAAATCGTGAAATAACAAATAAAAGAATTTGTAACAAATGCAGAGCTAAATTGTATAGGTTAACCGAAGTTGTAAGTTTACCAAGTACACCGGCAAGCTGTTCAACATCCTCGTCCAGTATATCACCACCACATGAAATTCTATCGGAAAATTCATCACCACCACATGAAATTCTTCAGTCGGTGTATCATGATATTTTCACCGAATCATGTGAACGATTGGGTGGATCTCCTGTAAACAAATACAGGCTCACAGAATCATTGTATCGCCAAAAGCAGCTGGAAAAAGTGGTCAGGCTCACTTGTGAAAATGTTTTGTGCGTTCCGGTGCCCAAAATATCACCAATAGATGTTGATCAGTCAAATCTTCATGATGATAACGGAAACATTCTTAACAATATTTTGGAAGCATTTAATCGCGAGGAAAACTACGACAATCGTGTATTGCTGCTTACTTTAATACCTGAAAATTGGTCAGTAACCAGAATTATGGATAAGTTCCAGGCAACAAAACACATAGTATTAAAATCAAAGAATTTAATCAAGGAGAGAGGATATGGCAGCTTACCTGGGCCAAGAAAAAGGAGGTCTGGAATTTCTTCAGAAACAATAACCACAGTTACGAAATTCTACAAAAGTATGGATATCAGCCGACAGCTTCCCGGATTAAATGACTGCATAAGTGTTCGTGATGTTAATGGAAATCGGGTTCAAAAGCAGAAACTACTTGTCTTGTGCAGTTTATCTGAGGCTCATAAGGCGTTTTTGGAAAAATATCCATCTGAAAACATTGGATTCTCCAAGTTTGCAGAGCTTCGGCCAAAAGAATGTATATTAGCGGGAAAAGCCGGAACGCATAATGAATGTGTTTGTATAATTCATCAGAACAACAATTTGTTATGTCCAGTTATAACAAAAATTTTACAATGCGACCCTGTTATTAATAATGAAAGAGAACTGTTAAAAAGAGTATCCTGTGAAAATTTGACCTGGGATTGCTGTAACGGTGATTGTGAAGACTGCAATGTGTTATTGGATGATTTCCTGAAACAAATAAAAGCCGCAGCAGACGCTGAAGAAATGAACGAAGTAACATACAGTTATTGGAATCCTGTTGAAAATGTGTTTAAATTGCAGAAGATTATATCTTCTGTTGATGAAGTCGTCGAAATTTTATCAGAATCAAAATATGGCCTAGCAGTACTGCGTAAACACGATTTTATCACTAAACAACAATCAAGTTATTTAAAGCTCGTAAAAAATGATCTGCAAGTTGGAGAATATGTTGTTGTTTTGGATTTTGCAGAGAATTATAAATTTTAACCATACAGTCTATTCGTTTCGGTTATGTAACCAAAGAAGAATATGCAAAAACTAAAACAAAACTTAATAAAAGATTTTCTAATATTAAAACAGTGCAAAATACCCGGCAAACTCATCAAATAATGCCGAGCTCTGATAAAACATTTATTAGAACTAAAATGTTCTCAAATTCTCTTACTGTAAATATATGTTCTTTGTAAAAATCGTCATGAAAAAATATAAATATTTTGTAAAAACAATTGTAAAAATTACATTTTTTTTTATTTAAATGTATCGTCTTTTTGCCGGTTTACTCTAAAACGCCTAAAAAAAATTTGTTAATTACAATTTTGCGGTCTTCTGGTGGTTTACCTGTATCTGGAATAGTTGCAAATAGGCGCTTAATTGAATAACTGATTTATTTTATACAAAAACAGAAAAAAAACTTGCATTTAATCATAATAACTAAACATTTACAGCAATTTTTGGCAGGAAAAAGCTTAAAAAATTAATTAATTTCAATTTATCTTCCCTCTGGGGGTCGAGTTCTAACCAAAATATTTCAAAACTGGCCGTTTTTCTATTTACTGCTGTATTTTGTATCAAAATTATACAAAAAATGTCCGTTAAGTGTATACTTTCATTCTCATTTCGCAACTAATAGAATTTTTTTTTCTAAAAAAACACGTTTTTTCAACTTTGAAGTCTTCTGGCGGCTAAACTATAGCCGTGGACGAAAATAATTTGACTTTTTTATAAAAGGTGAACAAGTTGCCTATCAAATGGTGCATCGGGTATATTTAAATTTTGGTATCTTTAGCCCTCTAGCGGTGGAAGTATAAACATAGATATATCTAACCATAACTCCAAAGATAACGGTATTTTATAAAAATAAATTATGAAATAATATAGAACAGCTTAATACTTTTCTAAAATGCTACTGTTTATGAAAATACTCATTTTAGAACCGAAGATACAATATTTAATGTAGGAGTCAAAAATCAAAATTTGAAAACTGTCAAAACTAAAAACTCGAATAACGGGACAACCATAGGTACAAAAAAAAAAAAAATAGGGGTCTACTTATTTTTAATAAGGAAAGTGAAAAAAATAAAAAAATCGAAATCTAAGAGGTGAATTTCGAAAAATGCTAAAAATCGTCTGTTTTATAATGGAATGACCCATATATATATATATATATATATATATATATATATATATATATATATATATATATATATATATATATATATATATATATATATATATATAATATATATATAATATATATATATATATATATATATATATATATATATATTTAATATATATATATATTATATAAATATATATATAATATATATATATATATATATATATATATATATATATATATATATATATATATATATATATATATATATATATATATATATATTTAGCTGGTGACAATAATAAATAAATAAATTGAAGCAACCTCAAAGCTACAAACTCATAGAAATTGAACAACTTTTTTTATTTATACAGTTGGCCCAAATACATTCTCCTATTTTATCCACAAATTCACCTGGAACATAAGAAGTTCATATAGCATCCATAAAATCATATTTATTCACCTTCTAAATCAAGCAACTCTTTTTTGCAATGATATCAGCTCTTTCATTGCCTTTAATTTGTATAGGTGTTAAGGTATCCACTGTAGAACCATTTCACTCCTACAAGATCTAAGGTGCTTAAACAACTTGTTCATATATACATTTCCCTGAGCACACTCTCTTTTGGGTTTTTCTGGTGACTGTTCCTGCTTGCAATTTGGTTATCGTTTTATTAATTAACACGTTATCTTTCGTAATCAGTTTTTCATAATGAGATGAATCATCCATTTCAGACCATAGAGTGTGGATTGGAGTAGGATTAATCGACTCTAGTACCACTCTAGTACCTTACTACTCTCAATCTTAGAACCATCACCATACACGCTCATTCCATATGAAATTTAGAGGGATGGCATTTCGCATAATGTCAGTTACTCCTAGATGAGCTCCCTATTTAGATTTACTAACCCTTTTGATAACATTCATTCTGTTTTTCCAATTAAAACGTTGAACGATCCAGATTCTTAAATACCGAATCAAAGTTACATATTCAAAACCTTCATTATAGCAGTAAATTCAAATTGATTAGCTAATCAATTTTTCTACCAAACAACAACATTTTCTCAAACAAACAGTGTTTTATAGTTCCTCAGGGTTTTCTCTGTCATTGACACATTTTGTTGAAGTTACATATACACAATTTGCAAGTTTCTATCCAGATTCCGAGTTTTGGCAGCTATTGCATAAAAATATTCAATGCTGAGAGTCACAACCGGTGTTAATACTAGGTGCTCCTGCCCTGGAATTGTAACACCACTAAAGCCATTGGCCCTCAGGCTAGATATATAATTTTATTCTTTCATCCTAAACGTTTTGTTTTCACGCTCCCATGTCTTACTTACAAGTATCACATTCATGCAGGTTTTGTCCAAATAGTTACGTAACATATATGCATTTATGCTTTGGTCATTTATGGAAGGCTATTTGTAGCTCAGCTGGACTTAAGAAGCTTCTTACAGCTTCTTGCTGTTCTTCTTCCTTCTGTGGTTGTCCTCGTTATTGGCATCGATTTTGTTGCTGTTCTGTGCCGCATCATTGTGTTTGGTATTGATATCTTTGATTTTGTTGTTGGTTTCGAGTTAGGTGCTCTATAGTGTTTTAATTTTTATTATATTTTCCTTGATCATCTTTGAAGGTAGGGTAATTTTTATCATAAATATATCCATTTTTCAAACGTTGCGTCTTTTTTATACTTGTATTGTTTATTGAGAGACCCTTTTCAATGAAAAAATGTTGATATTCCATTATTGTTTTTCATTCATTTTCTTGTCTTTTTATTGTTACATACATATGACTTCTAAATTTCGAGGTTCGAAAATCTATTTCCTCCAAAATCCAAACCCCTGCTCACAGGGAAATGCATAATATTTAAAATATTAGAACTTTATGAAACCAGTTAAATTATTTTATTTCAATAAAATTTATAAAAATGAAAAAACTTTGAAAACAAAACAAAAGAATTTTTTGTATTTGTCAAATGACCGAATGCAATGATAACTTGATTAATACTGTGAGCAATATTTATAGCGTGGAAAAATTAAAAAGCAAAGTGTTATTTAATTATTAGTATGAGTGGGAAAAAGCTGTGAAATAAGGAAATTTAGTGCACATATCTCAATGTCCCATTGATACAATATAAGACCATATCAATAATGAACGAAGTTATCAAAAGTGAACGTAAAATCTAATCGAGAACATCGTTGATTCGAGAAGTGATATTTGACAGATTAAACTATTAGGTTTCTATCTGACAAGCAAGGAGAACTAAAATTCTAAGATACACAAATTTATATATCTGGAAAGTTTACTCGACGAACCTACCTTTGAGCTTACTCGACACATCAATGATACTGAAGGAAACTACGATGAATTACGGGCCAAGATCATCGAGCAATATGTTGCTAAAGAACAAATGTGTAGTGCATTAATATTACATTTCTTGAAACAACAAATGGTTAGCTTTACTCGTAAGGAAGCTGCAGAAATGTGACATGAGTTTCTGAGCAGATTTCAACAAGCGGATCTAATTTCAATCAAACGAAACGTGCAAAAAGTTTTTGCAACCAACTTCAATGTTAATGCAGAGCAACAACTTCCGATAAATCAGCAATACTGTCCATTGTGTAAGGCACAACGGTACTCATTTAACTGAGATTTGTATACGAGCAAAAACTTTGGTATATTTTGATATAATCGTACCATTCAGCTCAGTGTTGATTTCATAAAATGGCACTATTGCAGGGCGATGTAAGTTCCAAGGTTACAAGCGTCGTTCGTAGACGAAAAAATATAACAAATTATCATTGATTAATGCACGAGAATTGCAGTAAGAATAGTATCAACTTTAAACTTAAGAACAAAAGACGCAATAAATCTTAAAGTTGGTTCCAATTAACGAAACATAAATAATTAATGTAGGAACTCTGATTTTAGACAACATTTTTTTAATCATCTCATCGATTCCGACATACATCCGGCACAAATAAAGTCATTGAATCTTGCTAAACAATATATAATATACCGGCAAAACACAATCTATTATGTTGCATACCTAAATGAGATGAAGTAAAACATGCAAAAAATATAAGATACTAAGATTTCAATGATAACCGTCATCAGATACCTTTACATTCGTAGCACAAAAAATGAAAATGGGTGCAAATAAAACACGAACTTCGCAAATAAAACACGAATTGATAACCAGTCGCAAGGTTTAAGTATTTGTCAATTCCCAAGCTCGAATTATGTGCAGCACAAACTTCTTGCAAAACTGATATATAAATTAATGCGTATTGTGGTGAACATAATTGGAATTATAAAATTAAACGAATCACGGACAAAGCAGAACTTATATGTATTAGAAGCCAAGGTCAACTTATCAACTCGAGCAAATTGAACAACTTATCTCCATTTTGGAGATCATGGACGAGGACGAAATCTTAAGAGTTGACGAACCAGCAGCACGATTCACAGAATTTGAATGGGTCATTTTAGGAAGAATATTTATCCCCAACAAGACAACAGAACTGAAATATAACTCACACGTCTCAACGTCTAAGGTAGATGGACAATTAAACAAATGTTGGGAGTTAGAAGAAATGCATCCCCCACGCATCCTCACTAAACCAGAGGAGTGTGAGAAATTCTTTAGTGAAACACACAGACGAATGATTCTTCAAGTCGAAAAAAGCTGGTCAAGAGAACCAAACCTCAGAAAAACTTATAAAGACTTTATGCGTGAATATGAACAACTTAATCACATGAAGATACTAAAAGATGAGGAAAATTCAACTGTATAGCATATTATCTTCCACATTACGCAGCGATGAAATCAGACAGCACTACCAAACTAAGAGTCCAACAAGATTTAATATCAATTCAAATGCGATGAAAAAAGCATAAATTCGTTATCAAAGTTTACTTAGAGAAGATGTTCCGCCAGATCATAATCAATGAGAAGATCAAAATTATCAACGGCTGCTGGGGAGGGAATCACCAAGAATAAACCAAAACGTTTTAACTCAAAACAGTAACATATGGAACCAAGTCAGCAACAGATTTAGCCACTAAAGCCTTATGTCTATTAGCACATGAAGAAATAAAAAACCACCCAATTGCGTCAAAGAAGCATTAGGAGCCCAATCACAACTCATACAGCTGTTAAAGGCATGAGGTTGTAACCTAAGAAAATGGGCAAGTAACAAAAAAAATTGGCAACACATATATACCTACGTGCGCTCGCGAAGATGGATTATGCTCCATAAACATCAATGAAACAATTAAGACACTTGGAATAACCGGGAACCCCCAGTTTTCGACATTTTTGGGTTTAAAATTTTACTGTCTGAAAACTTGAAAAAACTAACAAAAAGGAGCATATTGGCAGAAGTAGCCAAACTATTCGATCCGTTAAGATGGTTTGCACCTTTCATCATCCAAGCAAAGTTATTTATGCAGAAAATATATGGATAGTTGATGTCGGATGAGATGAAGCTGTACGTATTCAAGAACAACAACAATGGAGTCAATTAAAAAAAAACTAACGAAATTGGAAATATTACCATAAGCAGATGGATGGAACACTGGCAACAAGGAGAAAGTGAACTGCATAGATTCAGCGATGCATCAGAGCAGACATTTACAGTAGTGGTATACTACAAGACAACAAACTCCCAAAGCGCATCGGCCAATTATCTAATAGCAGCAAAAACCAATGTCGCTCATAAAGAAAACAGTATATCACTACAGAAGTTGGAATTATGAGGTGCCGCACTATTAGCAAAGTTATTAAAAACGCTACTACTTATAGCCGTGGATTCAATGATAATGCTTGGATGGATAAAAGGCGATCCCAGTAAATACAGAACTTTTGTGGGTAACAGAATATCTGAAAATCAGTCGCTTATGCAGACTTTAATTCAATTATAACCCCGCAGATGTAGTTTCACATGTTGATTCCACTTGCACGATATTTGCGAAATTATAAACTATGGGAGAAGGATCAACTTGGTTAAAGAACTCAAATTACCCACTAGCGCTTGAACCAACTGAAGAAGCAGCCAATGAAGAATTAAAAACAAATTGCTTATTAATGAACGCATCTGCTCATCCAGAGTTCATAGATTTTTCATACATCGAGCTTATAACCAGTTTACACAATGTAATCATAAAAACAATACAAGATTTGGAATTCGCCACAGACATTAAACTCCTCAGAATCGGAATATAGAGTTAATCCATCTGCCTTTTCTCCAATACGGGCATTGATTACGCAGGTCTATTTGCAATCCATGTCCAAAGGAAGAAAAAACAACTTTAGTAGTTTTTTTACTAAAGCAATTCACTTGCAAACGATCAGTGAGCTAACACCAGTAGCGTATGGCAGCATTTGAACGATTTACTTCAAGACGAGGAACACCTTTAACAGTGACAACGGTACCAATTTTGTTAACGCGTTAAGCAAGGAGCTACTGGTGGCTATACAACAAACAAACAACAACGCAGCTCAGGAAGCAGCTAATCATGGAACAAACTGGCATTTCATCCTGCCTGGTAGTCCTCATTTTGGGGGAATTTGGGTCTCTGGAGTCAAATCAATGAAAAGTCGCTTTAAAAAAATTATCGGTGAAACAACACTAACCTACGAGGAGTTCAGCACCGTGCTAGCACGAATTGAAGCATGTTTAAACTTAAGACCGATTCTTTCACTGTCCAGCGATTTAGATGATTTTGACGCTTTAACAACTGGACAGTATTTAATCGGAAGATCACTGAGTTTACCCCCGGAGTCAGACAAAACCAATATACAGAGGTGGACCTTGCTTTCAAAAATGGCTCCAGGATTTGGGAAAATATGGTCCAGGGAACAGTGAACAATAAAGGTACAAATGGAAAGAACCAAAATCAAACTACAGGATTGGTCAGTTAGTTCTAATAAAGGATGAACAACTTCCATGTACGGATTGGGCAGTGGGAAGGATAACAGATACTCGTTCAGTCTAACCAGAGTGGTATCAATAAAAGGTCCAACACCACTTTCAAGAGACCGGTTAAACAGATAAGTCCTCTTCCCACTGAAGGTAATCAAGATCCAACAAGCAAATCAGAGTAGGGCATTTACATTTATTTTTGCATAGTCAGTTTTATAAATGAATTTTATTGTATCTAAGCCAAAGAAATTATTAAATAAATATTATTTATTTTTCTTACACAACAGTCAACGTGTTTCGATCTAGCCCTGACCTGTAACGGCAAGCGAGAAACATTTCAAGTAATTATCATTTACCAACAATCAAATTTGTGATTTGACTAAATCCAAATACAGTCAAACAATCATGTACTGCACTTGATAACTAAACTGAGTATTGGAAAATAATAATTGGTCTACAGATTACAACAATGAAAGCATATTTCAAATTGAGCTACTTTTGGGTGATCACAAATTTTGTATTATCGCCATCCCTCACTTTAGAAATTAATGAAATCTAATCGCCTATATTAGATTAAGAAAATTTGCCAGTTCATTCGAATTTTATTTTACTCCTCCCTCTATTCACCATAATATTTTTTGAATGTCATTCTCTTCGAATCCTTGATACATATCTATATGATATGTTCGCCAATCCATCAAGAGTTTTATTTTTCATGTATTTGGATTACATACGAAAATTTCATAAATGGATGCTGTCGATATTACAGACGGTTCTCAATTATGCTATATGATATTCTGTTTTTATGTACATTTCGTATATATAATGTACATGTATTACTTTGAATTTGGGCGATTTAATTTTTTTTTCCATTCTTTGAAAAGTGTGTTATCATTTTCACATAGTGACAATGATAAATGTATTAGTATCGAGTACAAATTTTAGATTTTGAGTAAATTTTTAGCTTAAAACTATAACTCCTAATAGATTAGTCTGCCGTTTAAATAGCCATCGCCTTGTTTTCAGTTTAAAGTTTAAAGTCGTTAAGAAAACATCACCACAAAATGATCTTCTTATCCGTTAAATTTCCTGCCTACACAAATGTGTAGTTACATTTTAGCTGCTACAGAGCGTGATATTGAAGTTTATGTATAGATGATATTTTTTGCTCAACACAAAAGTTATTATAATTCAAAAACAACTAACACATTTGTGTAAGTAGCTCAGACAATTATAATGTATACGGGTTCTATGATACATTAGCAAAGTGTTATTTAAATATTTAACAATTTTGATTTTCTCATATAATGTCAATTATTTGTTAAATAGATGGAAACACTAAATTTCAAAACGGATTGAAAACTATTCGGTTAAAAAAAATTTGCATACCTACACATTTGTGTCATCAGTCAGTACACGTCACGATAATTGACTAAAGAACTATTTGCGGCAGTAAATCAAAGAGGTCCTTAGCTCAATTTTTGAATTTTCCAGCACAGTACCATTGGCTTGCTGTATTAGTAGACTAAAAAAATGTTGGATCAACATTTTAACATCTGGGCCGACGTATCAATAAAAATAAGAATAGATGCTGCCAAAATTTGACTCTATCCAACAGACACACCCACTCTTTTTAAATCCAACTTTGGCACTAACGGCTAGATCAAATGACTCAACCTAATTATCATATGCATGAAATATTTGTTGCGACCGTCAAAACCAGTTCGGTATTTTTACTGTTTAAACGATAATTTGTTAATAGAATCAAGCCTCCAGAATTTATCGAGTGATATTTGAATACGTTTCCGGATCTATAAAGTATAGTGATACTTGCCGATCCGGATAAAATGTTTATACCCAAAATATTGAAACACCCGAATGATCTTCGATACCAAACAATAGTGTGGAGTAAAACACGCGATTCATGTTACTGAAAGTTACTGAACAAAGTACACCCAATTTAAAGAGGCTCACTAAAAATTCTGACAAAATAAAGGTACATGGAAATCATTACATCCAATTCTATGACCGACAGGACTACTGCGAAAGCGCGGTCACATTGAAAGGAATCTCTGGTTAATATGAACATTACTGAAAATGGAGCAAATTTTACTGGTAAAACGCCGACAGTGCCAACGACCTTATAAGTCGTACATTTCGTTAACGTTAAAAAAAGCGTTAAAAAAAAACGTTGAAAGGAAATAATTGCCAGGAATAGAACTTATCAAGTATGGGTAGTCAAACGATGTGTAATCTAAATGTCTAAACCACTGGTGAATGGCCATATCTGAAGAAATAGGTGATTATTGGTGTATTTGTGAATTTTTCTGGAACCACTTGTTACAGACAACTCATCTAAAATTGCAGATATTCTCTTCCTAAAATTTTGGATTTGTTGCAATGATGAAATAACCACAAAGAATTATATCTACAAGAAAGCAACTTTTAATTTTACTTCGTGCTTGTAAATTATTTGTCCATTTTTTTGCTGTAAAGTTTCTATGAAAATATTTCGTTTACATCAATAAAAGATTACCTTTGATATTCTATATTGTCAATATAATTTTTACTTCGAGCATGTAAATATTTAGGGTATTAAATTTTATTTAGTGTAAATATTTAGTGTACATGTTTTACCAATTTCGCATCATTTTTATGATATACTCTGTCATTTTCGAATAATATTTTTATACCACTGGTAAAATAAAGGAGGAAAACGCAGTGAAGAGCGAAAGCTTAATTTCAAAAGGAAATTGAAATATATCCTGTAAAGATGGTTTTATATATTATTGTAATCAAATGTCAAAAAATTTATTAAACTCGATTAACTTTTAACCTTTATATACGCACATTAAATGTGGTGTTATCAATTTGTTCGGGACGTACTTTTGTTGGTTTTTTTTTAACTAATCTCATGACCTGGTTACATACCTGAAATTGAAAAAAATAAAACGTTTTTAGTGGGTGATAAACATTGATTATTTGATTATTTAATATATCTATTGAAAAGGACAGATATGTCAATTTAATTTTAATTAATAACAACAATTACTGTATAATTGTTTGAATAAATTATGAGGTTATGCTTAATATGCAAACCATGGAGCACGGCTTTGTGTAAACGCATATTATGGATGGTTTGCATTATATAAATTTTAAACAGAGATATTAGGATTTCCTACCGTTTAAAATTTATTTTAGAGTAAAAATACTCGACACCGCGATTCTATAAATTGACCTAAGTTCAAATATTTGAAGGGATCGCTGCGTGATGTGGCAGCCTCATTGGAGCATATCAAAATTTTTTGTTTGATATTGCCATAAGGACGGGTGGTGAGTATGGGGTCCAACATCTCGTTGATGCTTAAACAAAGAAAAAATTATAGCAGTGACAAATACTTAATTGTTTCTTAGGTAATTTAATTATTTTTTTTTTAATTTATTTAATTTATTTAATTTATTAAATTTATTAAATTTATTAAATTTATTAAATTTATTAAATTTATTAAATTTATTTAATTTATTTAATTTATTTAATTTATTTAATTTATTTAATTTATTTAATTTATTTAATTTATTTAATTTATTTAATTTATTTAATTTATTTAATTTATTTAATTTATTTAATTTATTTAATTTATTTAATTTATTTAATTTATTTAATTTATTTAATTTATTTAATTTATTTAATTTATTTAATTTATTTAATTTATTTAATTTATTTAATTTATTTAATTTATTTAATTTATTTAATTTATTTAATTTATTTAATTTATTTAATTTATTTAATTTATTTAATTTATTTAATTTATTTAATTTATTTAATTTATTTAATTTATTTAATTTATTTAATTTATTTAATTTATTTAATTTATTTAATTTATTTAATTTATTTAATTTATTTAATTTATTTAATTTATTTAATTTATTTAATTTATTTAATTTATTTAATTTATTTAATTTATTTAATTTATTTAATTTATTTAATTTATTTAATTTATTTAATTTATTTAATTTATTTAATTTATTTAATTTATTTAATTTATTTAATTTATTTAATTTATTTAATTTATTTAATTTATTTAATTTATTTAATTTATTTAATTTATTTAATTTATTTAATTTATTTAATTTATTTAATTTATTTAATTTATTTAATTTATTTAATTTATTTAATTTATTTAATTTATTTAATTTATTTAATTTCTTTAATTTCTTTAATTTCTTTAATTTCTTTAATTTCTTTAATTTCTTTAATTTCTTTAATTTCTTTAATTTCTTTAATTTATATAATTTATTTAATTTATTTAATTTATTTAATTTATTTAATTTATTTAATTTATTTAATTTATTTAATTTATTTAATTTATTTAATTTATTTAATTTATTTAATTTATTTAATTTATTTAATTTATTTAATTTATTTAATTTATTTAATTTATTTAATTTATTTAATTTATTTAATTTATTTAATTTATTTAATTTATTTAATTTATTTAATTTATTTAATTTATTTAATTTATTTAATTTATTTAATTTATTTAATTTATTTAATTTATTTAATTTATTTAATTTATTTAATTTATTTAATTTATTTAATTTATTTAATTTATTTAATTTATTTAATTTATTTAATTTATTTAATTTATTTAATTTATTTAATTTATTTAATTTATTTAATTTATTTAATTTATTTAATTTATTTAATTTATTTAATTTATTTAATTTATTTAATTTATTTAATTTATTTAATTTATTTAATTTATTTAATTTATTTAATTTATTTAATTTATTTAATTTATTTAATTTATTTAATTTATTTAATTTATTTAATTTATTTAATTTATTTAATTTATTTAATTTATTTAATTTATTTAATTTATTTAATTTATTTAATTTATTTAATTTATTTAATTTATTTAATTTATTTAATTTATTTAATTTATTTAATTTATTTAATTTATTTAATTTATTTAATTTATTTAATTTATTTAATTTATTTAATTTATTTAATTTATTTAATTTATTTAATTTATTTAATTTATTTAATTTATTTAATTTATTTAATTTATTTAATTTATTTAATTTCTTTAATTTCTTTAATTTCTTTAATTTCTTTAATTTCTTTAATTTCTTTAATTTATATAATTTATTTAATTTATTTAATTTATTTAATTTATTTAATTTATTTAATTTATTTAATTTATTTAATTTATTTAATTTATTTAATTTATTTAATTTATTTAATTTATTTAATTTATTTAATTTATTTAATTTATTTAATTTATTTAATTTATTTAATTTATTTAATTTATTTAATTTATTTAATTTATTTAATTTATTTAATTTATTTAATTTATTTAATTTATTTAGTTTATTTAATTTATTTAATTTATTTAATTTATTTAATTTATTTAATTTATTTAATTTATTTAATTTATTTAATTTATTTAATTTATTTAATTTATTTAATTTATTTAATTTATTTAATTTATTTAATTTATTTAATTTATTTAATTTATTTAATTTATTTAATTTATTTAATTTATTTAATTTATTTAATTTATTTAATTTATTTAATTTATTTAATTTATTTAATTTATTTAATTTATTTAATTTATTTAATTTATTTAATTTATTTAATTTATTTAATTCATTTGCAAGTCGTTCAATGATTGTCCGTTTAAACTGTACGTCTATGTGGTATATCGCAAAACCACAAGCTTCCTATAGTTAATGACAATAGCCCTACTCACTAAATAAATCCACTTGGGCGGCAAACGTGCTGCAGTCATTATTTAATGTGTAGAACTAAATTTAGGAGGATTCTTTTAACGGTAAAGAGGAGAAATTGGTCCAGAAATATAATAATAAACAGTAAATTATTACAAATTTAATTAGATCGACAAATTTGCTAGATTTATCGTAAATAAAGGAAAGTTTCTTTGCTATTTACGCGAACAAACCACTTTCAATTGCTATAAGGTTATTCAACTAATGCTGTGTGGCTTTATCAAGGATACTTTCGTTGGCTTCATAATCTATTACATATCGAGACCGCTACATTAATTGATGTTCGAAAATATGCTATTACTGCCTACGCCAAATTGCTAGCCTCACCAGTGAGTAACACCTATGGACTTTGACAATTGTGAGCTCCTCTAGTAAACCACTGACGATGGCGAACATGCACCTCCAGAGATCATAACACTCATCTGATATATGCTTGTTTTACGATTTTTGTGATTATTGTCCAAAAGAAATTGTTGGTATAGCAAACTGTATCTTGATAAGCCTATAAAAGATTTCATTCGTATTACATGTGTACCTAATATGTGTACTTAATTTGCACATCAGCAAAGCGTCTGGTTACAAACAAGCCAAGCCGAGATTTGGTCGCCAATGATTAATCGGTTGCACTTTTACGGACGTTCAATGGTCCAAAGATGACCTAATATGAGGAGTCCAAACATATATCCAAGGAAGCAATGAATAGTAGCAGTGGGGAAAAACAAAACGCGTAGCAGTGCTTCGACGAGTACTCGCATAGGGTTTGATGGTTCAAACAAACCCATGTCCGGATTGTCACTCAATGATCTATAAATGTGAATAGTCCAGCGCACACAGTCTTTTGGGATGTTCAGATTGTGTGTTCAGATTGTTGAAATTTGCAAAGAGCCTCCCTACTGCAAGCTATTGACTCAGGTCATGCGGTAAGACTAAAGGGTTTATGCAATAATGTTAAAAACTTGATATTCGGAGGGAATACTTTATAAAACTATTTTTTTCGACCTTATTCGATTAGTAAGGCACTATAGCGGAGGAAATTATAGGTGAATATTAAGAAGATTTATCCAATTCGGTCAGTTACTGATCAAGAGACATTTCTACCATGCAAACGACGAAGTGTCAAAAATATTGTGAAAATCAAAAATCAATCGTTCAGCTTGTAGAGTGCGATATAATTAAGGAATTCAATTGAATAAATAACAGAATTTTAAAATGAAATTAATTTCACAAAACAAATGAAAACAACAAAACTTTTATTTTCCTCATAGATCTTATTTATAACAACTTTAACCGCACAGTACAGTTTAAAATGCATAGCCTGATTGAATATGCCCATTCTGTTTAGTTGCTATATGCATATATTGTAAATCGTTCAAACAAACGACCAACAACTACCAACAGTTTTACTCGTATCCAGACGAGTACAAAGCTAACATAATTTAATTAAATTAAAAAAATTTCAATTGTATGTTAAAGTTTTTCATTCCGTTTGAAATATTTTCTTTTACCATACATACATAAAGCACACTTTCAATGCTGCTACATTTTGGTTTTTATACCCACCCGGTTGTTTTTTTGTTTTGTTCACAGAAGAAAACAAAAAAAAAACAAATTTTAAAGAAAATTGATTTTTCATTTTTTTATGGTGTTTTTTTAGTTTTGTTACCGTAAAAGTTCTAGTAAAAATTGGTTTTCCTTCTCATTTAAAATTGAAAATGATTTGTGTTCATTCGATTCCGTTTTATTTTAAAGAAAAAAAAATTAAAAATAGAAAAACCTGAATTGGGTTTCTTTTCACTATTACGAAGTTCTTTTGTTTTTGTTTTACTAGACATTTTTGTAATGTTTTCTTTTCAATTTTGTCGTGTTCTAAGTTTTAAACATGATAATATTTTTAAAAAAATTTTATTTGAAACTAATATCACATTGCCACTTGTTAAATATATGAACTTGATTGGTAGATTGAATTGTTCGTTGATCACTAGATACGATTTAATGGTTTAAGCTTTAGAATATACGTTTTTAGTCCCTTCGGTTTTTTGTGAAATTATTTTTACTAACGTTACTGTACATTTCTTACATTATATAACATTTTTCTTTATTGGTCCGGCGATTTTTCGATTTTTCGGTTTACAAAGCTTCAATCGAAGTCTTTGGCAATAGGAATAAAATATAAATTTTCCCGACGAACTGTTTTTTTTATATTCTAGGGAGGACTAAATAATATTTTGCCTGTGGGAAAACTATATTTTTGATTAAAAATATAGAATCGCGGAAAATTAAAAATGCGTGGAGGGTGCGAATAATGTGCTGATTTGAGAAACAATTGTATTTCGATTGAATATTATTAATGCATATATAGTCTTTTGTAGATAAAATCAAGATTAAAACTAACAAATACGAAAAAAATAAGCAGATTTTATTTCAGCTCTAAAAATTTTTTTTTTTTTGTATTTTATGTTATAATTAGTTATCAACTTATAATTAGTTTTCTGTTTTATTTGGAAGAGGATTCGGTCGTTTTGTCAATAAGGAGCTCTTTATTCAATGTAATTTGTTACAGCTATAAATAGAATAGTATAGATGAAAAGAATCCATAAGTTTGTGGGTGTTAATAGAATTACGACTTTAGAGATGGTTTTATTTTAGGATGTCAATATTTATTTTACCATGTCAATAGTTACAGTCATTTTTGGATACTAAATAACCAAGATAAGAATACAAATGAATTTATAGCTCAAAAATGCCCAAAACAAATAAAGCAACAAAAATTCTAGGATCAAAATATCGTCAAGCACTATCAAGATTGCAAGCCGTTGAGAATCGATTTAAAACTGATGATCAGTTCCAAAAACTATACATACAATATCTGCAAAAATCTAGATATCTTCATAATATGCAGCCGATCGAGCTAAATGAAGAAAAATTACAGCAATCATGTATCCTGCCACATCATGGTAAGCTTTAGAATAGCAGCAGTACGACTAAAATTACGCGTTGTCTTTGATGCGTCTGCATGATCTACCAAAGGTACATCAATGAATCAAAATTTAATGACAGGTCTCAACATGCAATCAAATTTTTTCCAAATACTTACCAGTTTCCGGTAGCATTATTATGTACTGGTGGTGCCAATATGCATTGAAAATAGTCACATATGGTATGTCATCGGTATCTTTTATTACCACCAGATACATAAAGGAACTATTTCAAATAAACACAAAGGCATATCCAAAAGCAAGCCGAGAAGAGCAATCGAAAATAGAATATGTCCGTAGACGATCTGATGACTGGCGTACAAACATTGCCTGAACTACTAAAAATGCAAAATGACATATAGTGACTATCTTAAGCGCGGGTGCGATTAAAGTACTAAGATTTGCCTGGAATGCTAGCAATGATCACTTATTTTCACAAATAAGGAGATACACTAAACGTAGCTTATTATTTGAAGCCAGCAAAATATTCAACTCACTTGGGCTCTTGTCACCAAACATGATTCGAATTAAAATATTTTTCCAAAATTTATGTTTACAGAAAATTGGGTGCGACGAAGAAGTACCGGCAAAAACATCATCAGCCTGGATAGAGCTACGAAACAACCTTTGTCAGATGGCTATACTGATAATTCCCCAATGTATCACAATGTCACCCAAAGTAACCATGCATGGATTTTGCGATGCGAGCAAATGGGCATTAGCCGCAGCAGAGTACCTAAGATCACAAAATAACCAACGATTCACGACACGCCTTATATGTGTCAAAAACTAAGGTGGCACCGCTAAAGAATGCTAGCATATCCAGACTTGAATTGATGGGATCCGTACTTCTGAGCAGATTAGTAAGCCAAATTAGAAAGACCTTCACAATTAAAGGTTGTTTCGTTAAATGTGGACTAGTTTGAAAATAGTTTTGGATTGGCTTGCCAGTGAACCAAAGCGTTGGACGATATTCGTAGCCAATGCGACATCTGAAATCATATAGAAACATACAAAAGAGATTTTTGGTGGCATATTTCAACCAGGCATTATCCAGAAGATTGTGCAACTCGATGATCCAAATTAAGGTACACAATACAATTATCTCCGAATCCAAAGCGAACGATTAAGAAAGCAATATAAGGATACTGAGTAACAAATATTTGATTATTTTTTAATAATGCCAGAACAAAAAATTAACGGTAAAAAGGCAAAATTGAGTGCCATCAGCCACAGAACTTGATATAGCTAAACGAAATAAAACCAATCATCATACATTGGCAAAATACTGATTTTGCCGAAGAATATCACCGTCTTCAAAATAATAAAGGGATTTTCGAAAGAAGCAGTTTGCGACAGTTAAACCCGTTTCTGGATTCCGAAGGCATCAGATAAGTTGGACAGATAAGGCTATAAACTTCACTGCTATCTTACAATACTAAACATTCAGCGATTATATCGTCAAGGCACCAATAGCGTTTTCGATCACGTACAATGTGCATATGCAAAAGCGAAATCACAGCACAAATCTTTTATTGAGCCTAGTTTGGTTAAATTTTTGGTTTAGAGAAAGACAAGTTGAGCCTAGTTTGGTTAAATTTTTGGTTTAGAGAAAGACAAGTTGGAGACAATATCCGAAAATGATAACACAGGTAATGGATTAATTACCCAAAGATAGAGTACAATACACGGTAACATTCGGTGGAGCTGGGCTCAATTTTTGAGGTCTCTTTAAAGTACATCCCGTGCACCCGAAGAGGCACGCGCGCAATATATATTGAGATTTGAATGATTCTCAGTACTGTAAGTCAATTCTCAGTACTGTAAGTGCAAAACATGCAAGTCACTCAAGAATAAATTGAGTTTCATCCATGCTGAAATATTATTAAGAAAGACAGTAAAATTGCAAAGTTAATTTACTTTAAAGTACATCTTACGCTGCTCACTATATACTATAATCATATATTGTTCAACCCTAAACGTTGATTTCAAAATTAGATTTATTACAACCCCTCAACAATTTTGTGTAATTCAATTTGAATTTTCAATATTTTATACCGAATTTCGATCTGCCAATCCAATATACATAAATATGAATTCCCGATAATACAATGTAGCTACATAATGTATATGTATATTACATATATACTCTCGTACATATCTAGTAGTACTATGTATCTGTTCAAATATCAAATTATAGAAATTATATTCTATATAATACTGTGCCTGTTATCAAAAATCTGTACACGTATCGAAATAACCAATAATTAAATTAAAAACGTACACAAAATATATACAAATTGGATTACAACAAAATATCAAGAGAATTGATTTGTTAAAATAAAATCGAACATTTATTTATAATATTATACAAAAAAAAAAAAAATATTGAAAACTCAGATTAAAATTTAATCAAACAGAAATTTGAAATTATATTAAAATTTAAAATATATTAAACGAGCGTCATCAGTGAACAATAATGTTAAAAGGGTCGCTACTCTTTAAATTTTCAGAATTTATCTTCCAAATTTTTTCAAAAAGTTCCATAATTTGTACAATTACTTTCGAAACATCTTACATAAAGATACAACTTACGACTGCAACGGAAAGTAATAACTGATCTTTTGCTCAAAAAAGATCAGCCATTTTTTTCGTAGAGTGCTTATTTTCCAAGATATTTTAAAGTTTCAGCTTAAAAAAACACCCGGTATATATATATATATATATATATATATATATATATATATATATATATATATATATATATATATATATATATATATATATATATATATATATATATATCAAATCAACGATGTTTCCTTATTTCAACAAATTGCCATTCAATTATTTCATTGATTTAACAAATGTTATCTTCAAATCAAAGAATATTGTTTTTCATTTCAACAAAAATTTTATCAATTTAACAAATACCATATTGAATTCCTTAATCCTATTGACTAATGGTTGTCAATTCGACAAACACGTTTATTTTTCTATTTTATTTAAATCGAAGATATTTCATTGGATCGATTACCTTAAACATCAATTGTTAATTTAAATAAACTATAATCAAATTAATGACCTACCTTCGTTCACCGTATATATTAAACGCTTTTTCTTCAATTCAAATGCACATTTTGTCAAATTAACAACTTTATTCTTTTGAGTGAAGCAAAATTGCTTGGTCAAAAAACTACGAGACATTGTTGACAGATCGGTATCATGCTCATCGGGCCTATCTTTAAAATACTGTCTGGCCTACTTACTCTTCATGTATGCCATAATATTACGTTTTCGTGAACATCGTATTGTTTTTGCCAAAAGATAATACATTTCAAAACATCATACGACGTTCAAATCCGCCTGAACCAATTAAATATTTTTATCTAGGATCGGTAACGTGTGGACTAGCATCATCATTCTTTTAAAACACCAGGGTCCTTAGATTAAGATTTAGAGACGAAATATTTGAATAGCTCTTTTGGATATTTCGGCATTAATTACAAGAGATGTTGTTCTCTCAAGAAATAAAAGTCATCAAACGATCTAGCAGTTTGAAGTTTTTCAAGCTATTTGTAGACAAAATTGCGGTTCTACGCGTGAGTGGCAGATTAGACAAAACCATACTGCTACAAAAATCCAACTAAAACAGAATATCAATTAATGTGCGAGTTATCTTCGTGTCGAATAGAACTTGAACGTTCACACCCGCAACCATTTTTTTAATATTTAAAATTATATTATTACTGGTACAAACAAAAAATCTGTTCTGAAAGATAAGATTTTATTAAAGATTCCAACACTGGTATCACTTTGCAAACCAAATTTAACAGGTTTCCCAAATTTTTGGGTTGGTTTTATTTTCAAGAGCTTCCAGCAGTTCGGGAAAAATTTAAAAATGCGAAGAGCATTTATTATCAGCACTAATTCGCAAAAACCAGATACTGGCAAATTTTTAATTACTCGGTTTGGAAATTTCTGAGTGTTTGACACTAAAATTCATCACAAACTACCAACATTTTTTGATTGTTAAAAACAAAACTTAGGTCGACCAAAACAATTTTTCCAAAGTAAATAGATAAAAAAGTGAAAGAATCACCGTCACCAAAACCTTCATCAATTTGTCGGTTAAATCCTTTTGGGTCCGAATGTTTTTTTATTATTATATTGTTATATTATTATATTATTATATTATTATATTATTATATTATTATATTATTATATTATTATATTATTATATTATTATATTATTATATTATTATATTATTATATTATTATATTATTATATTATTATATTATTATATTATTATATTATTATATTATTATATTATTATATTATTATATTATTATATTATTATATTATTATATTATTATATTATTATATTATTATATTATTATATTATTATATTATTATATTATTATATTATTATATTATTATATTATTATATTATTATATTATTATATTATTATATTATTATATTATTATATTATTATATTATTATATTATTATATTATTATATTATTATATTATTATATTATTATATTATTATATTATTATATTATTATATTATTATATTATTATATTATTATATTATTATATTATTATATTATTATATTATTATATTATTATATTATTATATTATTATATTATTATATTATTATATTATTATATTATTATATTATTATATTATTATATTATTATATTATTATATTATTATATTATTATATTATTATATTATTATATTATTATATTATTATATTATTATATTATTATATTATTATATTATTATATTATTATATTATTATATTATTATATTATTATATTATTATATTATTATATTATTATATTATTATATTATTATATTATTATATTATTATATTATTATATTATTATATTATTATATTATTATATTATTATATTATTATATTATTATATTATTATATTATTATATTATTATATTATTATATTATTATATTATTATATTATTATATTATTATATTATTATATTATTATATTATTATATTATTATATTATTATATTATTATATTATTATATTATTATATTATTATATTATTATATTATTATATTATTATATTATTATATTATTATATTATTATATTATTATATTATTATATTATTATATTATTATATTATTATATTATTATATTATTATATTATTATATTATTATATTATTATATTATTATATTATTATATTATTATATTATTATATTATTATATTATTATATTATTATATTATTATATTATTATATTATTATATTATTATATTATTATATTATTATATTATTATATTATTATATTATTATATTATTATATTATTATATTATTATATTATTATATTATTATATTATTATATTATTATATTATTATATTATTATATTATTATATTATTATATTATTATATTATTATATTATTATATTATTATATTATTATATTATTATATTATTATATTATTATATTATTATATTATTATATTATTATATTATTATATTATTATATTATTATATTATTATATTATTATATTATTATATTATTATATTATTATATTATTATATTATTATATTATTATATTATTATATTATTATATTATTATATTATTATATTATTATATTATTATATTATTATATTATTATATTATTATATTATTATATTATTATATTATTATATTATTATATTATTATATTATTATATTATTATATTATTATATTATTATATTATTATATTATTATATTATTATATTATTATATTATTATATTATTATATTATTATATTATTATATTATTATATTATTATATTATTATATTATTATATTATTATATTATTATATTATTATATTATTATATTATTATATTATTATATTATTATATTATTATATTATTATATTATTATATTATTATATTATTATATTATTATATTATTATATTATTATATTATTATATTATTATATTATTATATTATTATATTATTATATTATTATATTATTATATTATTATATTATTATATTATTATATTATTATATTATTATATTATTATATTATTATATTATTATATTATTATATTATTATATTATTATATTATTATATTATTATATTATTATATTATTATATTATTATATTATTATATTATTATATTATTATATTATTATATTATTATATTATTATATTATTATATTATTATATTATTATATTATTATATTATTATATTATTATATTATTATATTATTATATTATTATATTATTATATTATTATATTATTATATTATTATATTATTATATTATTATATTATTATATTATTATATTATTATATTATTATATTATTATATTATTATATTATTATATTATTATATTATTATATTATTATATTATTATATTATTATATTATTATATTATTATATTATTATATTATTATATTATTATATTATTATATTATTATATTATTATATTATTATATTATTATATTATTATATTATTATATTATTATATTATTATATTATTATATTATTATATTATTATATTATTATATTATTATATTATTATATTATTATATTATTATATTATTATATTATTATATTATTATATTATTATATTATTATATTATTATATTATTATATTATTATATTATTATATTATTATATTATTATATTATTATATTATTATATTATTATATTATTATATTATTATATTATTATATTATTATATTATTATATTATTATATTATTATATTATTATATTATTATATTATTATATTATTATATTATTATATTATTATATTATTATATTATTATATTATTATATTATTATATTATTATATTATTATATTATTATATTATTATATTATTATATTATTATATTATTATATTATTATATTATTATATTATTATATTATTATATTATTATATTATTATATTATTATATTATTATATTATTATATTATTATATTATTATATTATTATATTATTATATTATTATATTATTATATTATTATATTATTATATCCGACATTATAATATATGGTGGCTTTGTAGCCCTATCACCCTTTTTTACAGTAGGTGCAGTTATTTCTTCAGCACTGTCTGAATTAAAAATGTTAATTTGCCCACCGATCACGAAATCAGTGAAAACATAGCTACAACTAGTTGTAAGCTACTAGTTGTAGCTATGTTTTTTACGGTATTTTTAATTGTAATTTATTTTAAGTTTGAAAGCACCGAAAGTAATTGAAAAATGTGGCTTGTTTATTTAAATCGTGAATTGAGGATTGAATTTTTCTGATGTTTTCCACTATCTATGATTCAAGATTTTAATTCACTGGAGTTTGTTTGTACGTATATTGTAGAGTCCCTAATTGCAAAGTTTTGTCTATGTAGTTAGGATATTGATCCAAAAAATTACTTATCAAATTGAATCATTATTGTAATTCATCATCGTACATATTTTCAATTCAAAGTTTTCATGTGAGTATATCGAATAAAATTGTTTCCTCCCCTTGATATTGTTAAATATGAGTAAGATGTAGTTTTCTTCTCTTATATATAGTCATTCACCCATTACCTTACACTTATATATTATAGTTACATTGCAATGGACGACGATAGCCAAAACTTTTCCATCTTTTGTACAAAACGTGTTAAGACGACTGAAATACATAATTTAGATTTATTATCCGTTATTGTGTCGTACTAGCATAGTCGTATATGTTTTTGGTATTGTGTAGCAATAATAAAGTTGACAAATAGCTTTAATACGAAGACATTAGAGCATATTAGTTAATTTTTAGTACAAAAAGTTTATTTTTATTTTTCGCTTTTTTGGGAAATTACTTTGATGTGCTTAGCAGTTAAAAATATAAAAGTTTTCGTACGCATATAAAAGATAAATTTGAGGTAGATAATTTCCTAAATTTGGTGTGAAAGTTAAATGATTACTACAATATGTTTATAAAGTTGTTGTGATCTTAAAGCTGAGTTCAAATTCGAAGGTTAATGTAAATTGGAAATAATGTTTGTCACTCGTTTATATTACCAACTAGAAGCATAATCCTAGTATAGTCCATGGAATAGCCTTTAACATGAAATTGACCAACGCAGTTTCATTCTAAAAGCATTTTACTTAGTAAAACTTCCGAAACTATCGTTGTTTTTTTTGTGATTGGGAAAACGATATACCACTGGATATTTCTTGGAACAGTCCAAGACGAATACCACATGATTTTCTTGCTGCCTTGCTTTTCTGCTCATACATTTTAAAAAGGAATCATACCATTACACTAGTAACAGAAAAGTGACATCTATATTATAATAGAAAAAGTGCAAAAAAATTGGCTTAATGCATCTAGAATTAAAATAAATTTTCCAATTTTCAGTAGTAGCAGTAACTCTTTAAGTGAAAGTAGAGTCATATTGTCCAAGTTATGAAATGCGACATCGGTAATAGATATAAGATACTCTAATAAATTAGAATTCCACTGATTTATTTCCAAATATTGCTGATTTGGCCGATCTAAATACTTTGCAAACAAGTAAGAAAAAAGTAGCTGGAAGAGAATTTCTAATGTTGTTCATTAAGTAAGCCTTATGTTTGATCCTCTACATGATTAGATCAACAATGTTTTATCAGTAATGATTTCGCCAAAGGTAATACCATTTCAATGCAGAAAAGCTGGATAGGAAGAAAATTCTATGATTATTTAGCTTTAAGACATGCAGTACTCTAACAAGGATTCAGTTAGTTCTACGTCAAACATTTTGGTTATAAGGATGGAAATGAAAAACCATTCCTGATCTCGTTCAGTGTACAAGAATTTAGTTTGATTTTAGTGCAATATTAAGTAGTCGCAAAGCAGGGAGTCATTTATGATTTCACCAAAAAAAATACCTTAGAAACGCTGAGAGGTTATTAAATTAGCTTACAGAAAGGCTTAGTTGGTCCTACGTGAAGAGTGAAACAAATGTTCAAGAGAGAGACATTTTGTAGCCGCAGAGCAGCAAGACGGTAGCGACTTTGCTAAAAATAATACCAAGCAAGGAGTCAGTAATAATTTTGCAAAAAATAAAACATAGAAATCGCTTACAAGTTGGAAAGACGGAAGAAACTAAGAAAAACTTCTGATGATGTTACTTATCTACCTAAAGGCCAATCACTGCACACTGAAAAGTACCATTTTGGATCTACATGAATTGAACAACATTTTTTAAAAACAGTGTCACTATATAGAAGCCACAGAGCATGGCGTCAGAAATGATTTTGCCGAAATTAGTTCATGCTACATTATTTATTTCATGGTGTTTGAAGTTTGTTAGGGGACCTGTCATTTTAGTTATAGACTGTAAGAAAACAGAGATAAATTTGCTTGAGTAAAAACGCACGGTAGCAAAACTTTTTTTTAAAAAAAATATCACTATTTTTTCAACGAATTTGCTGAATTTATCTATTTTACTGCAATGAGGTAAGTACGTTAATTAAGTTTTTAATTTCATAATTTTTCGTTACTACGTGACATAAGCATAAATAACAAATACCAGTTTCCCTAAAATTTACATTCGTTAATCACAGCTAAATCAAAAATGTAAATAAATTATGCGAATTTTGAACGCTCCCACACAAATTAAATACGCCACAAGCGTTTGAGGCAATTTTGGTTAAACAAAAATAAAAATTTGTATTCTTGCTAATGCTTAGGCATGAAATTTAATTTTATTAGATTTAAATTTAATTCAATTTAAAATAATATGTTGATACATATTTCTGCCGAATAATTAACAAAATTAACAAAAAACACTCAGTTTTATGAAGTGCAAATTGTTTGCTAGAACTCAGTTTTACTATTTGGTCAACTTTTAATGTAAAAATAGAAAAATCGATTGGTCATACTTCAAATATTCATTTACATTATGCATTTACAGCATAAAGTTTGGATACATTTTTACCCCAATATTTATTAATATTAAATGAGTTGGAATTAAAAAAATTACATCAAACAGAATGGATTTACATAAATTGGAATCAATATTTAATATGTAATGAATTAGGTTCGTTAGAATATTTACTAACGAAAGCTATAAATCTAATAATACCACTTATCTTTTCAAATTAAACAAAAAAAAAAAAGGTTTGCTTACTTTAGTGAAAATAATTTCATTAGAAAAACTAAAGTAATTTTTTGAAGTGGAAATTTTTTCCAGTTAATTGAGATTAAATTTACTTAGTCAGTACATTTGTTTTACTACTTTGCTATATACGTAACTACAAAAAAGCATTTTCGATAATCTACGTAAATTAAATTAACTTTGGTCCTTAGATTTCTAACTCACTTTAAATTCAAATAAATTTGAATTAACTGTATAGTTCAGCACTTGCAGTTATTAAACAAAATTTTAAAGAGGAAGCCGCCTCTGAAGAAAAAGAAGCATTTAATGAAGTTCTGCGATTGGTACCTTAAACTAGTCAAAAATAATAAATGCCAACAAAAGTTGAAGCTTGAAAAACGCCCAAATTTAACTCACATGAAATTTTAGCCAGGCCATTGGAATAGTTGATCGCTAGTTGCATCAGTGACCATTTTATTGAATTCATCTGATCAATTTATATCTAAATCAATTTATTGAATTGATCTGATTCTTTATACTATGATATATATTATGAAAATTTGTTTCGGTGTCCTTCAAAAGGATCAAAACTACTGAGCAGGTCACAGACCAAATTTATTTTTTTGTTGTCTATTTTTTGAAATTTATTTGGGAATTAAAACTAACATTAAAACCCCACTTACAATTTCATAGACCAAAACAAAAAATTTGTATAAGCCCCTAAATGTTGCTTCGTGATATGATGATACACTGAGTTTTGTTGTTGTCAAATTTAAACTTTGTTGTTGTCATTTTATTTTTGATTGAATTTGTTTATATTACAGTAAATACTCAATTTTTTGCCAAAATAACCATTTAGACTTAAAAAAATTTAAGCACTCATCCTAATTAATGAACTAGTGGGAAGATAGCAAATATACATAGCATATTACTAAAATCAGGTCTCATTTATCATCGAAGACTGCGTACATAGGCTTACATTATCCCGCAGTGATGATAACGTTATATTCGATGCGTGGCTAAGTACATCAAAGTATTAAATTAAAGTTATTACACAATTTGAATTATAACTTAGCTATTTGAAATTAGTATATCAATGACCAAATAACACACGATAGGACGATTAATTAAAATTTAAAGACAATCTGGAGAAAGACTGTTATCACTATTATTTATGGAAAGAAAGTTTTTTATTCACTTATTTCTATCAGCAATATAAATCGTTTATGAAAAAATATCAATATTTAAACCACATGACAATACATCGTTTCTATATCTATTTGAAAGTAGAAGAAAGTAGTTGGAGACCACCATTAAAAAGTATATGCGGATGGCGTAAAAACCACACGATCTAATATGTAAATGGATGACTTCACAAGTGGTGCAAATTATATAGTGAATGCCGTAAGATTAAGCCATTAAATTGATACATTTTTGAAAGGTGAGCGCATGAATTTACTAAAGTGAAAGTTTAACTCTTAACAATTTATTCAACTTGTTACTACAATCGAAGCCAATGTGTAATCGCCTATTTGCTTGTTTTTTTTAAAGAAAAAGCTGATGAAAATGTGTGCAATATGACTATAAAAGAAATTATTATCTGGATATAAAGGCTAATACACTGACAGAACCAAAAACTAAAATCAACAATCTAATAGCCAATTAGCCAAGATATGATCTGATAACAGGGCAAATAATTTAAGAGCTGCCTGAAATTGCGATATACGCAGGTTACTACATATCATCAATATGGCTTTTAGTAAAAAAGATATACCTAGATGGTAGAAAGTAGCAGAAGCCATCGAACAAAGAAATTTCTTCCCACAAGATCAGTTCGGAATTAGGGAGAAACATTCAACCATTCAGCAAGTATATAGAATTACTGAAGTTATATAGAAAATAAATTAGTAAAGAAGAAGGTATGCAGCGGTGTCTTTCTAGATGTAGTGCAAACATTCAATAAAGTGTGACACGCATGGGCTTGCTATGTAAACTTCAGAGAGATTTACTAAAATAAACCAAAAAAATTATGCAAACCTTTTAAAACTAAGTACTAAGTTGTATGTTCCATATCGGATGATGACCTTTGCATAGGGATCTGAAGAAAAAAGATTGGTGAAAAAATTAAAAATCACGCGAAGTTATACAACTCTTTAATAATGTGTGCGTGGCTGAGGTGCTAGTCCAAATAAGTAGTCACGACTACCCTATTCAAGCTCAGCGTGTATTCAACCAAAACCGGTCTTTTTAACCAAAACCGTGAAATACAAGCGAAAACAGTTTCCAATATTACCCGCCTGCGTTATTATCATCCACAATTAGTATCAGGGTAGTACATGTAACGAAATTGTTGAAAACTCGACTCAAAAATAGCAACAGTTCCTTTATTTATAGACTAGACTGCTCGGGTTACATACTGACAATCAAAAGTATTGTCAGTAATTGTCAATTACTGACAATACTTTTCCATTCCGTTATTTGTATTAAGAGAAAAGAATATGCAACATACCGACACCTGGGTGCAAACCTTGCATACCAAGTAATGTTTGCCTCGCTAAAGTGTTTTTCGTGGCAAATGACGAAATCAAATTCAACTTTGTCCTCAGTTCCATGGACATTTATCCCCGCATTACTTGAGTACCAATAATTATGTATTTTATACATTTGTCACTTATTTAATGATTAGCGGCAATGTTATAATAATACAAAAATTATTTTTACAAACCCATACTCAGAGTATCATGTCTTCTATTGTCTATATATAAATAGGTTGTTACGTAAAACTTCATCGGCCGCATGTCTTTTATTTTATTCATCGGCCGCCTGTCTTTTATTTTAACCAGCTCATAAATTGTTAAGTAAATATTGTCTTTTTGTAAAGAATGTGCCAAAAGATGTTGATAGAAGTTAACTAATTATGAGTTAACTAATTATGAGAAGTTACCTAATTCTAGTTTATGCAAATCATTATGAGCTGGAAACTCGGCCTCCTCAAACTATTAGAATTTTACTAACACATAATCCAGCTCTTAACCTCTATATTTAGCTTTATTTTAAATTGTCTGTATAATAACATCAATTTGCTCCAACAATTTTTCCAAACTAAAACTAATATTTTTATAAATTCTATTAAAGTTTAATTTAGCATTTCCTCGTACCATAGAAAAACTTGTCATCTTCGTAAAAGAAAAGCGTCAAAAAATAACTTGATGTTTGACATTTTAGTATGTGCCATGTTTATATAAAATTTATAAATTAACCAACTTGTTGTATACCATTTCTTACCACTCATGAACATGTTAATAAATTCACATAAAGATGGTGACAATATAATGGCACTTTGTGTGTTCATATAAAATTTTATGACACCAACCGCATATATATATATATATATATACTAATTTTGGTTATGATGCGCTGTTGTTATTTTGCAATTAAGCAAATCCCGCATAATCTCTCATAAAATATTTTGATTGCGCTATTCAAATTTATATTTGAACTAAAATGTTAAATTAATTCAACCCCACACACACACACATGTTGAATACAATTGTTATAGATGCATGCAAATCAAAAAAATTGAAAAATTGAAACCTTACAACATTTTCTTTTGTTTTTATTACCAACCTAAAATCTTTTTTGATTTTATATATTTACATATTTCTGGCAACGTATATTATAAAAAACAAGAGAAGACTCAAAAGTTTTTAAAATTAAAAATCTGAAAATACATTTTTGATGACTCTGGAAACAACAAAATACAATTTATATAGAAGGATATAAAATAAAAGTTTACGTAAGACGTCTAAAAACACGATAAAAAAATATAAAATTCAGAAAACCCTTTACCAACACAACAAAAATACAAAATACTAATCAGCATAAAAATGATGTGTGCTGTAAAGATGCTTACCTCCCACACAAAAATAAACTTGCTTCCATTATTTTTACTTTTAATCTGTGCCTACTGTGGAACATCTTCGATCGAATCTTTTTATTATATCGTTCAAGCTCATCATAAAATATAGACACACATACACAATGCCTTTAATTTTGTATATTACTTTTTTTCTTGGTAGATGGGTTCGCACGGGAGATGCAATTTCTCACTCTTGCGTAATTAATTATTAATCGCGTGAAAATGTATTTTCTTTTGTTCCGTTAAGTTAATCGGGTGTATTCTATTATTGGTCTTACGCGTTTTGTTTTTGGGTTGTTGCTTATATACCTTTGCAATGTAATGGTTATGTTTTTTTTTAACTACTTATGGAATCAGTAATATCACTTTAAACTGATAGCTCCAAATGATTTCTATATACTCCACATTATTGGGCCAAAAAATGCTAAAAATTACAAAACAAGTTAGAAATGCTTTTACTGAGGTTTGTTGTCCGAAAAAACGAAAAGTCCACCGTGACAAGCCACGGCAGTGACCAAAATGTCTTATTTGTCCCGCAAATTACTGAAATACAATTCCAAGAATTCACAAAGTTGGGTCTTCAAAGTTTAAATATATATAGGACCTTAACCAAATTTGAACATACGCAGTTCAACTAAGGAGCTCGACCAAGCGCAATTAAAATGGATATTTTGTGAAGAACTTCGAAATTTCGAAAACCATAACTTGATGTTTGTATAGCTGCGGCCGCACTTTTTCCAGAATAAAACAGCAGGCCAGTTTAGAGAAGACTATCTTGCGATTCATACATTTTCAAATGTTATAGTGCTTTATGTTGGATGAGACCCAAAGATCACAGGATGATGTCGAGTTAGAACATATATACAAATAAAGTTACTCGATCCAATGCATCAGTCTAATCGATGAATATAAATCACAGAAGATCATTAAATCTGAAGTTGGGATCAGAATAATTTTGGAGGATGAGAAGACAGTTTGAAGTTGAAATACATCAATTTTAAAGCAACAAGTAATCGATGACGAAGAGGAAGACAAGCTTAAAGGATGAAATTTTGAAGCCAAGCGTGTCGAATTATTTAAATCTTGTGTTGCTAGTTGATAAAAAAGATGAACAAAAACCGTTATGCGTTGATTTCAGGGCACTTAACAAGAAAGTGGCACTTAACCCATTACCCCTAATAGATCAGCAAATCGATAAACTGGTGGATGGTGGTGCTTGACGTTGCATTTGACGAATGGTTTTTTTTACGTATCCGTTTCAAAAGAGAGTCCAAAATATTTCAGAATTGTGGCCTATCAAGGGCAATACGAATTTCAAAAAGCGTCTTTTGTATTCTGTAATCCACCATCTGTTTTTCAACGGTGCATCACTGAAGTTTTTTGTCAATTACCCAGGAGAAAAAATATTAACGGACTTAGATGATATTGTTGTACTTGGTATTGATGAAAAGGAAGACATGCAAAATTTTGAGGACACACTGTACGTTGCTAGAAATGCCTGATTAGATATGAAATAGAAGAAGTGTCAGATAATGAAGCAGACAATTCAATATCTCGGGCATTAAACAATTTGTTGAACACTGTCAATTGATATAGAATGATGCATCCTGTGGTTTAGAGAAATTTTGATGCTTTTTGTTTAGATATCCGTTTCAGATTGTAACTGTCTGTCTTGCATTCCAACAAACAATAGACAAAAAATATGTCAGCAAAAATAACCAGATGGGCTCTGCTCTTGCAGGAATATAACTATAAAGTAGTTCATCGTTCAGATACACAAAGGCACGTTGCTGCTTTAAGTCGCAGCCCAATAATGATGTTATTTCTGAAACCAACAGTTAGCGATAGAATATAAGACTGGTGCAAGAAAAATATGAATTGCTGGGGGCACTCAAAGTTCTGACGAGAAATCAAAAGATTGATAGCAATAAAGTGATCGATGATATGCTTTATCGCAACTACGATGATAGACAATTGATTGTAGTTTCTGAAGAAATATAGATCCAAATCATTAAGAAAGCGCATGATGTTGGACATTTTGTACTAAGCTAAATGAAAGAACAATGATTGGAACAATGATTGTCATGATTGGAAGAAAGATGCAACAAAGAGAGGACCAGAGAATAATCGAATTAATTAACGACGAACTGCTCAACAATTTTATTAACGAAAGAGATTTACTCTTTCGAGGAGGAAAACAGAAAAATAAACGACGACAGACAGCTAAAAATATCAAAATGGAGATCTGGTTACACCTCAAAAACTCAATTTGGGAATGGAGTGAAATTACGAAATAAGTTTTATGGTTCATATTAAGTGATGATGGTAAAATCTTACGACCTTTAAGAAGTACGAAGATGTGAGGGTACAACTGAAGTTCCAAAAACAACAATAACAATTGCAAAGCACACGAAGCCATTGCTAAGTACTTGTGTAATAAAATCATCTGAAGCAGACGATATTGCGCATGGCCGATTTGTAGTAAATTCGGTCCAGAAACAAAATTGAAGGTCCAGAAACAAAATTCTTATTCGAACTGTCTTGTTTTATAGATCGCAGTTATTTGTTTTGCGTTTTAAATTTAATAAGTAACCCAGCTTTTAAGACGACTTCATGACATCGAATGTTATGCTAGCACTTTAAATTCATACTGTGACGTCATAGTTGTCATTTGTATGAAAATCAAACAAATCACGAAATTTTTTGTATGATTAAGTTGGCCGTCTGCAAATTTTTTTTATAAAGTTGAAAATATTTTAACTCGTTGGGGCGTGTTTTTTTAAATTTAGTTGATGTGGTTGGTCGAGAGCCTGAATTTAATATGCTAGCATAATATTCGATGTCATGAAGTCAAATTTAGATTTTTTCTGATTCACGTGCCACCTAGATGTTATTGGAAAAGTAGCGTTGCTAGGAGCAAATAAATTTAAAAAAAAGTTGTCATAATAAATATCACATTAAATGTCACAATTGAAAGAAAAAATTAAGGTTACTGTGTGAATTATACAATATATTCACAACAATTTGTAGAATAACACGATGCAGAAAAGTTAGTTTTACCGTACACCGCGATCTTTTTGTCGAATTGGTGCTTTATTAATAAACTTTTATATGTTTGAAAACTCGATTCTTTATAAAAATTTTTGGCAGGCATATATATCTGCTAATTTTAAAATTAGGATTCAATGCGAATTGGTTTCAATTTTTAGTTATATTTTATAGGTTAATTAAGATAAAAGTTCTAAAAAAATATCATAATGTACTAACAGAGCTTAAAATATGAATTTTGAGTAACTAAAAATTACATCGAACAAAAAGCTTGTTTGGTGTAAATGATCCGTGAACACACTGTTGAATAAATCAAACAATTTTTTTTGAATATACATAGTTATCTAAAATTTTAAATTTATATATATATATATATATATATATATATATATATATATATATATATATATATATATATATATATATATATATATACAGCGATTCCATACGAAACCGATCAAAAAAACGGAAATTTTGTCCTGACCCCTTTAGATTTTGATGAAACTTTCCAAAAATATTCTCTATATTTCAAAAACATGAAAAATGATTTGTTTTTTTTTTTGCGGCACTGTACTTTTTGACAGTGGCGCACTGCGTTTTACGTTTTTCTTGATTTTTCTTGAAAATGCTAATTTTTGAAGTCCTCTTTCTCAAAAACTACTTAATCGATTTGAATGTTTAATATCTCAAATTAAAGGGAATGAATGAATCTTATAAATAACGGTACAATTACAATTTTTAAAAAATCGATTTTTTAAGAAAAAATGTTTTTTTTTTTAAATGTCATTTCCCGTTATTTTCGACCCCAACGAGTAATCAGTTTTTTTATTTTTTTTTCAAAGCTTATTCATTTATCAAACAAATAAAAGAATAAAAAAAGGAATCCTATCTGTCATTTTTAAAATATGATTTTTTGAATATTTCAGGATCTGAATATTTTAAACCAAAAATCAAAAAAAACTATCAAACTTTTTCTGTGGTAATTTTTCTTGAATTGTTCACTAACTTACGCTTTTGGCAATGCAATAAAACCCTAAATTGGTTGTTAATATAATCATTATTATTCAATATCAAAAAGTTTTTGCTTTGAGCAAAATGAAAATTTTCTAATATCTAACTATGTCTTATTAATTGGACAAAACTTATGATATTTATGAGTACCTGCTATTGGTTTTACTGAGCTATATCTAATTTATTTTTAATTTTTAAATTTCTACCTTGGAAGAAATAATGAATAGGCATTTTACCACCCATATTTCCATCTTTCTAAAATTAGGTCATTATCTAAAAAATAAACGAAACAATAATAAAAATGTCTTATCAAAAATGAGGAATAACCAAAATTTTTTGAAACTTACAAAATAAAGGAGGATCCAGATATTTTTGAAAGCATATTTGCCAACATAAATTCACAGTTTTAGAATTTGGTGCGGGCTTCTTTTAATTATTATTACTTCGGACAAAAAATGAAAGCAAGCCCAGAGATTTAAAAAAAAAAAAAATTTGCTTTAGAATTGAAAGTACTGAAGGTTTTATTATCCATAAAGTAGAAAGAGAAGCAGGCTTGTTGAAATTTCGGTATTTGGGTTTCAAAACAAAATCAATTTCATGTAAATATGTTGATTTGTAAAATGTATGTCATTCGAAACGTAGAGTTTGAAGTTAAATTTACAAAGGTGAAACTATCATATATTCAGTATGAAAGTTAAGTGTGTAAAGTGCCATATATACAAAGATCAACCATGTAGTCGAAAATTCAATGGTTATTTAATTAATTTAGCTAATCTTCAAGGGATCTTTATTCATTACCATGAATAAAGATCAGACAATTTGCAAAAAATGCTATTTGGTGATTTATAAAAGTAAATCAAGTGGTGGTAATGAAGAAGGACCCTTTGGTTCACAGGATATTAGTTTGGATCGAGAATGTTCACCTGCTTCTTCTGTAAGTTCATCAAATGGGGAGCAATACATTTATCCGGAAATTTCATCATCCGACGATACTTTAAAATCAATGCACAGTTCTCCTTTAGCACATAAGATAATGGGAAGTGAAAATTATAAACAACCAAAATTTCAAGAAGTTTCAGCGGAAATTTCTGAAGAAATGTTCATGATTCCGTGCAGTTCCGGGCATGCCGTTAATGACATACCAGGTGATTGAAATGATATGAAAACTATATGATTTTAACATCGGTACCAAAAAGTTGACATGTTCGGAAAATTCATGATGAGTTTGGTTTGTCTTATTATATGTCAAATAGAGCAAAACAGGTTCAAAAAGAAAAATGTATCATGTCAACATCGAACACCAAAGTGGGATCAACAATTCTTAATCAAGAAATAACATTGTTGATGCAGAAATTTTATGAAGATGACGAAATAAGTCGAGTATGTGCTGGAAAACGAGATTTCGAGACACTATCATCAGAAGGAGTTATTATTATAAATCAGAGTAGATTGGTTCTTTGTAATTTGAAGGAAGCTCATCAAATATTTAAAAAAAACCTATTCAAATAAAAATGGAATTGTCTAGTTTTGCTGCACTTCGTCCAGAGTACTGCGTATTAGCGAACTCTAGTGGCACATATACTATTTGCGTCTGCATATATCATCAAAATATTAAACTCATGTTTAATAAAATCAAATCTATGAACTTTTTATCACACGAAGTGGGAAGTTATCAAGATCTTATTTCGCAGATTATTTGCGCTACTCCAAGCACATTATGCTATTTAAACGAATGTCCAACCTGTCCGGAGACCGCTAATATATTTTTAAGGATAATATTAACAATCAATTTAGGGTTTTAGTGCATTGCCAAAAGCGTAAGTTAGTGAACAATTCAAGAAAAATTATCACAGAAAAAGTTTGATAGATTTTTTTGATTTTTGGGTTTAAAATATTCAGATCCTGAAATATTCAAAAAATCATATTTTAAAAATGAAAGATAGGACTCCTTTTTTTATTTGTTTGATAAATGAATAAGCTTTGAAAAAAAAAAAAAAAAATTGAACTCGTTGGGGTCGAAAATAACGGGAAATGACATTTTTTTAAAAAACACATTTTTTCTTTAATAAACAATTTTTTAAAAATTGTAATTGTACCGTTATTTATAAGATTTATTCATTCTCTTTCATTTGAGATATTAAACATTCAAATCGATTAAGTAGTTTTTGAGAAAAAGAACTTCAAAAATTAGCATTTTCAAGTAAAATCAAGAAAAACGTAAAACGCCGTACGCCACTGTCAAAAAGTACAGTGCCGAAAAAAAAAATCATTTTTCATGTTTTTTAAACTTAGAGAACATTTTTGAAAAGTTTCGTCAAAATCTAAAGGGGTCAGGACAACTCGTGATCGGAGTCGCATGGAATCGCTGTATATATATTTATATATATATATATATATATATATATATATATATATAAATATATATATATATATATATATATATATATATATATATATATATATATATATATTTATATATATATAATAAAGTTGTGGATTAAAATGTAAAGTAGTCACCCTAAACATGGCGAAGTTAAAAATGGCTTGATCTCTTTAGGTTGTTTACTACACCGCCTTATTTATGTTGTCAAAAAGTTACCAAACGGATATTGCGATTAGAGAATTAAGTCTACCTATTATACATATTTGGTTACATATTTTGAAATCATTGATGCATCAAATGTTTTTCAATTGCCTACTATGATCTGTCAAAGATAGTACTTAAAAAAATAGTGGCATCATTAGATTTTATATAAACACAAAAATATGGCAGAACGTAATTATTTTTAAATCTCACGCAGAATTAAAGTTCAAATTACGAACTATGAAATTAATTCCCAGTAGTTGTAACATGTTTTTCACCTCCTTGATATACGTTAAATTACATACATTAAGTGTTACGCAGCATTACATTACAATAATTGGATGACAATATTACGATTTCGTTTTATTACATCAATAAAACATAAAACTTAATTCGTAATCAATTTCGATGTTTTATGTTGTGGTTGTTGTTAGTGCGTCTTAAGTATTTTATGTATTATTATGTAATTAAAATATTATGTACACATATACGTTCTACATTATTGAATAATAATAAAATTTCAATAAAAAAAAAGTGATACCCATTAAATGTATACGAGGCCATATTATGTTTGTACTCGCGCGCATATTAGAAAAAAAATCATTTTCCTTTTTTCCCCCAAATTTTTGTTATGTTTTCGCCATCCTTTATACTAATTGTTTGTGTATTTGGTAAATGGGTTAGCTGGTGTGACCCTCGTTTTATATGCATACATAATTTGTTTTTTTTAAATATAATTGAAATTTTCCATTTCCCAACATTTGTTTGTTTCGTTGGCTTGGTACAAATATTAACGATGAAATGAGAATGAAACATTAAAATTGTTGATTAAAATATTTATGAGGAGGCGCATTCTGATTAAATTTTATTGCTTCGATTTTTAATGATTATTTTATTAGCAGAGCTTTTAAACTTTTTTATATGTCTATATAGACAAATCGTTAATTGGATTATTCTAAACCACTTTTTTTTCTCGTGCTTTCTCATCAAATATTTGTTTTAATGGTTCAACATCTCATTATATAGTTTAAATGGGTTAATGGTTTCTTTTGCCTATACATTGCAATAAATTTGGTTTTTAACCTTTATAGGATTAAGTTTATTTGAACGATATAAGTTTATTGCATACCTTAAGGTGATGAATCACTGTGAAGGTTTCATAATCGGTTCTTTTATTTTGTGGTAAAAATGTAATTTTTTTTAAGGGTTGACTCCGAAACTTACCTGAAATAAAAATGAAAAAAATGTATTAGTCTACACATAAAAAACTGTGTCAAGTGAAAAACAATTCACACAATTGTATAGATAATTTATGGCTGCCTTAAGAGGCCTTAATGACATTTTAATTTAAATAGGCTAAACAATTCATGTGACACATTTCTGTATGCAAAACTAAAAATAAAGTGACTTGCACAATTGGTTTCAAACCGATAGTCACAAGTGTTTAGGTTAAAGTGACTTTTTTATTGTGGTGAGCAAAAATCGATTTACATAATATATATATATATATATATATATATATATATATATATATATATATATATATATATATATATATCACTGAAAAAATCCTATGTTTTTATTAACTAAAGAACGTTAGTTGCAACATTTTGGTACCTATAACTAAAATTTATTTGTTACAAAAAAAAACTTCTGTAGATTATCAAAAGACTTAGTTACCTCAACAAAGGGTATTTTTCTAAATTTTTAGTCATATTTAATAAGTTGTTAGTTAAAACAACTAAAATCATATTTAATTTAACAAAAACTTTCGTTGAAACCGTAAATATTGACCTAATTAAACATTTTGCAAAGATAACAAAATATTTATTTACATTAAGTGTACACAATTATTATTTAAGTAAAATATTGTAGAATTTCGTTACTTATAGGACTTTAGCCTTCCATCATTCAAACTTTTTTAATTGTTGCCGAATAGAGTATTGAGCGACTAGCTACAAAGATAAATCTGAATAAAAAATCGAGCTGGTCAATGCAATTTACCAGAAACCTTAAGATGTTATCTAAACACGAACCCTGCTGGACAAAATTTAAGGTCTTCTAAGACTAAAATTCATTGAATGGATTCTAAGATTATTTCTCGAATACGATTACATATTGGCCAACTGGTAAATTAGTTAACTTTCACTTCATTAGAATGTAATGAAAGCTAATTGTGATATTAAATGGCAGATTGTTTAATTGAAATGTTTTTCTCCAGAAGATGGCCATTTTTGATTAGGGAAACCACAAAAATATCAAAAAATTAGATAGGTCAGTCGATATAAATTGTTTGTCGACAAAGATTACATTATCATCTTTACATTTGATCTTTCACCATCACTATGTCTAATGCATACAAGTGAGCAGCTTTCCAGGTGTTTTGCCCAAAAACAGCGAAGCCCTCATTTTGGTGTAAAGGTTTTCTTCAAAATAAAAATGATATAGGCTTAGTTCGACTTTTGATCATTGCTTAAAACTCAAACTTATGTACAAGAGGTCAATGTGACACTGCAAATTCAATTCGCCTTGATGATAATATTTAAGATACCTCTAAAAAGAACTAACATATGTTTTGCGTGAAAACAACTTTTTACGTAACTTGCCGTCAACCATAGAGTTTTTTGAAATATTTAGCACAAACTTATCACATCTTACACATCTTTCGGCTTACTGAGGAAGATAGTTTATTGAATAACTTACACAAAGGTGTAAGTGCACTTATTAAAATATTTAAGTTTGAGCAAGCGTGTTTAGGAAGTTGTAAGACTAAAACAGACCTTCACTTTAACCTAAAATTGAACTTCAACACCATAAACAAAAATGTTATTGCTTATGTCTTTGGCTAGGAATCTTTTTAACGAACGCAAACGATTTATGGTAACTTATTTTTTTCCTAAACATTAGACAATCGGTAAAAAGATAAATATCCCTTTAACAGGGTTAAACAATTTACATTTCGCTTACTGCCAGATGCTGCATGCAAGATCAATAAATAGTAGCGTTTTTTCATCTTATTTTTATTCTTCTAAAAACAAACTTTGCAAAGTGCAACCGTATCTAAACACATCAATTATATTTTGTCAGTGTGGAAACTTCCACAAAACAAAGTTCGACATGTGGTGAAATTATGAACTAGCAAATCATTATAATCCTTTTATTTTCAGTTGACTTTTAATGGACGTCTAAAACGAAAGCAAACATGAGACATTTACCATAATTGTCGACGGATTAGACATTTGCGCCACCATTCGAAAAAAATTGATTAAACAATACAAATCAATTAAATTAACCCTTTTACGACCAAAACGTCATGTGATTGACGAAAATTCAATTTATATACACTTTATTTCACATAAAACTTTAAATTAATCCAAATTAGAATTTAAAACAATTGGTTAAATATTACAAATCAATTGAATTAACGGTTTTACGAAAAAATCGTTATATAATCGCCGAAAATCTAATTTATATACACTTTATTTCACACAAAACTTTAAACTTAATACAAATTAGATTTTAAAACAATTGATTAAACATTACAAATCAATTGAATTAACCGTTTTTTGACCAATATGCCATGTAATCGCCAAAAATCAATTTACAAATCAATTGAATTAACCGTTTTAGGACCAATACGTCATGTAATTACCGAAAATCTAATTTATATACACTTTATTTACCACAAAACTTAAATTAGATTTTTAAAAAATTAATTATACAATACAAATTAATTGAACTAACCGTTTTTGACCAATACGTCATGTAATCGCCAAAAATCTAACTTATGTACACTTTATTTGACACAAAACTTTAATATTAATACAAATTAGATTTTAAAAAATTGATTAAAGATTACAAATGAACCACTGGGAGTATCTAGTGTGTTATAGCCCAACTAACAGAGAATTAAAATAAAAAAGGAAAATTGCTAAACGAGATGTACAGCATTTTTGTCGTAATAAATAATAAGAAAAAAGAATTACTGTGAATATTCTTTAGTAGAAAATAAAGATAAGAGAGATACTCTGATACGGATAATAATTTCATAAACATTCAAAAATTATTATTTTTAAAAATTTAACATTACCGCATGACCATAGATTTTGATTCAACTTTAAAATTCAAAACTTGGAATAGTTGTCATTTGGGATTCGATAACTGTTTCTATTCAACTCTTTTTATTTTCATTAGGCACTTTTTCTAGCTTCGTTCAAGCATTATAAAAATTTCTGGTTCAGGAATTTTCACCACGAACTAACCTGCGTACATTATGAATAAAGTTTTGTTTTTGTTAAGTTGGTTGCCTGGCCATATTTTTGGTCGAGTTGAGAATATTTCAACTAATATCTAACTTCGTGGTGAACATTTGCTAATCGGAAAATTATTTTACCATGCTTTGAACGCAGCTTCAACTAGGAATTTAATTAATAAATTAACACCTCCAAAGCTTATTTTTTTTATATTTGACCATTTGTGTTTTGGCAACGCTCTCCCTTTCAATTGTTAGTATAGTTATTTTTTAATATGTGTGATTAGGTCAAATGTTTATGACATCGGCAAAATCCTATTGATTTATAAATTATAACGTTTAAATAATGGCCCGAACCAAAGAAAATTAGTGTTCAATTAAATATTTAATACATCAAAAACTACATACAGAGTAGTTTTCGCCAGGGTTGGGCGTTTTACATGTAAAAAACGTTTTCTCCATTTTACATGTAAATAACGTAAATTACAAAAAAATGTAAATTATATTTAAAAAACGAGAATCCGTCCAGAAATAATTTAAAATATTGAATAAATGATACAAACATTTGTTTATAAGAATAACTTGCATTAGAAAATCCAATTAAACATTTTATTTAAAAGGTTAATCATAATTATTTTCAACTTTTAGTTATCTACATTGAGACTATAAAAATCACCTATCCTTCTAAAATGCCATCTGTTTACGTCTTAAACTAGTTCTTATATTCGACAAAATAAACAACTAGTGACATAGTGCCATCTAGCTACATTTGGATAAACTAAAATAAAATATTTTTAAGAGTGCATATTTCTTTCAATATGTAGCGGAAAACTAATTGCAATTTGACGTTTAATCATAAATAAAATAATTCTCTGCAGTGAAATGAATGAAGTGAATCTATACTCGTTTGACTGGCTTTTAAATTTAAATCTTTATTAATTTCAAACAGGACAAAATCAACCTAATTATCACTACCCGTCTCACCCTTATCAAATAAATGTATGCCTGAAATTACTAGCCCTATTCTATCCATTCAACAAAATGCCTATGCATTATGCCTTTGAGGTCCAGTGTAGTAAAGAGGTAGCGAATGTGATTATCGAATTTAAGCGTGGAACTGTAGTGAATTTTATTAATTCAATTTAATTTTTCTTACTCTAATTACAATTAATAATTTTTCATAACCTAAGTTTGCAGCAATACCAGTATACTAACCTTACCATAGAATTAATACTAGATAAATTGATTAATACATTAATAATTAAATTTGGGAAAAATATTCTTTTTGAAACCCAGCAGTTACCATTCAAGGAATTCCATATGCTAACTCCTCTCACGAAAAACGAAGCATTCATCAAATTACATTTATTGATAGCAGGTGTCAAGATTTCATTGTCAAAATATTTCTTATCATAGGAAAGTTGCACTTTATTTTACATTTATGCATACGTACAAATATCACATTAAATAAACACAAATACACTACACTGTAGTATATAGTCAATTTTTCTTTAATTAAGAGATTTGGTAACAGATGGCGATAATTGTAATGAAAAAGTTGATTTATATTTTACAGTATGTATAAAATAATCGTTTACATTTTACATACATTTTACATGTAAAAAACCCAGTAAATTACATTTTGTAATTTACACGCCCAACTGTGGTTTTCGCCCGTCATAAGTACTGCGTTCCCGCCATAGTAATTACAACCAAACTTTTCCATCTCAAAAAACCACTCCATACAACGCGCGGAAAATGAATTATTAAAAACACTTAAAATAACATAAATCGATATCATTCATGGAATATTAATGAGCATACGAAGAAAATCGGCACAAAAAAAAAAAACCCACCACCACCGACACATGGAACAATTCGGATAATTTATCATTTTGTCAATTTTTAACATAAAACAAAATGAATTCATTTCCGTCTTGCTGAATCAAATTTTCATAATTCATTAATCAATAATATTATGTATATATATATGTACATACATTTCAAATGTTTATATGTGGAAAACTATACAAAAACCCATTACCTCCCCTACCTAATATAATGTTAATGATCATTAAATTATATAACGAAGATGAAAAATGGAAAATCAATACAAGGAAAAATCTTTTAGGTCAATAATTGTACCAAAAAACTCGGTTCAATTCAATATATCGTCTACAGTGCTTGTGCCATGCACATTGGTATTACAGATAACCAAAAATGTATGTTTGGTTAAATAACACAAAGACGAGTGGGTGACAATGAGAAGGGGATGAAAACCAAAATTTTTTTGGAAAAGCACATTATATGCTTTTCTTCCAGTTTATATTTGTTTTGTTATGTTATGGCAGAGCGATCAATTTTTTTTTCTTTCTTGTATTATGTATGCAAAGGAATTGAAAGGTATAACCAAGTTTAATTTAATGGCTGTACTTTTAAGAGGGTAAAAAATGGTACACAAAGATTGCATCTTTAGGTTAATGTTTATGAATAGAAAATGTAAATCGTATGTCATCGGGTATCTAAATGGTAAGTTATTGTTGGGTTTTTAAAGGATTTTATATTGGAAATTGATTTATCGACGTAAATATATAGTTAAGATTGAATATATATTACGTCAAAAGTTTGAATAAAAAAGGGAAGCAAGAGTCAGGATGTATTACTCCACATAAGCGCTTCTTAAATGGGTACAATATTAATCATTCGTCACGAACTTAAAATGCTTCAGTCGAATTGTCTGATAACCATATGAACGAACCCAGCCTCAAAGGGTGTCCTCAAATGTTGAAGTTGACTATTATGGTCCTTTTAATTTAAAAAGTAAAGTTTGATCATTCAATACAGTCGTTTATCGGTGCACTTTACCATTTCATCGGTAGAAGAGGATGCTGCTCTAATTTGTTTTCCAACAACGCAACAAATTTCGTTGGTGCAGTTCCAAAAAATCCATCAACAAGAACCAGCCAAATTGAGTATTGATGAAGGTATAATTTGGCGGAGAACTTCCTCTTGGTTAAAAAATAATTCTCTATGTAGTTCATATTGCGACCTTTTCGGTTAGAAACTACCCCAACCGGAAGCTTGTTTAAATAAATAACACATTTGGTTTACCTGGTAACCCACCCCCGTCTTGCGATTCGGGCGGTAAAATCATAAACTAACCTTTACCATAAACTATATAATTTATAACTTACGTAATATGTAGACTTCATCTGGTCACTCGTCATTCCTTCAGCTCCTCTATCATTTGGCTTACGTAATGCTGAACTACGTAATGTGGTCTCGTGATTTGTTATGTTATACACTTTCATACGAAATTACCAGAAAATATTTATTTTCGCTCTTAGTAGGCAAAAATGATTCTCTTGAGTGCTGCCCTTACATTAAACAGCTGCATGGGTCACCGGCTTTTAAGTGCAAGAATTTTTATTACCTTAGTGAAATGATTGCTAATGGCTTGGTTTCATCATGACAACCTTTCAATATTTTAGCAAACTTGCTCTTCGGTTTCTAATGAGAGACTTGACTGCAAAGTCACTACATAATGGCCAGTGGTCAATAACCTATTGATCGACAAGCCGCTTTTCTCTGGTTGATTTCTCAGGCAAGCGTCACTCAGATAAAAATCATTCGGATCTAATGATCACGTAATTTCAGAAGTTATGATCCGATTTGTTAATTTAGCTCGCCTGAAAGCCTGCTGTACAAGAAATTGAAACATATCCCGTTAAGATTGGACAATTTTTCCTATCATCTCATTTAAAAACAAGCTACAGCTTGTTTTTGCTGAACCATCAAAGATGACTTAATTTTGTCGTTCAATTTTCAGATCTATGCTGCCATATGCCTGAGTGCTAAATACTCATCAATGGAGGCATCGTTAAGTACACTTTTGATGTAGATGACTCACATAAGATGAAAAGTGGCTAAATCAATGGCAGCCGTAAAATAAATCAACTACTTTTAACTTAATGTAAATCTTTCTAAAAAAAAATTTTCACAAGGATTTGGCAATCAAATCGAGTTTCCAAAACCGTGCGAAGTCGTCGTTGATACAATGTAATATGGCTGCCAATGGAAACACTAATTTACTGTTTTACCCGAAAATAGTCTAGATACACTCCAACCCAGGACTGTTTTGTAGATATATAGTCAAAAATTTACTGAAATGAACCATCCACCTTAGCTTATTGAAGTCGATGGCGTGATGTTCATGGTAGAATTAAAATATAGCACTAGAACCTCAAGCTCAGTAGAGAATTTTGCTACCACCATAACTGTTTAGCGCTATATAACTACTCAAAGAATTTATTAAAATTCATGTGTTTTCGGAGGGTACACCGAGTTTCAGCCGCTTTACGACCTGTACACATCAAATGAGGTGATACATGGTCTCCAAACATTTGCAGAGGAAGCAGACACGAGAGATTCCTGGCTCATTTATATTTTGATGCAGAAGTTAGATGAAAAAACGGGGGCATTATGGGCAGAACACTCGGCAAGTAAAGTTAATCGAGGGTTTTCCGAATTCTTAAATTTCATTAAAAGTGAACCAACCCAAAAATTGAACTGGAAGATTCATCAATTACAATAACTGTAGTCATACCTCATTTAAATGCCTATTCAGACGACGCTTTCTATAACATGTTGCAAAAAACACAACACTCTCCTAAACCAATATGGGGCTACTGATAGTATGCCGAAACATGGCCAACCATATACAACAGAATAAATGGAATAAACAATTTTTTCGCAATATTACCAACAGCTATCATCAATGTAATCAGGTCCGCTTTTTTGCTGAATTTTATGAGTCTTCAGCTCAAAAGAAAAAATGTCCGAGTTACTTTTAGTTAGCTAGGCCAAACTGGTTTCGGGACTTTAAAGGGTTTGATGACAATTCATATAAAACCAGAACTATACAGGCCGAATTCAACATCGAAGCGCTTGTAATGACAAAAATTACAAGTAAACTGCCATCACAAAATATAAAAATCAATTCAAGGGCAGGAATCAAATTAGCTGATCCGCCATATCAAGGGAACCATTGATATTCTTATTTGAGCGGACTACTTTTTCAATGTCTTGCAAGATGGTCAAATAAAAACCACGCCAATCCAGCTAATTCTGTAGAATTAGAGTGAATCAATGATCAATAGTCTTGCTTACGGAAGAAGAAACATTTTCCAAATATAACTTCAAACAGAATCTGAAGAAGGACCGTCCCCACTTGCCTTAAGAGAATCACTTGGCTATGTAATTCAAAGACTCATAGGAATGAAACTCCGTTTCTTTCGTGAACTTGATTTTTCACGACAGTATCACAGGTTCATGCATGATTATAAAGAACTCAACTTCATGATTGAGATTCCTCCCCCAGTAATGTTCAAGAACGAGTTTTGCCTACCGTATCACAGGGTTTAAAATGATTTAAGCAATACAACAAAATTAAGAGTAGTATGCAATGGTTCAGCAAAACCAAAAAGTGGGCTCCCACTAAATCAGTGTTTAGCATTGGGACCCACTGATCAATCTTGTGTGTACGCTATCATCGTGCAATTCCGAGAAAAGGCAATTGCCTTTTCCGCCGATGTGGTGTGATTTGGCACAACAGTTTGGCATCTGCTATATGTTAAGCCACACGAGCGATTCAGAAAATAGCAAAACTAATCCCAAAATTTGCTCTACAAGTTCATCATGTCATATCCAAGGATATGTATGAGGATGACCTAATGACAGGAGCTGATGATGAACACCAAGCACGCCATATCAAAGAAAAGATCACTGAAGTATTTAAAGGCCGATTTCAACCTTAGAAAATGGAAATCTAACAAAAAAAAACCTACTGCGGAATAAACCAGAAGCACGCAAGAAAGCAGACAACTAGATAATTCAAGAACAGTCCAATCAGCTGATAGCATTCAGCAGAATCAGAAACCTCGAATTTATTGGTTTACATTCACTTCGCAGATTTGAAATGAGTTGACCTACATAAAACGAACTGTTCTAATAGAAGTAAATCTTCATTTGATCCGCCGGTTGGAACATTCATTGATGATCATCACCTTCAAAATATTCATACACCAGCTTTGGACAGGTTTCTGTTAACACAAAATAGGAGGTTTCTGTGCGATCATCGAAAACAAAAGTAGCACCAATAAAACAACAATTTTACCGAGACTTGAGCTATGCGCTTCAAAATTATTGTTACAATTGATGAAAGTAATTAAGAGGAAACCACTGCAACAATAAGACAAATATATGTCTGGATAAACTCCCAAATTATGTTGGACTGGCTGTGATGTACTCCTAAACGCTGGAGTGTCTTCGTAGAAAACTGCACAGCTGACATCCTATCAAGTTTGACGCGTTCAATTTACGGAAAATCAAGCAGATTGCGCTTCTCGTCGCTTACCATCAAATTAAATCAAATCACACGCAATCAAACCTATTATCGCTCTTGCAAGCATCACGACGAATAAATGATACGATGAAATCATCAAAAAATTTTGTTCATTTGTCAAACTTCAAAAAGTCATGGCATCCTGAGATTTGGAAAAAAAATTAGGCGTTCCAAAAAATTGTAGATGAGTTCAATTTTTTTTTTTTTAAACACCCGTTCATCCCAAATCCATAATCGCACTACTAACCCTATGTGGCAAGCATAATAACAACAAATATACTGGTCTGTCTCTACTGCTGGATCTGATACGGCACGAGTATTGGATTCCAAATGGCAAATACAATGCCAAATAAACTTACCAAATTGACGAGTAGAACCAATCCGCTAATAGGGAATAGGACAAAAATCATATATAAGGCATTTATATGTGATCTAAAGAGTGATCGATTTTTGGGAGCCCTGGAAAGACTTACAGCTCAACGGGGCATTTACACTGACCTATATAGTGATAATGGTATACTAACTTTGTGAAAGCTGACATCAAATTGCAGTACGATTTCAACAAATTGATCAGGACTTTCTTCATCCCAACCGAATTCTCCGCATCTTGTGGGATTATGGAAAGCTGAGATCAAATCTATAAAATTCCATATTAAGAGGGTTATAGGCAACCATATATCAACCTTCAAGGAAATAAACACTTTACTAGCAAAGATAGAGGGAATCTTAAACTCTCGACCATTGTGCGCTATATAAATGAAATCGAAGTCGATTCAATCCCTCCACAACCCTTTTTGATTAAACATCCAATATCTAAGATGTCTAAGTCAGAATTAACTCATCTCAAGGTGTCACACCTTAACTGATGGCAAATAGTATAGCAAATCAGTCAACAGTTCTGGAAGAAATGATACATCAAGTACCTCAACTCTTTAGAGGTCGAAATGGAGAACCAAAATTTCGTCTATACAAATCAATAGTGTTGATAACAGTCCCAAGTGACAGTAGAAAATGTTATTATTTTTAATCTGTATATACTGACGTGAATACTTAAGGAAATTTCGGGTTCATGTGTGTACTGTATTGGTGAAATACAATTTGTATGGTCGACCTATTTTAATGCACCAATTCCAAAAAACGTATTTAGGCGGGAAACATTTCGATTACACCACAAACTCTAAGTCATTATTGGAAATCATAAATTTATTTTTTTTAATGATTTGGATAATATTACAAAAACAAAATCGAAAGATGATACAGATAGATAATTTAACATTTTTGAATGAAATTCCAAAATAAGTAAAAATTATTGAGATATCTTCGTTTATCTTAAAAAATTTATCTTGATATATAACAAGTAAATATCATAATATAATTTATATCTTGAATGTAATCTAAATTCTTTATTAATAATAATTTTGAGAGGAAATTTATTTAGAATATCTAAATTCTAATTCTAAATCATATAGTACATGTATACGAAGAGATAAAATTTTTAAGATAAATCTAACTCTTAATACAAAATTTTTTATGTTGACAAAGTAGTTATGTTATGTTGTGTGCTATGTACATTTAATGTAGCCTGTATTTAAATTAAAATTTGGGATTTTATTTTTCTAAATACAATATTATAATATCTATTGTTGGTCCTAATTAAAAAGGGATAGTAAAAAAAATATCCTAATTAGATTTTGTTGTTGTTGTACTATGTTATCATTCCATATACATATACTTTAGACTTATGTAAATGTTGGATAAATAACAAAATTAACATAAATCTAATAATATTATCATGTTTTCTATATAGTTAGGAGTGTATTACTATAATGTTACGATAGATGTGGTAGTACACAATCTACACCTAAAAACCATAAAGTCCGAATCGTTAGTCCGTCCCTGAAATATTTACTTGACATGGTATAAATGTAAACTAAGTAATTTTCATGTTTTATGTTAAGTACAATATACTTCTTCTTTTTTATGTCCTATAGATCCTTTAACTATACATTTAATAGATAAAAATATTACATGTGAGGGACTTATTCACTTTTATTAATTTTGTATGTGTTCATTTGTTTTATAACCATATTTCGAGTACTATACTGAGTATTATTTCGGAAGTGGCGAGAGGTTATAATTGTTTAGGAAAAAATTTAGTATCTCAATAAATTTGTGAATTTTGATAAAAGCCATGTTGTATATATGTTGTAAATTGGTAATGATATATATGGTCGAAAAATGAGGCCTAATAATACCAAAATAAACAAACCAAAATAAAATTTAACGAATTGGAAAATTCTAATTTCATTTAGATCCCTAAAAACATAAAACAAAAAGGATACATTAATTTACCTTTAAACATATAAAAATGTATTTCTATTTATAGTTAAGCTTAGCAGACATTAAAAAAAAAACATAAACATTTTATGTTATAGCACAGAAAATGATGCTGTAATTTTTGGAATTAATTTTAATTTTTATTTTATCTCAAATTTTAAAATGTGTTGACATTTATTATAGTAGTGTCACATTGTTTTGGTAATTTGGAAATGTTCAACGGACATTTTGGACGAATAAATTCGATTGAATGGTGGACAGTGACAACCGAGGCAATACCAGGAATGTAATCGCACTAAAATCTAATTTATATACACTTTATTTGACATAATTTAAAGTTTTATGTTAATATAAATTAGATTTTAAAACAATTGATTAAACATTACAAATCTATTTTATTAACCGTTTTATGACCAATACGTCATATAATCGCTGAAAATCAAATTTATTTACATTTTATTTGACACAAAACTTTAAAATGAATGTAAATTAGATTTTAAACAAATCAATTGAATTAACCGTTTTATGACCAATACCTTGTCATTGTACCGAATGAGATGTTATAATATAAGTTGATATTGCTTAATTTGTTAGATGTTGCCTTTTTTCATTGACCAAAGTGTGTGTGGTCTCTTAGACAAACAATTCTGATGTAATATGTATTTTGTTTAAAGTTCTTTAAAAGAAATTTAAATTAGATCAACTTTTGAAAATTTAACAGTTTAAGCTACGGAAAAGGATAACGAAAATTGTATTGCAAAAAAATGATGTTTATAAGTACATTATGACGACAAAAAGGATGTACAGACACACGAATATCAGTTAGGCAGCGTAACTCTGAACCTTACCAATGCAGTCGATAGGAAATTCAACAATGCAATCACAGTTCCCATAAACCAAATCAATGCGAAAAGAGTTAAATAATATACATCAAGGCCGATGCCCCGGTTAAGACTACCACTGCAACAGAATCAATAATCATGTCAACAACAATACCCGTAACAAAAAAAATTCTTTGTAACACCACCAGCAAGGCCATTTCAACTGAAACATAGGCACCATTGTCCATTGTTGAATCAGGCAACACAAAGAAAATCAATTATATTAATCGACGAAGTAATCTAAACATAACATAAAAAAGAGAAAGAAGTTTTGATACTCGCTTGGATCAAGACAATCAACAAAGAATATTTGACATGGAGCAACACGATGGTGAACTGGAACACGAATCATACAGCATCGGGCCAGTAGTCTCACTAGGTGATATTTTTTACGTATATATCTAGATCCCTCAATAAAACCTAACGAAAAAAAAACGTTAGCGATCGATTGGGCTCCAGATAACCTAAGAAATTTGGACGTCAACACACTTTCACCTTCAAGTGATGGGACTTCCACATTGCGAAGACCCTATAAATATCTTTAAAAATCAAATAATCGTAAGTAAGGGAAACGGAATTTATGCTTATAAAGAACCACCCTAGAACTATTAAAAGCATTACATCACCATACCAGAATAGCTAAAAAATGAAACACTCATCAAACATCTGAAGGAATGACAACACCCAACATCTGTAAATGTGATCAAAATTTCGGAAAATTATCTCCATACACTAAAAGAAATTTACGTAAAGAAAATAAGCAAAGAAGTGGTACTGCTTAAAAAGGAAAACGAAAATTTAAAAAGGGCTTTACAAGCTAAGAAATATGTGGAGCTTCCTCGGACTATTCCGAGTCCTTCGAACGGAAAGTGGTGAAATTAATTATAATGCACCCTCCTAAATACAAATGAAGCTGGAATACAACGAAAAACACCTGACGAAGTAAAACCTCCAGCCAAACCTAAAGAGAGGGCGCTTTTATTAGCATAATATCTAATCATGCATGTGTGCAAACAATAATGAAATCAGTCAATGATAAAGAATACCATAAAGAACTGCATCAATTGGAAGGATATAATCAAAGCCCTAATGGGCAAGGGTTTAAAAATTGAAGATGCAGCAAATATGCTCAAGAGAGAAAATAAATGCAGAAGGTGTCAAGTCACTAAAAGGGGGTTGGAATGATTTTTATTAGCGGCTTTAAAGCAGTTTTATCAGATTCTAAATTTCCATCTCCTACTTAGCTAGATAGGCTTCTTACCTCTTCTGGGTGTAGTGCTTTGGCTACCATGCACACAAACACTGGATTATTGAATGTTTGTAAGAATATGTTGGAATTCCAAGCCGCTCTCCGATTCAAGTAAACGTTAGATCCTTTAATTTAATTAGTTTCTGGACTGTAAGTAATGTACTGAGTTTTAAGGAAAACGCCTCTTCTTGAACCCAATGCACACATTGAGTAGCGGCCTCCTCTAGCTCTGTACTTTTTAGGAACCTCCTTCACTTCGGCGTCTTTGACTTGTTGCATCCTTGGCGTCTACTTCTAGTAATTTCAATGCAACTGCTCTCTTCAGACACCATTTGGTTGTTGATAGTGTATTCTTGTCTTGGAATATTGTCACCTCTCAACCATTGTAGCCCATGTCTATATCTTTCAACCCACTAGCTAGGAAGGATATATTCCTTTTCTTCCACAATCTGTAGGATTATCCTTGCTCTAACAATAAGACCAGTGCTTTTGTGGAGTAATATCTAGTAATGGTGCTGTACAATTACTTGTGCATTATTTTTTATGGAAGTAACACTTCCATTTTTTAGGATGATCTGACAGCCATCCCGGAACCGTTGTAGAATCAGTTCACGCGTTCTTTCAAACTATCGCTTCATTGGTTTGAGCTGAGTGCTGCTTGATACTAATCACCTAATTCCTCTTGATCTACTTAAAATGGCAGCCATACCATATATCTTTCTTCTGGTGTTTGCCCAGAGGTTTTGTAAAATGATTTTCACAAATTACTTTTCTTTTGAATGGTCAATTGTTTGTTGTAGTACCTCATTATTTTTCAAGAATTTTTGCAACATTTCAGCAATGTCAAGGTGGAAACTGTGGCTGGGCCATTATACCTTGCAAATGACCGGATTTTATCCAGCGAAATAACGTTTTCTGTGGATAATAGAATTGTTGATCTGCCAATCTAATGTCTTGGTCTATTTGCATTTTGTAATATTAATATAGTTTAATGGTAATTGTGACACAAACTTGTTTTAAATTAAAACCTTTCCTGTTTACTTTACGGTTTACCGAGGAATTGCCATCCTATTTCGACCAAGAGCGGAAGATTTAACTGGACAATATGGGAAAATAAGTCCACGAAGCAAAAAAAGGAAGATTGTATCAACACAAACTGCACCAACATTAACGGGGTGATTCATTGTTTCATAACTTGAAAAAAGGGACCTCTTTATTATTTGCCATATTGGACGGGAACCCACATTTATTAAAAAAAACAGAAGGTGTTCTGGATCTAACCTTTAGTTTAGAAATAATTTTAATGTGGTTGGGGAATGTAGGGTTGAGAAGGTGCACTCCTTTTCCGACCGCCGTTAAATAACCTGCAGTCTCAATACTTGCCCTTCTACCCGAAAATCCGGATCAAAAACGCCTGCCTGCTATCAAAATCTTAATACTACTCAGTCTACGAAAAACAAGAATGAATTGAAAAGGGCCCAGCAATTATCCTCCCATGACTAGATGTGGTTTTTGTTTATAGCTTGTTAAAACTTGTCTATATTCTTTTTATCCTGAAAGCCGATAAACCTTCGCATGGCTACTCAAAATACCTAAGATCTGCAACATTTCTATCTTTTTTTTAATCTGTCTATAAACCGAAATATATCTATAAATATGTGGAACCAAGTGATGACCGCAACAATATATCAATTCAAACACCACAAACTCTAGGAAAAATTTTTCGAAGATGACTGCCAGATGATATACCAGTTTCATTACTAAGAGATTCAAACATTTTGTAATTTTTACCCAGAAGTGGACAACCACCAGAGTGACACCAATTTATAAAGCTGGAACTCGAAATATTTTATGTTATAGAGGTAACGTCAATTCCATAAATTTCATAGTTATTTAAACTATATAGTAGTAGCAATTCAATTAGGACTGCAACACATGATGTTATGCTAAACGGAACAATTATACGACGAATCTTACGGAGTTCATCAGCAGCACGATTAAAGAAATTGAAAATCACAGACAGATCTTTGTAAAATCTTGTATTCTATCAGCAATTGCAAAACACTGAGTTGCTTGTATACCCTGATCTTTTAATTTATCGAAATGGAAAACAAGAGAGCTGGATTTATTTCTGCAACCTCCGGTGTAACTCAAGGTTCTCTAACTTGCCCAGAGACGTTAATTACTTTTTTAAATAGAATCACAATTAATTTATAATTAAAAGTTTCTAAGCTTCTAAGTAAGTTTTCTAGGCATTATTTTAGACCGTAAATTTAGCTTGAAACCTAACATCATAAAAAGAATAACTACAGCAATGGCTTTACAACCTTATAACCAATATTGGAACCAAAATCTATGCAGTACTGCATATGGATGACTTCAAAAAAAGTTACAGTTAGAGCCGGAGCATTTTGAATTACATTGAATATTAATATTACTGTTCGTCTACCTAACTAGTACAGCATGTACCTAGCTGAAGTATAATTTTGGCTTAGTTGATGCATAATGAGACATCCACGAATCATTTTTCAATAAATTTGGTCAGTCAAGCAATCAGATTACGTTGGGTCATCGCTAAATAAAATGGGTGAGTATTTTAAAATTCAAATTACCAGGATCACTGTCACTCAAATGTCAAGGAGAACTGCAGGACGGATGAACTTGTTAGGCCAAGTACGGTTCACCAACTGAACCCGGATGGCCAATTGTGGAGCTTTGGAAAAGGGTTAAAGCCCTAGTATAAAGAGGTGAAATAACATCCATACATGTATGAGAAGAGCAGGAGAAGTTTTACCAAGACTAGACTTGGAGCGCTTCACACTCATTTCTCTAAGCAGATAAGAGTTGAATCGCATGTAAGTATAGTTATAACGGTACTTACCGGACAATGCCTTTTCGATAAACATGCGATTAAGCTTGGTCTATATAGTAATGGCTTCTGCAGAAGCTAAATGGAGGAGTAGAAGAGGGAGCAGAACGAAACAGTAATTCAGTTACCATGCTGATATCCGGCTTCGGAACCAAGAACATGTATACACTTACATAAGATTGTATAGAGCAATCATTTAGATCTTGCGGACATCAAGGTGACAGATATTTTACGGTACATTAGTAGCTGTAGATAGTTGCAATAAGGTTACTATTATATCGATGTCAATATAAATGTGCGCAGTAGCAGCCATTCTAACCTTATCTTACCTAACCTATAATGTGGCCGTAGATAAATTGGATTATCCTGTTTGCTGAATTTTAAATCAAATCCGAAAATGTTCTGGAACTACATCTGATCGTTACCTTCACTTAGGAAATTATTTTTAATATGGTTAGGATGTAGAGAGTGATGAAGGGCGACTCCTTTTTTGACCAATATTATAAAACACGCAGCCTCAACATTTGTGTTGTTACCCGGAAAAACGTTCAGGATTCCTAAATTACCAAACTGACGAAAATATAAGGAAGTGTTAGGGAAATAGTCAATCGATCCTCTAACGCTAATTACCGGAAACAGTTAGAAAAAAAGCATATAGAACAGTAAAAAATAGAACAGTTAGAAAAAAAGCATATACAGGAAAGCCTTTAATAAGGCTAAGAGAATTTAGGAGTCTCAAAACTGGAACTAGTATGAAACTTGTATGAAAAGAGGCCAGTGAATAGGAATACCGCACAGGGATCATATAAAGAGTAAATACAAGTAATAATAATGGTAATGCCATTAGTAATAAATGAGGTCCCAGCCCGGAGCTAGTATACAGGCACTAAAAGTTCTAATGTACAAAATCAGTGTTTGGTTAACAGCACTGGACAAGGCAACTAACAGAAATATGGTAGAGACGATGTAAATAATATCCTGTTAGCTTATAACCAGGGCTCCGTAAAATATTAAGCGTGCATTAGAGGTTATATTCCAACTTTAATATCTTCGAGCAGCTCACTCGGCAAAATTTAGTTCTCTAAAGAAGGAAACGAGAAATCTAGATTATACTATGCCAGTTCTAGATTATACTATGCAATTCATCACGGACGGCTCCAAGCTTAATGGTAAAGTTGGAACATAAGCCTTCTGTGATACATTAAAAAATAATATTTCTGTTTGTCTATCTGACTATACCGCAGGCAGCGTGTACTAAGCCGAAGTGAAAGCGATAGATGCATAATGTGATATCCATGAGTGGTTTTGCAATAAATGTGGATAGTTAAGCAATAAAGTCACTGTAAATAGTTTCCTGGCATCAAAAATTGCCTTCAGTAGTCATTCATCTCTAAACTGAACGGGTGAGTATTTTACTATCCAGATTATCTGGACTCCTGGTCACTAGTACGTTCATACTAAATGAACTTATCAATTAAGGTACAATTGGTCAACTAAAATTAGATTAGTAGTTACGAGTTAAATAGTAATTGAGTATAGTTGTAGGAGTATGCGTTAAAGCTGAGTCTGGAGTGTAATGACTTCAGCAGAAGTTGCATAGACGAAGAGCATAGACGATATCGAAATAGGAGTACGGCAGCAGCCACAGTAACATAATCTTAGCAAATTTATCATGTGGCAGCGTATAATTTGGTGTATTCTGTTCTGCTTCTTTGTTGTAAATTAAGTAACTGAAGATAGTTGAGTTTTTTACAAAATTAACACATCTAGCACTTTCTTTTCGAAGCTTTCACAGATTTCCAAGCTTTAGTAAAAAAATTGTACAATTGTTTAATTTCAATTGAAAGCTTTTTTATAAATCGCAGCATTTTTTTTTTATTTATTTGCGGAACAATGAAATAATCTTAAGATATGCAATTTTTTTTTTGTAAAATCCCTAACTTAATCCATCATAACATAAAACCACCACTCTGAATAAAAGAATTGAAAATATTGATCGTGAATATTTTATATAACCATGAATTTTATACAACAGAAAAGAAAAACTATAATCCAATATTAAGTTTCTGCACAGTTTTTATCTCGTTTTAAGTAGATAATGTTCTGGCGAAACAACAACAACAACAACAAAAAAACGAAATTCTGGTATTTGAGTTGGGTTTTAATTTATTTTATTTTCAACTGGAAAAACGCTTCATTATCGTTCTATTTTTTCGTATATATGTAAACACATTTACCCTTATCATCGGAACGAACTCTCTGTTGGTTCGTATATACGACACAAAAATATTTGCTTTGTAGTGCAATTTTGGCAAGCATTACAAAATCTTTTTGTTAATTTTATTAATTGCAAAACTCGATTTAGTATTTGTAAATTTCGTGTTTCAGTTAACAGCACCATCTACATATTTACTTAGGCACTGCACAGATAAAGTTGGTATATACACGATATAAAACGATAAAATTTCTATAATTAAAATTTACCATTTTTCAAATACTTAAATTGGTTTTTTGTTTAATTGTACTTGATGACAGTTAAAAAACGAAATGGAAATTGAGATTATCATTGTGCTAACGAGGTTGGAGAGTCAAGTGGGGAAATGGAAATCGTTAAAATTAAAATAAGATTTTTAACTTTATTTAATTTTGAAAGCTTTTAATTATTTTTGTTTTTGTCATTTTATCATAAATTAATGATGATGTGAAATCGGGTTCGATTAGTGTCTACGTTTATGGTATTTAATTTATATAAGAATAAAATGACGGTACATTTTTAGAAGCTAAACCAATTAAAAGTTAAACAAATGTGTTTGTTGATGAAAACAAGAAGTTTTCCTCAGAAAACGCGTTTTCAACAGAAACCGGTATAGATTGAATAACAAATTAAAAATTAACATTAAAAAAGATACAACATTTCTAAAGGATCAGCACAACTATTTTACCATCAAATCGGTCAATAAAAAAACATAATTCTATTTTAGGAGCCAGACAAAAGGTAGCAAGAGACGATAAAGAAAGATCAAATTTTAATCATGCTTTATTATATTTACTTAAACATAAGTTGGTTCAAGTGGACGAACAATAACAGCAACAGTACTTTAAAATCTAACATGCCAGGATCAAAATATTTCTTTGGAATATCAATGCCTTACAAAAGTAAAAGTTGCGGAACAGCACTTAAGAGCTTATTAAGAGTTGAAAATAAAACTGTTAAGTTATGCGTGCATCACCGCAAACAAAATTAATGGACAATATGGTGCAACGAATTCTAAATTCAGTGCCACAGTTTCATAACTTTGCCGAAACACAAGACAAATTTGGCAGTTATTAAATACTAAACGAGCCAACTTTTTGCCGTGGGTTGATCCAAAAATAAACGGATTACTAAAATTATTTTCGGAAAAAAGAAGCTCGAAGAATATTTGGTTAATGAGCTTGTTAATAAACAAAAAAAATACAAATCAATTGAATTAACCGTTTTATGAATACCCAATTCCCCAACCGATTCAAACCTAAAGCTGACGTTACTAGTAGATGCGATTATGGGTATGATCAATTACTATAATACATTTGTTATTTTTCAAAAATCATTTCGCCGTCAAACAAATGGAGATAGAATGATGTTCCTTTTCCATGGGAAACTGCTCAGAAGGAAGCTTTCCGGTTATTAAAAACTCAAACATTTTTGAGATTGCAAATAATGGATGATCTTCCAAAATCTATTTAACAAAACGATGTTATTGAAGTGATAGCCTAACTGATAAAGAGAAAACGAATTACGGTACTTTTGGTATTACGGTAACGACTAGCGTGCCACTTTCATATCTCACAAGAAAATCATGGCATTGATTGTAATATTTAGTGCTCTGGATACGACGACAAACAGCTTTTTACAAATATGTATACATAAACATGATTTTAGAACTACCAAATTTATCTTCAGATTACACTCCGCTGGGCCACCAACATTGCATAATAATGTTATTCAATATTTGCACTCATTTTATCAAGGAGTCAATCTGGGATATTTTTTTGATGAATTTGATAAAGAGGTTGGCCAAATAACCTCAGCTTTTACGAGACATCTTTAATCAAACCCCGAAGGAATTTTAACCCAAAAGAGGGGCTGCTACCTCTTGGAATAATATCTTTAGACAAAATGTAAAAAAGGAAGGAAACCATCAGTCAACCTTATTCTCAGTAAGACATCAGATGTTTTTGCAGCTAGAAAAACCTAATAAATCTAGTTTTTGTTTTGGAGAGCAACATCTATGTAAGAAGTTCCCAAATCTACCTCAAAGATCGAAAGAAGTAAAACTTTATATAATCAACCACTATCCCGAAGATGCTTGTTTCTTCAACAAAAACTCCCATGCAATAAAAGTCGTGAACTATGAAAAGGTCCAAACTAAAATGCCAGTTCCAAAGTAGAAACAGTACCGGAGGTACATAATAAACTTATTATTAGTTGTGGATTAAGATGTCAATATTCTAATGAGTAATAAAACCATAAGTCTCCAGACGAACGGATCGCGTGCAACAAACTAAATTAAAATAGGTATTCACCGAGAAATTGGAGTGCAGAATTCATGCGCCGAGCCATCTTCCATGTCAGTACAGGCTGGCTGGAACAATGCAATGTGCAGATGGATTTTCAAAACAAATCGACGGTGTAAAGTTAGACGTTAAAATTAAACACGAGAGAGTTGGGAGAGCTTTGACCCCAGAATATATTGCATGGATTAACACATAAATTAAATTTTTTTAGGCTGTGCATCAGCCGATCGTTACAATAAAACAGTTAAACAATCAACGACAACAGGAGTATTTGATTGTAAAATCACTTGCAAGCTTTTGGGGAAAGAAAGAACTAAGGTTAAAAAATATGTTCGCAACCAGTCATAAGCGCCTCAACGGCCATTAAATTGTGAGAAGCTTTCGTTTAGTCTTCCAAAACAGCAACTGGTTCATAACGAAAGGACGTAATATTACCTGGCTCTACTCTTGAACAGGATTTTTTATCTGTACTGTTAATGTGGTGGAAACATAAATACTTATATACAGAAGAGTCTATCGCAGAAGTGTTCTGACCAATATTCGTTGCTAAAGATCGAACAACCAACGCATTTTTTGGAGACAGTTTTTTTAACAAATTCAGGAGATTAAGTTTAGCACCATGACCAGCTACGTAGTTAGCAATGACGTCATTACAACAGCTTACCATCGATGAAAAACAAAACAACCCAATTGAGTGTATTCTTATGTTTGAAACAAGTTTTACTTGGATAATCTAATTTCAGCAGGGCAAAGCACGCTAAAAAAATCTTTATTTATCCTAAAACCTTAAAAATGGGAAACAAATGACGCTTCTAAAAGATCTAAGAAATCTGAATCGAATGGAATATAATCTTGATGATAACTTTAAAACTCTTATGCTAGGCTTCAATATCATTTAATCAATGTCCAATATTAAGTTATCTAAACGGAGCGAACTTTCGGGTATCTGAAAACTTGTTGATTATCTATAGGCTGGCTGGGATCTATAATAATCACTTAAAAAAATCTGAAAGCAAACTGCCACTTCTGGAAGATATATTTTTTCTACATTAGATCAACTTTGAGATGAACAATAAAGTAGAGTTGCTGTAATCAGCGAAGTCACTCTTTGATGGCGTCATCTATACTTTAAATCTGTAAACTCAGTAAGTTTTACTAATATTAGGCTTTATTTTATTTTCACCCAACAATTGAGGTTGAGGTTCGGTCCCAGAAAAATGAGCATTAATTAAAAACACAATGCTTTTTACTACATATTACATTTTCTACCGCGTCTTGAAGTTTGAGACTCTGCTACCAGCGTCACTGGCCTGACCACATCTAAGATATACAAATATGGTATCATAAATGGCACAAATAACATGCGCTCAATGAAAGCAGCATTTATCACTTTGGGCAAGTTTACCGAAAGAACGAGTCGCGCCATTACGTTAATTTAACACGAGAGTAGACTAAGCTGAGCAAATCTCTGTAAGAATATCAGAGTACAAAGATGCTATCAACGATTTGACTTGAAACGGTTTATTGCGACCTCTGACGGATATACAGCGATATTGGAACCAATTTTGTGGGAGCTGCCTCAAGAAAAACACAATCCTCTGCAACAAGCGACCCCTAATCTTCAACGCACATTATCTGGCATTAGAGTCATAATGTCGTTTTATACCACCACCTTCTCGTTTGATTCTTTCTATTTAAAGTTCATATTTTGAGCCATGCTAATAAACTTTATAGTTAATGATGTAGGGAAATTGTCTAGGTGTTGACCTCTTGAACTACAAATTCTCTTCAAATAAATCGAATCGTTCCTAAAACTTGTTGAGCCCAATTTTTTAATGCGGAATCAGATCAAGTTTGTGATCGTCGCTGGCGACTTTAAATCAAAGTCTCCAGAATGAAAAGGAGAGATACACTACAAAAGAGGGCAGTTTTTAGTCGAATTTTAGGCTCCCAGAGAACTGTAAGTTGGTTTTTAACCACAAGTAAATTATGTTCGAGGTAAGCACATACAAATCAGCTTTAGGCAATCAAAACAGAATAAAAATATCACAAGGAACTGCGGAATATAGGAGAAAACAGTACAAGTTCGTTTTTGTAGTGTGATACATTGTCTTTTGGATCCTCATAAATAGTGATTGCTGTTAAAAGTGCATGCGTGGAGGCGTTGCAGCCGAAATGATGAAATAGGAGCAATCCACGTATTGCACTACGCAAGATTTATAATCAAGCCAGGAGAAGATTACAAATAAAGTACAAGCATACTCAAGCAAATACCGTGTTCAAGCAATGACTGAAGCAGTCTATAGCTATGACATGAGGACAATGATATAAAAGTCAAAAAAGAAATGCTGCAAAGCTCTTTATAATACTATTAAATAGAAGAAAGGACGCCTATAAGAAAGTAAAGGAAGAGGTGTCGTCAAACCACGCCTACACCAGCAATAAAAACAATAAAATAAACAAGAAGTTTAGAATTTAACTGAAGATAAGCTAGAGAACGCCTGCCGCAAAATCAAAACGAAGGAAAGATCACACGATAAGATCAAAACCAAAGGCTGTCAGATTGGTGTGCGAGATTGAAACCGTAGGTTTTCAATTTACCGGTAATCAGTTTGAAGTTATAGTAGGGCATTCTTCGACTGGTTGTATTTACGTACACTGAATTTACGGAATGCATTAACTAGTGCAAATTTATCCATCATAAAAAAAATAAATTTCTGGGAATTTATCCATCATAGAGCTCTAGAGTTTGACGGATCGAATTATTTGAATCTGAAAACTGCGGTTTTTCGTGGGAAACCCATATTTGGAGAATTTAGAGTAAAGCTTTGCTATATCTTAGTGCATCAAATGTAATTACTCGTAGATTGTTTTGAACTGTTATGGATGCAGTGAATTGTATTGAAAATGAGAACTTAGATAAATTGGCTTATTCTAGCAACGAGTTTATCTGTCACAATACCAATTTTTAAATAAAAAGCGCAGTTGCTGTGAAAAGAGAGATTACTTGAAATTATAAAATATCACTCGAGATTGCTACAATTGCAACAACAAACGACAGGTTATAGTTGTTTTGATGTTATATGGTTAATTCATATTTAGTTTCTGCTTCAATCAAGCTCTACATCTTGTGCTGTGTAAAATGTTCCCCAAAAATATCAACAGTGAAAATAAAAAAATAACATCGAAGATGATAATTCTGATGAGGATATCGAGGACGATTATAGTTTACATGAGTGATACATCTCAGTAAGTTCTCGATTTTAATAAATTTAACAGCAGTTCGACCATTAATTAAATATTTAAAAAAATATGCAGTGAGAAATGTGATTGCCAAAAGAAAACATCCTATTTATATAACTGGATACAAACTTCAACTTAAGCTCGATGTTAAACATAGATGGAATTCCATTGATGCAAAATGTTGGTACCTCAATTGAGAAAATAATGATCGAATTAAATTCGTCTGGTTGGTTACGTCACAGATCTTTATTCATTAAAACTAGTGCAAGTATTGCAGCCGGTCACAATTACAGTAGAAGCTTTACCGCGAAAAGATGCAAATATGCTATAACTAAATCCGCTATAACTAAACGAGTTTTAAATGTTCTTTAAAAATGTTGGAAACCACAAGTAATATAAATGTCCTGTGTGAACTACTTTATAATTATTTGAAATTGTGTTTAAAGCAATTATTTTTAGACCAATTATCAATAAACATCTAAGAAGACACATTAACCGATACAAACACGCAGGAGGAAATAAGAGAAAATAACCATTAGAAAAGAAATACATTCTGAAATTCATAACGTTTCAAAGAATTTCCCCCATTAAATAAATCCAAACTTTGAACGGAGAGTTTGGATAAACTTTTCAATGCACTATGCACAAAAAGTCATTTCATCGACCGAATCTGTGAGACTATTCTCAACTCCTTCACATTTCTATGCAAAACTCAGATTTCAGTTTGAAAAATTCAATTTATTTCCTGCAATAAAAATTTGGGATTTTAATTTTTTCTTGAATTTGTAATATTTAAAAACCGATCCGGCAACCGCGGCTTAACAATTTCAAAAACAGAAAACCGCGGTTTTCACAGTCGGATTATTTACAAACTCTACCTGGCTTTGATCGTCTCTGCAAAACACCATAACTGGTGGGGCGTCTTAAAGCTTTAATGGAGGTAATTTTCAAATGGCTTTAACAATCATCTAAAGTTGGTCTAGAAAAACTGAAGCTTTAGTAATGGCGTAATGGCAGGTAGGAGGAACCTTTACCATATGGCTTTTAGCGATAAAGAACTCGTATATAAGAACAATGATGCAAATGAAATACCTGGGTGTATGGCTAGATTACCGACGTAGTTTTCAATACCCTTTATAAGACAAACGGTAATAAGCACAAACTAGACTAAATCTCACTTAATATTTTCTTGCAACCATTATATATATATATATATATATATATATATATATATATATATATATATATATTTTATATATATATATATATATATATATATATATATATATATATATATATATATATATATATAATTATGTGATTATTGCATGTGCATGTTCGTGAGAAGGTTAATTATGTAGTTACATTGTATGCCTTACCGTATATCAATATAGTAGTTTTTACAGTTACCATACACGTATATTATTTGTTCATTTTCAAATTTTTGTTAAAATTGTTAGATCAACCACCAATTATCATTAATTACCGATGTTAGATTTCCACGGTGCCTTAAATACAAATTAAAATATTAACTATATTATTAGTAAACTGTTTTTTGCAACTAATTTAATTTTATAGTGACAAACACCATTATTTGTTCGCTTTACTGAGGCCAAAACTGTTTGAACTCTTTAGCGTTTAACTTATACGTTTTACTTAATTCTGCCACTTAATCATAAAGACGTATAGTTTTTTTTATCATTGTTTAGGCTAGTTTGGGAAAATTAATGTAGACGGATGGTTTGGCCTAATTTTTAATATACTTTTTTAAAAATTTTAAAAACATCGATTGTTTAGATCTGAAAATCAGCTTTTTGCACAATATCTGTAGCTTCCCATCCTTCTTCAACTATCGCTTATAATCCTAAATATATATATATTTATATATATATATATATATATATATATATATATATATATATATATATATATATATATATATATATATATATATATATATATTATATATATATATATATATATATATATATATATATATATATATATATATATATAATATATATATATATATATATATATATATATATATATATATATATATTTATATTTATATATATATATATATATATATATATATATATATAAATTTTTTTTTATGTCCAAACTTTCCCTAATTATTTTTTCTGGTTCGGCTAGCACTTAAAACGTTTTATTGCAGTGATATCAAATGCAAGTTTTTGTTTTTGCTATTATATTCCAAATGATATTTTTGTCTTTAGTTGAGACCCAATAACATGTTTTGCTAGCAAATTAACCATTGAATTATTGGCATAATCGAAACTGGAAATTCTAGTTTGCCTATCAAATTTAGGTACCAAAATTATAAATTATATAGCCATTTGCTACATCCTAATAGAAATGATTAAATTTGCGGCTTTAATTTAAAAGTTATCAAAATTCTCAATTTTGCCAAAAAGTTTAAATCTGACCTAGATACATGGTTTAATTTTACCTTGCCATAATCCAAATATAAGAAGGCAAATCACCTTAGTAAGTCGATACGTTTATGTATCTACTTAATAAAAACTATTTCGTATCTCACTGAACCTAAAGCCCCCCTTCCCCTTTTCTACCTATCGTTTCGTATATATCCCATTTAAGTAAACTCCACATAATGCACATACATGTACATAAAATCATCCTCAAAAGTTATTTAGATAAGATAAATTTTACCATGTCTAAAATATTATAATCCTATTATTTTTGATGGCAGAACTTTGTTTTTCTTCCCTCGTCGTCAGCAACTTTTTTCTTTGTAATATTATTAAAATATGGATCTACATTTAAACATTTTTGTTAGCAAACATACACATAAAAAAATTGATAATGCAACTGTTAAGCTTATATAATATTGATCGCACATAAACAAAAGGAGACGAATAAAAATGGAAAAAGCTTTTCCCTCTTTAATACAAAAATCGATTTAGATACCATATTTGCGCTTATCTGTTAGTAATCATAATCATTTTTTTTTTCGTTGATAATAACATTATTTTGCAACTATAAATAGTGCGCTATGTATAGAGCATAATATTTGAAAAAAAATGAGATTTAATAACACAATGGCAGTTTTCCAAAAAAAAAAAAGAATATTTATTGTCCATCAATAGAGTTGCATATGTGGTGAGGGGGTTAAACCACCTAAATTATGGTTCAGTTGTACTATAGGGAATACAATAGTTGCACAAGCTAAAATTAGTCTAATTTTAGAATACACGGCTATTTTATTAAAAAATAATCGTTACATCCACGCTCTGCTCAAGCTGAAAACCACATTTTTGTAATATGGTAGATTAGGCCAGTACCCAACTAAATGTACTCAATCTGCTTCAAGGTATTTAGAGTTTTGGCATCATAGTTCTGGTTTTGTCCTTTTTTTAGGTACTTTACATTTAATATGTAATAGAAGCTTATATCCCTGTTGTTTGGCCGTCCGTCCATCTGTCCGTCCGTGTTCTTTTTAAACGCGAAAACTACAAAAGCTAGCTACTTGAATTTTGGAATGTATATAGATGCTGTTGAGAATAGCCCAAAGCCTCAAAGATATCGAAAGCTGGTCGCGTTCGCGAATTATAGCATTTCAAAGTTTAAATGTGATTGTACACACAATACATAAAATTTTGTATGCTACAGTAATACTTTGTATGACGTGATTTTTAGTATATTATATTACTTACATTACAAAGTAGAGCAGCTTATATCATAGTCTTTACTTACTACAGATTACTGATTGTCTAAATAATAAAATAAAATAATAAGTTTATATAATAATATAATAAAATTAATATCGCTGTAGTGTTTAACGCAACATACTGTGCAACAAATTTTTCGCGTAAACTGATATATTGCTGTAATAATATTGTAATCAAACAAAAATGGTCTGGACTGCTTTTCTCGTAATAAATTCAAAAATGAAAAAAGTAATAGTGTTTAGTATTCAGATTTTTTTATTTTATTTAAATAGATAGTCTTGGGGACTATTTTACAATCGCGTTTCACTGATGTGATGGAGAATTGAACTGCAATTATGAAGTACGATAGTTTGATATTTTTATATACAATAATAAGATCATATGAACGTGCGGACTTCCTCGGTGCTGAAACTCGACCCTGTAATAATAATGCGCTAGTTTCCAATTTCCGAAAGGACCTAGAGGGCAATTGAATGTCTTCATCAGAGAGTTAAATCTGTTGTTAAAATAACGCGAACATGTTATCGGGTCACGTTGAATTAGAACAGTTCGATCATTGCTTTGCATTTGTTCTGCTTGTGCAATTGTGATAGTTTCCTTATCTAGCATTTTTTTTAAATAACAATTAGGTCTAGCCATTTGCACTCGGCTGCGCTAATAGTTATGAAAAGGTTAGGCAAACCGAACTGACGGACCATGGCACGCACTTTGAATCCTTCTTGACGCCAATGATGACTCGAGCTGCGCGGACACCTTGCAATACTCGGTAGGCATTATCCTCTCGGACGAGATTTTCTGCAAATTCACTGAGTGCGAATTGCTGAGCCGTGATCATTATTGCGTCGTTTTCTCAAACATATTGAGCGGTTGCTAACGATTCGTTGAATTTCCAAAATCTTAGACATAAAATGCACGAAGTCCATTTTTAGCAGCTCGTCTGTCGTAGCTATGAGTTCTTTTCCATTGTGAACTGGTTTGAGTCGCGATCCACCAAATGTTTGTGGAAAAGCTAGATAAGGCGAGTCCTTATCGAAGAGAATCGACACCGGTTGATTTCGATGAGCTGGAGCGAGACCAATTCCTTCTTCCCCCGTAATAAGTGTTTCTGTCATACCAGGATTGATATAAATAGTGCTTTCTTCATGGTTGGCATCTCCTTTTTCCATTTGTAAGTCACCTTTCCTGTTATTTTCGAGCTGACCTCGAAAATTTCCTCTACCTGTGTAACCCATTGTGGCGTAATTTGTATACCGAACCCTTGACAAAGTAAAATCTCTGACAGGATTATTGCTGCGGCTAGAACTTTATTAGGTCGAATAGTGTCTGCTGTATAGTTATGTGCAACATGCATCTGACGAGCAAGTCAAATATGTACAACGTCGCCTTGATAAGGCATTCGAGGTAAAGCGCTGACCGTGTTACCTACTTGTACAGGAACGTTAACAATACTTCCTTTAGTTCGAAACTGCCCGTGGACTCCATAAACAGGCCAAATCTTTGAATTAACTAGCTTAGTTAATTCTGCAACTTCAGCAGGCACTGGTGGAAAATCTAATCCGTTGTTAAGACATAAATGTGGGAATTTTCTGTTCTTAATTGAATTTTTACAAGTCGAACAGAGCTAGTACTCTAAATCATCGGAAGATAGGGCCATAATTTGGTCTACAAACTTATTTGAATTATTATTGGCTAGAAGTTGTGCTTGAGTTACTTTATGGATACAGAGCTTGAACCACAAATTTCCGCAACAATTACACACTTCCGTTGGTCCTTCTCGGCACGTTTTGAGAAACGAAGCTTCGATATTACTCCAAGGTACAAACTATCAATATTTTTGTATACAATAATTTATATTAAAAAGAAGGCTGCGAACCAGCCTAATGTGACGAAAATGTATAGAAGCTTATATGACAGCCACTGGGTATCATAAGCACTCCTTTCATTGTTAGATAAAGAACGAAAACCGAAAGGTTGCGAAGCAGCCTTGGGGTAGGGCCGCGCAAGCGCCCAGTGGCGGAGCCCCTTGTTATAGCTTAAGCAGGCACTTAACTTAAATCAATAAAACATTTTTTTTTCTTTTTATATTCGTTTTAAATTTTACTTTCTTTTACAATATATAGAACAATTATATCAATATATAAAACTATCAATTCTATATTAATATAAAGAACAATTATTCGAAGATCTAAAAGTCTTCTGATTAGTAACGTGCGAAATTTAAACCGAGGTTCGCGATAAGTGGCAGCTTCGATTGTATGTGTCAGAAGGAAGGGAGTTTCCAAAAATTGTATTTTGTACTAAATAAAGTGGCCCCTATGTATTTTACAAGTCTGGTGGCTGATTACATCAGACATAGACTTTTAAAATACGACTGGTCAACAAATTATCACACTACATATTTCTCAACTAAAAGCTCAAGCCCTACATAAAATATAAGTCTCAACAGATTGGCTAGACTAGACATATAAAAGGCCTTCCATTCGGGTTGGGGTAAATGATTTAATTAAACGCGAATAATAGCATAGCTTCCAAAATCTAAATAAAATCTCCGTTGAAATAATTTATTTCTACATCTTATATTGCAAAGTATCAAAAGATTTATTCCGATCATTAAAAAAATATACTCCAAAATATATTATTTTTTAAGACGATATATACTTCCTGCATGCCATATTTGCATTTGGCTTGTCGCCGCTAAAATACCTTTAAAATTTTAATATTGGATTTAAATTCGAGGGCATAGCTAGACTATATATAGGTTAATTTGAAATAATTTAACCAAATAATGATTAAATCGTTTACTTCCTGCATAAAATTAGTGTTCATTTAGTTGATGTAGGCTTTTTATTATTTTGACATTAGCATTGATAATAATAATATTATATTTGTCGTAAAACGTTAAAACGATTAATTTAATTGATTTGTAATGTATACTCAATTGTTTTAAAATCTAATTTGTATTAATTTTAAAGTTTTGTCTAAAATAAAATGTATATAAATTAGATTTTCGGCCTTTACATGACGTATTTGTCATAAAACCGTTAATTCAATTGATTTGTAATGTTTAATCAACTCTTTTAAAATCTAATTAGATTAGTTTTAAAGTTTCGTGTCAAATTTTAATAAATTTTAGCAACATGAAGGAGAAATAATAAATTTGTAATTTACAGGGCTTGGACAAATAAGTTCATTAATAGATTTCTTTCTTAGTGAAACTTTATAGATTACAGTTGGATGGTGAAACACTGAAATTGCTGATAAGAGGCGTCAGAATGCAGAGTAGTTTAGATAAATTATGATTGTTTTGTGATAATAATAGTTAAACATTGGCCACCGGGAAATCCGACCAATTCTGCCATTACTAACTTACTTTTCCTTTCCCTACACCACAAAAAAAATACTAATTATCGATTGCTTAGCTGTCAGTAACAGGGTTTTGTTATATTTAACCTGGGTGTACGGTAGTGCCCAGAATTCCGGGATTCTTGGTTCGTCCTTAGCCATACATTCTAATCAATTAATCAATCATTTAGCATTCATAATAATACAATAATAATACAAACTTTAGTAATAAATATATTTTCGTTACATTCCACAGTAGCCTTAAAAGATCCTTTGCAATAATCGCATTTGGACGTTCTATGCAAGAACACTTTTAAGGAAAATGAATCAAAAAGATTACCTTAGTCGGTTCCGCCTTTGATTAAAAATAAAGCTGCTACGATAAGTAAAAACGGACTCAGAGCGTTCTAGTTTGGTGCCAAAGTCATACATATTTGCCAAGCCACGCAATAAAATCATTTGCTAAAAGCTTCTGATCGGAAAACCAAATGGCCGTCTTCCACGTCAAAAAGCAGATCATCTAAAGGTAGACAATAAGGATTGATTGCGTGATTTACCTAATTTAAGAAAAGGTCAGCCTTTAAAAGAGATTTGTGACGTGCACAATCAAAGCCCTTTGCTGATAGCAGTAATTTTGCTTTTCCCGCCAAATGGGGAAGCTACGTGACTAATGATAAAGGTCAAACTCATCTGGAAGCATTTTTCTAAATTCCCGTGCCGATGCCGAATGTTCGCAAGTCCTTTTCATGTTCTTAGTATAAAGTACTAAGTTAGGAAGCGAATGGACTAAATACATATAGTGATCACCAAGCTATTTTGTGTGTCTTGCATGACAGAAAATATTTAAGGGATGTTTTCAACAAAAAAATATTATCATTTTAAAAAACTTTTGTTGGAGGACCGGGTTTAGTCAGGAACTGCAAAGCGGGGTGCCCCAAATGGCAGAATGTATATAGTAAAAGCTTGCGATAGAATCATGCCTAGGACATCAATAGGTAGCTGAAAAGGTTTAGTATCCAGTTAGACTAAAGAAACAGCCGGGCTAAAATATATCTTCTTGCTATAGACATGTATATAAAAACGTCAAAAGCCAAAAAACAAAATACGAAGGACTACCCATTCGGTACTTAAGAATTCCATCAAAGCAAGCAAATAATAATGCTTTCAAGAGTAGATAGAAAATATTTGACACTACGTTATTTCCACAATATCCTGGCTGTATGCAACTAGTAAGCGAGGAAGAAAATAATTTGCCAGAGTCAATGAAGGCGGTACTGTTTGTTTGTTAGCTTGTATTTTACTTGCCTATAAAAGGAGAATTATTGTTTAAATAGTGGAAAGTCCAACAGTTGAATCCGTTAAAACATTATAAAGAATTATATTATATATGTATATTATGGCAACAAACGAGGAGTCCGTCTGACAAGACGATCCTAAATAACAAATCAAAGCAGCTTAAGCAAAAAATTCAGAAGTTAAACGAAAAATTGTTTTCTTCGTTTCTTGGAAAGTTGACGGCTGATGAAAATACAGACTACTCATTATGGAAGGCAACCAAAAGAATGAAAACCCCAATCATGCAGATCCCTCCTATTAAGCGAAGTGATGACTCGTAGGCCAGGGATAACAAATCAAAACCTGAAGTGTTTGCTGATCACCTGGCTGGTATTTTCCAACCGAATGAGACCGAATCGGATATTATAATCGAAAATGGAAGCAACGACTATGGGGGCAGAATCCCTCTAATAACCCAGAAAGAAGTTAATAGGGAAATAAAATTAAATCTCAAGACCGGAAAGGCTCCTGGATATGATCTTTTAACAGGAAAAGTTCTAAAGGAACTACCAAAGAGAGCTATTGTTCAACTAACCCATTTGTTTAATGCTGTTATTAGATTACGGCATGTTCCTTCCGCCTGGAAAGTTGCAGATGTTATTATGCTACCGAAACCAGGTAAACCGCCATATGAAGCCCAATCATATCGTCCGAAATACTTGCTTCCTATCATGTCAAAGCTAAAGGAGAGACTTCTTATGAGAAGAATGACACCAATAATAGAAAGTAGAAACCTAATACCGGATCACCAATTTGGATTCAGATGTAAACATTCAACAATTGACCAGGTTCACAGAATTACAGACATTATAGAAAAGGCGTTAGAAGATAAACAAATTTGTTCTACCTTATTTCTGGACGTGGCAGCAGCTTTCGATAAGGTATGGCATGAGGGATTAACACATAAACTAAAAGTTATGCTTCCAGGACCATATGTTGACCTTCTGGAGTCATACTTATCTGAAAGACTTTTCAGAGTAAGACAAGAAGATGAGTATTCTGAACTGAGAGAGGTAAGGGCAGGAGTCCCACAAAGCAGTGTTCTGGGCCCACTCTTATATCTACTTTATACAAATGATATACCACAGTCCGATCATGTAAGCATAGCAACTTTTGCTGACGACACCGCTATACTAGCAAAAGCGAAAACTGTCGAAGAGGCGGCGAATAAACTTCAATATGCAAGTGAAGAAATTCACCAGTGGACCAAGCGATGGAAAATCAAACATAATGAATTAGAATCTGCGCATGTCAACTTTACGAACAAACTATTGGTTAATCCGCCGCCAATCAGCGTAAACGATGTCATGGTGCCTTACGAGAACTCCACCAAATACTTGGGTATGACACTGGATGTTCAGCTCAAATGGAAAGAACATGTGAAGAAGAAAAGAAAGGAGCTTCATCTTAAATATAGACAATTGTACTGGTTAATTGGACGAAGGTCAAAATTAAGCACACAAGAAAATATAGATTTACAATCAAATCCTAAAACCGGTCTGGCTATATGGTATTCAGCTTTGGGGCTATACTAAAAATGCTAACATCAACCCTATACATAACTTCCAGAATAACGTACTTCGGAGTATAGTCAATGCACCCTGGTACATTCGTAATAAGAATTTGCATCGAGATTTGGGGATACCGGATGTAAAACATGAAATAAAAAGATTTTCAACGAAGCATGAATCAAGGCTATTGCAATATGTTAATGTGGAAGCCTCTCGGCTACTGGATAATGACCACTAGGTTAGAAGACTAAAGAGAACCAAAACCTTCGAGCTCGTCAGTATGTGAGCAGCTACCTATTAACGAACAGGCATTGGAGCAACACTGGATCAACAATGACCTCATTATAGTTTAGTTTTTAAGAATTCAGATGTAAATTGATGGTTAGTCTGAAAATACTAGTTTTAATAAAAAAAAATAAAAAAAATAAAAAATAATAAAAAATATGTATTAAAAAAAGAGATAACCTTTCTGAAAAAATAATATAGAATCTTTGGTGCGATTAAGTTCGTGGTTGACGTTGTGCCAGGTTTGATTGTGAATAATAAATAAAGGAAGGTTCCAAAAACTTATATTTTGTAGTAAATAAAGGGGCCCTAGGTATTTTACAAGGCTGGTGGCTGATTACTTTATAGACATCGACTTTTAAAATACGACGTGCCCCAACAAATTATTACATTAACTGAGGAGTATCATAATAATCGGTGCTGTAGCCGACTTTTCTCTTTCTAACTATACTATTAACCCTAAAAACCATTTTTTTTCGTTGATGAGAGTTGCTAAATGATCGAGGTTTCCCTCGTCAACTTAAAGAACTGGACCATTCGTTATGATATTCTCTCGATGACAGCACCAGCAGCAACCTTCCACACAGTTATATTCTCGATGAGGTGATGCGACAAAAAGGAAAATCGTGGACGTATCCATCGAATTGTGAACTCAAAGACTAATTTACACGGTGAATAAATGGACATATAGAGATATGAAGACGTATATTTCTGAGTTTTCGACAACCTAGCAAGGATTATGCAAGATCTTTATTAATGTACAATGACGTCGGTTAGAGTAACAAGTAAACCGGCCATTTCAGAAAATTCTTATTGGTATTTCTTTGAGGCTATAAAGCCTCAGTTAGTCGGTAAGAATCCGACAGATTGATCTTCTGCAGATTTTGATTGGTCTTCAGTAAATTCCACCTAAAAAAAGTCGTTGTTGGAATTAGTTTTGGTTTGAATAAAAAACCAAAATTATAAACCAGATTGTCAGCAGTTACTTAACGGAACTACATTAAAAAGGAACTGGGCCTTTATTATTATGTTTATTTTCAACAAATTTTCTATTCTGTTTGTCAATATCTATTTTGGTATATTGGGTGACAGCGATATTGCAATCGTCAAACTTGTTTAAATTATCCAACTGTGATTATCAAGAAATGAAAAAGGTAAATAAAATATTTACTTCGTGCATGCAATAATTAATTAAACGTAATTACATAACCAAATTGTATAATGTTTATTAGTTGCAGCAACTCCAGAAAAACCTCCATCTTTAAAAGCTCTTCAACGTATAAATTTCTATATCTTTTATTGCATGTCGAATGTCATGCCCCCTATTTAATACTGTTGACTGTGCAAAACCGTACACAAGAAAATAAAGGAATATTACGAATAATAAATGTTAAAATAATTACAAAGCCATTTTGTTTGAGTTCCCAGTTGCTATTATTAAAGTTTTTAATTTTTTATTTGTATTTCACTTTTAAATAGAAAAACAATTTTCTTTTGTTCCCGTCTTGCATTTTTCATTTGTTTCTGTAATTATTTTAATTGTTATATTTTTATTTTTTTTTTAATTACTAAGCAGACAACTATTTATTTTACTATTTTTATTGCAATATGAGTTATATGACAAATTTTGTAATAATTACAGTGGCAGAGCATAAAACTTGTCGGATTAGTAGATAATTTTACTTGGAATTAATTAAGTTTGATGCAAAATTATATTTTTTGCATTTTTTTGTGGTTATTGTTTTTTTACCACCACCAAAAAGTTTTGGCAACCAAAAGTTTTATTGACTCGCTATATATAAACATGATATTATCTAGGCTAATCACATAAAATATTTTTTACATCCAAACATAATAAAAATGAGCATACGGCTCCCTAGACAAATCAAAACTATCATATCACATCAACCAAATTAGATTAATTTATGTATATAAAAAAGATGCGGAGGAATTTTCTATTTTTTGGTTTAGAACCACATTAAAAAAAAATACATAATATCGAGTTAAAGTATGTTAAAGTTAAAGACAAAGATACATGGGAAAATTATAATTGGAAAGAACAGATTTTATTTGTATATTTGTTCTGTTTCTATGCGCCTATAATACAAAAAAAAATCCAAAGAATTTTCTTAATTGAATATCAGATTTATGTGATTTGATTTTCAAGACATTTATTTTGTCCTTGAATGGTGATCACAACAAAAACTGGCCGATTATATTGCTAATTATATATTTTTTCTTTTTTTTCGTTTTAGCTGGGAATGGGAATTTAATCCGAGAGACAATTAGTTGGAAGACAATTATTTGTAATTTGAAGTACAAACGTTGAATTTCCAATGGTTTTAGCTCCGTTGGCATAACACCGCCTAAATTCAGTCAAAAAAACTTCAACGTGTGTTCAATCTAATCATTAAGAGTCGAATGGAGGTAGATTAACTTAATTCTTACATTCAACGAAAAGCATTCCATCATATTGCCAAGAGGGCATCAATGTTTGAAATTAATCATCAGAGAGGCACACAAAATAATGTAGCCAACTAGCCAATATTGGCCAACTTGAAGCAACAATACTGGATATTGCAAACGAAGAATTTTATCCGGCACACAATACACAATTGCAAAAATGTGCTAGATTTAAGCCGCAAATCTTCCATCGTCTCCATATATAGAAGCATCAGAGTTGGCTATGTTGGGCCGATCAATTTAAAATTAGGCAATGGGCGCTGCAGTAAAGAAGGTTTTTCCTTAAAATATCTAATGATTGTGGGACAATTTTTTTTAGAAACTGGTAGACAAATAAATGCTTAAACTCACCAACAACAGAAAGAAGCAGTCGAAAATTGCCTAACTAGGAATCGGGTTGAATTTTATCTCCCCGGGAAACCCCGTTTCTAGTATTATGGGAAGCAGACTCTACAAATAAACTGACCAAGACCCAGATGCAAAAGTCAAACCATAAGTCTCGGCTTAAATACTTTGCCAGGATCTTTGGAAGACAATATCCAAATGATCTTTTGTTGTCGAAAGTTACAGTGTAGAAAAGGTATTGAAATGATTTGGTTATTCTGGGTCAAGCCACATTAAATAGCGGTATCACAACAAATTTTGAGGCGGAGCGGTTTATACAAATTTGAATTTTCCTAAAACAAAAGTCTAATATTACCATTGGTGATTAGTGCTACTTCAATTACGACCACGAAAGTAACGTATTTTTTCACAGTTGCAACCCGTCTAGAAAGTTCTTAAATCTTTGAAATAAAAAGTTCTTATATCTTTGATTTCCAACTTTTTTGAAAGTCAAAAATTAATTTGTTGATTGAAGCCAGGAAGGGCCTGCATTTTAATTTTCTCACCCAATTTAGGCTCAGTGAAAATGTTTCAATCTTACAAGGAACAAAACTGTGGACTTCACTATTGTGGTCAATAGATGTGATAGAATAGATTGTAGTCAATCCAGCAATTTTGTAAAAAAAAAATTTACGGCTGATATTAAAACCATTTACCACCTAGCTAATAACGTTGAGATAATCAAAATCAATCCTTAAGAATTGATCCTGTGTATTCAAAAACTTAACGAAAGTTTTGTTAAATGAGCAAATATACGTATGTGGAACAGCTCGTCAAGAGAGTAAAGGTATTCCAAGTGATTTTACGATTACCAATAAAAATTGAAAGAGGAGAATATGATTGGAAGATAAGTAAAGATGGGATTTTAGCATTTCACTAGGTTATTAATCAACGACATGTATCGACTGGATTGTATAAGGCCAACTGAAATTTTCAAAAATAAAATGGCACTGAGTGTTAAATAGTTGAAAATTTGTGGCATCGTCGATTTGGAAACATTTATGACAACAATTTGGAAACGGTTTGTGCCACTGTAATTGCAAATTGAAGAAAAGAGAACAATAAAAACTGATTTTTGTCAATTTAAAGGCCAAATCGCGCTTCATTTAGAATAATTGTACTCACATTTGCTCGATTTGGTTCAATTCGACGTCTGTGTTCCGCTGCAACTGCTTCTACAGCTTAAGTATGCCATTTATGTCATTTATAAAAAAGTTGCCGAAGTCTATGGTGTACCACAAGTTTTGCTGTCTACTGGATTTTCACCAAATTATTTAGTTTATGGACAACATAAAATAATGCATTGGTTAATGTATGAATTACTGGACCGATTAAATCCATTGAATAACCATACTGTTGAGATATTCAGGCGACTCGTTCGTCAAGTTATAATCTTCGCAGTGGATCGAAAATATTCATTCCTCGTCAGACAGTATATAAACTCAATTTTGTTCATTAAGATTTTACCAAACGCATGGACATAGTAATCTCCGAAGTCATTAATGAGACTGGTAAAATATTTGAAATATAAATATAAGATGAGAGTGGTCATCGAACGGTGGCTAATTATTTCTATCTATTTTTATTCACCAACAAGACAAATTCGAACATCGAGAATCTTTCACAATCGTGTCACTTGTTGAACTAAAAATTAAACCTGCATATAATTTATCCGGTCTGGAACATTATTGAAAATGTGCAGTTGGTGTTTCTATACTGTGATAACATATTCATTTATAAGTATTATTTAAGACCATTGCATTGAGATATACATTTAAGCAGTGTTTGAAAAGTTGACATCTTTCTCTCCGAGATGCAAAATATTTATATTTATGAATTAGAACATCTTCATTAATCTGAATTTACAGATCCAAACTTTCACACACCAGCAAAGATGTAGATATTTTAATTGGGCCTGGCCAGTTATTCAATATATAAGACCACATCGTGTCATACTAGCCAAGGAGTCGTTGAATTTAAACAAGCATTTAATGCGGGGTTTAATTTGACTAAATCAAGTAAAAATTGTCTGGCATAATTTGATCTTGAGTTTAAAACTTTAAATATCGCCAGAACAAAGCTGTTTTTAGCGTTCTTTAAGTTTGACTTTCTGTATTCCTGTGTCATGGTAAGAATGTTATTTCTTACAGTTTTGTAAAATTTACTGATTGCGGTCTAAATTTGAAGCGATTTTGTTTGCCTTAATCTACTTTTCAAACTAAACTTTTAAAATTGTTCAAGCTTCCTATATTGCCTCATATATGGTAGCTAAAAAGTATATTTTCAAGGTAAGTTTTCGGTACTTCACAAAAAGTATAAAATAACTATAATACTTTTTGGTTTAGTTTAGTTTCAAGGCCACACTAAGTGACTTTTCTAGTTCTTCCTTTAACTATATATAGCATGAACTAACTCGTTATAATTTAGTTTAGTTAGTTTAGCCGATTAAGGCACACAGCATTAGGGTTACTTTGAAATCAATTGATTTATGCACCATAGATGCATATGCATCTATACGCATATGCCAAAAAATACAATATTTCCATTAGTTTCCCTTTAGGAAATTCGAACCATCGACTTATTACAGTGGACTTTCTAACGTCGAGGTCATGACAAGTAAATGTTTCTATACTAAACTTCGATTGTAGCTCTGTAAAAATGCGGACTGTTATGAAATCGACTGTCATTCTCACAGGGATGGAACAATTCATTCCCCCAGTCTCTCAAAGCCAAAAAAAACAGGTAATGCTTTGCATAATCACGACTGCAAAACATCAACAAAAAAAACGATAATTTAGCTGCATTTAAGGCATTATATTTTTCATATAAAAAATATAACGAAATAAGGTTAAAGAAGAGTAACAGCAAATCTGGATTATAACAATCTTTTGGTCCTTTGCTCGTAAAGTTGAAAAAACTTCTTGGAAAGTAGGAAGTAGGCCAATCTCCTCGCCCAAAAATTTGCTGCAAACTCTAATTTAGGTGATTCTATATTAACACTCCCATTATCTCTCTATCCAGCTCGTCGATGCTCTGCATTAGATTCAGGATCAGAGTTGTCGCTAAAGTTATTGCAAATATTAACATAAACAAGTCAGCCGGTCCAGATGGTATTTCCCTATTTGTTCTCAAATATTGTTGTAAACTCTAGCCAAAGCCAATATCATGTTTGTTCCACCGATGTTTGAATTTTTCTATATAATTTCCAGTTGACGAAATATTTGGAAAATAACCTTCTAATTTTATGGATTGAGAATTTTCTTCTTTGTCACAAAATCATCAAGGATTTGTTTTTCTCCGACATTGTTTCTAATTTTTATCAATGACTTTCTATCATCATTTCTCAATTCAATGTACTTTTGTGAAGGTCACATGCCACTAAAAAGTATTTAAATTGTTCCGGATATAGAAAAACCACTCCTGAACTTGCAAATGCTTTGAAACTAGCATAACGAGGTATTATTCTGCAATCAGTCAACCTCCTAGTAGCAAAAAATAATATTACACCTTTCAAGCCTGTTAGTTTACTACTCTAAGAGTTGTGTGGGTCGTAGCTTTCAAAAATGTTCAAAAATTATGTGCTGTACTATACCGAGAGAAACAGAAACTGTTTCCACAAGTATTAGGATACATTTTTAAATCACGTGCCACTGACAGTTTTATTATCAAAAAATGTTATAGAACCTGCTTTACCAATGTTAGTTCACTAACATAATCGAAGGGGTCATCGAATGTCTGGGAGATACAATTATATTAGATTTTAAAAATACTATAGTAATTTTTTTAAATATAGTATACTACTTCTTAACAAATATTGTGCATTGTTTTTCTGGAAAATTATGAATTGAGGGATAAAATAGTTTTACAACTAACTCTACCTCTAGCATAATTTATTCAGTCAAAAAATATCCGTCTAGATCAGCGTTTCGACAGATAGTTAACTTTACCTTTTTTATTTTTCGCTCTATCGATACTAGAGACATCTGATTTAAATAAAGTCAAAGTTGAATTATTGACGATAACCAACTTCTTACAGTAGACACGGACTATATAGTAAATATTTATTTTCGTTACCGCAGTTAAAATTGTATCCGTACAATGAGTTGCAATTTTTTAATATTATTTCCGCATAAATGCGCTTATTTACTTTTGGCCTAGAAATCATCAACATCATCATCTTCGTATAATATTTTAATCAATTCTTGATATTTCTCATCAGTCACTAACATATCATCAATCACATCACCCGAGACAATATAAGAAAACCGTACAATTGTTTGAGACGGATAAAGATTTTTTTTTGTAAATATTTCCCCGATCCGTATACGGATGTATGAGGATACGAAATGTATACGTAATATTTATGTATATAGAATGATGCTTTATCTTTATATCGGCATAGATACGAAACATTCATCTCTTAATGTATACAAAAAAAAAGTTAGATAATGATTATACATAGCGTGTGTATCTTACCTTTCTGGAAATTTAATTTTCCCAGTGACAAGTATGAATGTTTTCTATACACAAAATCTATATAACTATACACGTTATAAATTATAATGGCCTTAAGGATTTTATAGTTGGATGAAAAATGTATACTTGTTGTTGTTGTTATAATTGTGTTTATTTGGAGTGTGAAAAATTCTGATTTGAATTTGAATTTAGTTTTTGTATATATGAATCAGTACGTGAATAAATTTACAAAGCTGATGACGATACAGTGACTTTGAAGTTTGCAGTTTTTTATATACAAATATTTTAAAATGTTTATGTAAATTAAAATATAATCATTTTAGGTAATGTGACATATTCACATGAAATGTGGAAAATGCTTTCGAAGAGCCAAGCAAGCTTACCATCGACTGTTTTAGATTTTCATAATAATATAGGTTTCAAATACTTAGTTTAATCATATATTTTTTAAGCTTTTGAGCAATCATCTTTATTAGCTAAACATTTTTTGGATCACAAAGATTGCAAAAATGTAAAATAACTTATCCAAAGTAGCTCCAAAAAAGAGATAACACTATCAAAGCATCACATTATCAAAATCCGTTGTGGCCTCTCGTTATGGATTACAGTAATTTTAATAAACTACTTATGTAATATTGAAAGCTAAATCCTCATGTGCGAACAACTGGTTTGAAAATGTGGGTCTCAGAGCAAAACAAATGGCTCTGTTTTTCACAAAACCCGAACATATTAGAGCGGATTGAACGTCAAACTAACCACCCATCTTCATAAAATTATTTATTTTATGTAACTCCTCAGAGGCCTCAGATACCTACCTCGGTTTCATTATAATAATCACCTCGGAAATTGAACACGTACCACACTATAAAAAATGGAAACATGGACTGCCTTAAGTCTGCGATAGCCTGAGGATCTCCCAAAACATAAGTCAAGGGTATATAGTTACTCACTCGACATAATGGTTCTTCAAGAGGTATTCAATAACATCATTAATGGTTACACTCTCTATAAGGATCGCGATCATGTACTTGTCATTTTCAAATATAAGTGTAAACTATCATCAACTTGTAACGGACAAGCAAATAAAATCGAACTCTGGAATATCGACGCGTTTAAACATCCTGATTCACAGAATAGCTACCACAGAGCTAAGAATATCGAACCCGCTCTGAAGATCCATTCAATATCTAGGAGTGAGGACAAATGTTATAATCAGCCTTTACATCTGTATAGAACAAACGACCTTCCAGAGCTTTTTGCAAATAAACAGAAACTGTATGAAATGTGACCTACGTAGTAAACACTCGTAACAGCCAAATGGAAAATTTACATGCTGAAAAGAAACCAGAAAATTTCTTCGACAAAATAATTTCGAATCAATGACGAGCTGCAAAAAACATCGACGAACATAAGTTAAACGGAAACTACAAAGAGTCGATGTCTTTTAATTTGTTCCAATAGTTTTCTATCGATAGCTGAAATAACGATAGTTTTCCAAAACTATTGATCATTGGAGGAACACTGGTTCTAATTTAAAAAAGGAGACCATGCTCTTAACGAATATGGAAATGCAATGAAACCGCATGCCTTCCTCTTAAAATCAAGCAACACCACTGATTTATGTAAATTTCAGCTGTGTAACATTTAATGCACGTAAACACTCAACATTAAAAAATTCATCAAGCTTACCTTTCAATGTAAAAAAAAAAATCAATACATGATTGAACAGAGTATAAATGTAGGTTTATTGTCTTTGTGCTTTTCTTACAAACCACCCTCTCCCAAAGCTTCATAAGTATGTGAATGCAATCAATGTTTTTTTTTAAATAGTACATACACGAACAACCATCAATTATTTATTTAGATGTTGCTCTACTTATGCTGTAAGAAAAATTCCAAATCATAAATAATCCAACCAAAATTATATACTGTACGCAAAGTAGATTTTCTTATTTATTTTTTATAAATTCACTCGTCTCGTACACTTTACAGTCCTATATAAATACACCGAATAACTGGAAAAGGCGCCAGACATTAACATTCAATTCAACGATCAAACTAAGAAGAACCATAAGTATAAAAAAAATTAAAATTACATTTTTTGAGCTTAAAATTAAAATTTTCTAAAAAATTAAAAACGTAAAAAAAGCTTTGGTGATTAATCGTATGCGATTGGAATGGTGAAATATTCACCGTATACTTTGTTATGCCGTGTTTACATTTGTAATGAGAGGACGATACATTTTTATTAACCGTGTCTTTTGCATTAATAGTAATATTTAATTTAATGGAGGGTGATTTAATTAAAAAAATTAAAAATTAGCTGTGTTCACTTCTTACTGAGCTTAACCATTTGTTATGAACTGTAAACTCTGTAAAACCGGGAAAGCTTTAAATTATTTGTTGTTCTTGCATGTAATATTTTAGTTCTAAGGCCCCGTCCGATTTCCATAATAATTATGATCTTTGTAATAATTTTGACGTAATTGAAATAATTGTCTCTTCCATAATTTATAATGAGCCCGTCTCGTCTTCGGCGCATATCAGCCGCATACGAACCAATCAAATCAACACATCTAAACCATGTGACAAGATTTACCAATTGTTTGGGGAAAAAAACATGTAAAAACAGTGTAAAAACTTTTTTTACTCGTTGTTTACTTTGTTTTTATTCTATACAATTTTTTTGTTTTTTATTTTATTTATTTTTTGTTTTAAACGAGTGATTTGAATGGAAAATCTTGTCACATGGTTTAGATGTGTTGATTTGATTGGTTGGTATGCGGCTGATATGCACCGCGCACAAGACGCATACGTGCAGCCGCCTTTAGAAAACAAAAATAAATCTAACCTAAAGTTGGAAACCCAAATTATGTATAAAGCTCATATTTTGAAATCTTATTACTTTTAAAAATTCGTTAAGCTTAAAAAAGTTTATAAAAAGCTTTCGGAATATGAAGTATAAATTATCGAATTGTTGAAAGCTTAAGAAATATTGATCTACTTTCTATACATTTTGTTCATTTTATAAAGTTCAAATGACAATTGAAAACCATTACGAAAATGGCTAACTTCTGGAAATAGTTAAAAAAAGCTCACATACATTTTAAATTATCAACCAATTGAGACTTTGTCTAAACTTATGGTTTTTAAAAAAATGTCTTTAACTACTTTTTTTGCACGTTTTATTTTTTTAATTCAAAAAGCTTCTGGAATTTGAAAAAAGCTTTCTAACAGGAAATAGTATCATCTCCTGATTATTGCAAATAAAACTTTGTAATTTAACGTTTATTTTACTAAAGTCACTCAAACCCATTTTAAAACGTTAACATTAATATAAAAGCTAGCTACAATTATTTAAAGTTTAAACAATAGTCTAACCCTTTTGAGATAACATTAGGCGTGCATTAGGAGGTCGCCCCTCTTTTTCTATCTTTCGCCCCTCTTTTTCAATCTTGCACTATGCATGCTAAAGAAACGCCATATTGAGACACAAAACTTGTGGTTTTGTGGTTTAAATAATTCTAATCCAATTCTTGGCTATGTCAAAGGCCTATATTAAATAGTTTTGCTTGCTGAAAACCCGAACAACGTCATTAATAATCTTAAACCACTAGACCCAAATGCCAGACGACTCGGATTAAAAACCAATATAAACAAGACTAAGTTCTTAACGACATTTAGGAGCTTTTCAGGGCTAATTTTGAAACTGATGACCGACTAGAGCTACATGGAATTAAATACCTCGAGTCGACTATGACCTTCAAAAATATTTTACGTGAAAGTAGCAAGGAATGAGGACATTTTCACCTTTGAATGGTCCTGTCAAGATTATTGCTTCTACGAAGTTGTTTATTAATATTTTTACTGCAAGCCTCATGCCGTTCCAAAGCTTTGGCTGGTTGATATTTCGCAACATGATAGTTGACAAGGCGAATTACAATTGCAGTACGTGCAGTGGCATCTCTGGCAGATCGAGTGAATACAAAAATTCTGATTTTTCCACGTAAACCTCGCAATGATCGATCAAGAGCCTCGGGCGATTTTTGTGTGCCATTGTTCATTCATCCCAAATAATAACTTTGCATTTCTGCAATACTTTTCCCGCACTGGATGCTTTAGAAATGTTGCACATGATATCCATCACCGATTTCAGCTTTTGTCTGAAAACATGTACTGTGATATCTGAATAGGTCTGGACGCTGGCAATTACGAACATATACGCAAGTGCATCTTGAGTGTAATCTTGCATTTGACGTGGATTGCGTGTATATGAAGATGACAAAATCGTTAGTCTTCCAACGATAATTGTATTGCCGTCATACATAACTGCATCTCGCAAATTAACGTTCTCTCTCGGATTTATCATCTTAACGTTGAAGTGGTATCCATCGGCACAGTTCCAAAAATGATTGGATTTTGCAGTGCATTATAGCATCGATGAGTTTCTCAGATGAAGAACAATATCTCTAGATTGGAATTGATTTCCGACTATAACACTTGCCACTTTATCTAGTCTTCCCACTGATGGCGCATACAAGCACATGAATTCACGGAATAAGAGCTCGGAAGTTTTGGTTTGTAAACCAAGATCCAAAAGAAATAGGTCCCATTGAAGATGAGAATTTGGAAAACTCATTAACCATGACATGTAATCGTTCAGTGTGCAGTAATTTTGCGGATGAAATAGATTAAATGGCAAGTCGATTGCAAAATATCCCATTATAGTACGGGAATCAGCAAGAATACGTAGACTGTAAATTTAAATCAGAAGTAAATCTCCTAAACAGAGGCGTCTATCCATCAAGAGGAAAATTACTAATTTTTTTCCATTTTTGATACCAACAATATTTTAAGTGTAAGTGGTAGACTGACAAATGCACCAGACCAGTATGATACCAAACATACCACCATTTTGCCGGGAGACCACCCAACAGTCGAGAAAATGGTTACTTATCTACACATTAAGCTACTCCATGCTGGACCATCTCAACTTTTGCATCACTTAAGGTGACGATTTCAAATACTACGAGGAAGAGCCTTGATGAAGAAAGTCATTCACAATAAAGTGTCATCGGCAAAAAATTAAAGCATTGACCATATTTAATGCTATAAAAGAGATATCCAAAGACATTTATTCTGATAACGCTACCAACTTTGTCGGAGCTAAAAACCAATTAAATGCGAAGGATGAATTATTAAATTCAACCGATGGTGCTAATGCGATACAAAATTGGTCAACATCACAAGGTACCAAGTGGCATTTTATACCTCTAGCAGCACCAACGTTTGGAGGTTTGTGGGAAGCAGTAGTGAAATCAACCAAATTTCACCTTCGACGAGTTATTTGGGACACCATCCTCAATTATGAAGAACTTATCGTCCTCAAACAGGGCGAAGCCGTATTGAATTCGCGACCACTATGTAGAGATGACGATTCAGTGGATCCTCTTACACCACCCTATTTTTTAATAGGCCACGTACTGACATTGATACTTCAACCAAATCTGATTGAAACACAACTCAACCGACTATCTCGTAGCAGATGCTTCAGATGATGATTCAAAATTTCTGGCGACGGTGTCACAATGAATATTTGTCATCACATAACAAATTATCACAACAGACTCAAGTCGAAGGACATCCATTTTATTAAAATTCCAACCTCCAGTCGCATTACCCTTTAATTTAACACCAACAACATAATGAAGTAATAGGAATACAAAATCATGAGAGTAGAGGTTACAAATTGTTTGTACAAACCAAAGTAAAATGGAAGGGGTGAATAAATAGGACATCAAAATTTAAACGGAAAATATAAGAGAATTCACTCATCATCGCATCTAAATTAAATAATGAAAATCTTGAGTTAATTTTTTCAAATCACTGAACTGAAAGTTTTATTTATTTTACTTAATGTAATATGATTTCAAATTATGTAATCTACTCTGGTTTGCATAAACGTGGAATTTAATTGTTGACTACAGAGTTGGATTTAGGCTGTTTATAAAAATGTTAAATGGATGATCTCAAAAATGTACGCTCCAATTTGGATTCGGATTATTTCTAAAATTAAAAAAATGGTTTCATGATTTATGCCTTTGACAGTTTAATATGCATCAAGTTATTTTAAAAATAGTGTGATCCCAGGTTTTTGTTAGCCAGATTTAAAAATCCTCCAAATAGAACTCATATTATTAACAGAGGCCCAAGAAACTGAGTGTAAACAGATTAGTAAATACTAATGGTTCTTTCAACAGTGCCGTTCCTCTGCCTAAAGAATTTTATAGTTGATATGACGGATAGGAACTATGGCAATTAAATACTATGGGTAAAAACTGAGTATATACTACGTTAATCATAGTTGTGAAACAAAAGAAAACCCTAATTAAAATTTTATAGAATCTAATTTTGAATGATTATTCATTCATATACACTTGTTTAATGAAGTTAAGCATTTTTTTTAAACATTAGAAATTAAATACATACATAATAAACCGCTGCCATACCATCTTACCACCTACCCCAGAAACTTTATGAATGTATATACGAAAAATTTATCACATTATAAAATATTTAAATATTATATAAATATAAAGTTCTATTACACGTTTTTTCAATTAATTAAAAACTATCAAAGACTTTAAAATGGGGAAAAAATAAACGACTGTAAATGTGTGTGTGTTCGCTCGTATAAGGAAAGGTTGATAATTTTCCATAAAATAATCATAAAAATTTACTGAGGTATATAGTTTTTAATGCCTACCTACGCACAATATCAAGAAAATATATGGTAGACTTTAATTACAGGGTGGAAAATGGGATTTTTTCTATTTTTTTTTCTATTAATATTCTAGTGAGAATTTAACTAACCATGCCAAAGAACGAATAAGTTTTTACCTCGATTATATTTTATTTTGAAAGCGTATAACGATGATGTTTAATGGGTTTCCAGAATATGGATTTAAAAAAAAATTTTAAGGATTTGTCAACCCATGAAGTTTCTATTTTTCAATACAATGAAAATCATATTCGAATATAAAAATATGTTGGAATTACTCTAGGATTAATCATGTTGGTCAATACCTTTTTCAGCATAAATAGTTTCGAAAAAGGTGAATTCATCACTCAATTCGCGGTTGGCGCGGCTTAAATCTTATATTTGGTGACCCCGATGTTCGTTTTTATGGCCAATAATTAAATCACGTGATTTAAATTATCACGTGACGCATAGCGCTAAACATATTTTTGATGTACAATATATAAATATATATATATATATATATATATATATATATATATATATATATATATATATATATATATATATATATACACATATATATATATATATATATATATATATATATATATATATATATATATATATATATATATATATATATATATATATATATATATATATATATATATATATATATATATATATATAGGGTGGCTGAGATCAAATGTTACTGACTTCATTCTGCTGTCATTTGTGTAGTTGTCATTTTCGCGCGTCAATTTTTTGACAGATTGAAGTTTGGTTAGTTGTTTACATGTGGTCAACAAATAATTGTTCTAAATTAATATCTTAATAAAAAAATCGTAATGGAATTCAAACGCAATAGTGTAATTGCACTGTATTTGGGTGGAAATTTGCAAACAGCAATAGTTCGTCAGCTCCAGCATTTGAATGTGAATAAAATGTTTGTGTATCGAACCATAACTCGATACAACGAAACTGGTAGCATCGCTAAACGCAACAGAGGCGGTCCTAAAAAGACAGCAACATCAAAAGAAATGATACGAAAGATCAAGAAACGAATCCAACAAAATCCTCGTCAAAGAGCCAATCAATTAGCCGCACGTCTACATGTTTCACGATACAGCATTGAAACCATATTGATGAAAAATGAACTACACTTGAAGCCCTACAAGATACAAAAAATCAAGATCTTACGGAGGCACAAAAAAAAGATAGGCTTGAAAGAATACGAGCATTGAAGGCCTTGGCCGAACGAGATGAGATTCCAAAAATTGTCTTTTCTGATGAGAAAATTTTCACCATTCAACAGTTTGTGAATAAACAAAATGATCGTGTTTGGTTAGAGCATAAGTCCAACGATAATTTGGACATAAGAGTTGCCATGCGCAAGCAATCACCAGCTTATGTTATGGTTTGGGCTGCAGTTACTGCAGATGGACGCACTCCTCTGGTTTTCATCGAACATGGAGTCAAGGTAAACCAAGAGGTGTACCGCCAAAAGATCCTAAACGATGCTTTGCTACCTTGGGCACGTAAACACTTTGGTACGAACCGTTGGACATTCCAACAGGACTCGGCACCGTCACACAAAGCTCGAGCGACACAGCAATTTTTACAAAATTGCGTTCCGCGGCTGATTTCGTCAAAAGAATGGCCACCATATTCACCAGACATGAATCCCGTGGATTTCTCCATATGGTCCATTTTGAAGAGTAAGGTGTCAACTAAAAAATACGAAAGTGTTGATGCATTGAAGTCAGCTCTTGTTCGAGAATGGAATAAAATTCCGCATGCCCACGTTCGGTCAGCATGCAATGCTTTCTATGGAAGACTGAATCAAATAATCAGAGCCAAAGGAGGTCATATCGAGCAGTAATATGTTTTTCATAAAATGTAATATGTTTTCAACATATTCCACGAAATTTCAATAAAAAATAATCAAAATTAAAAAAATTACAGCGTTTTTATTTTGTAACACTTGGTTTCAGCCACCCTGTATATATATATATATATATATATATATATATATATATATATATATATATATATATATATATATATATATATATATTAAGTTGTGGGTTACGATACCGGAATGCTGGTTCAAGACGATCGAGATATTGTTAGACGTCTACAAAAAAAATCACGAGCGATAAGCAAAAGTTCACACAAGCTATCAGTTGTTTATCGCCCCATCAAGCGGTGCTGATCGGCGACGTCTTGCAAGAAGCTCCTGCAATCGACAGGTACACATACCTAAACAAAAAAAATTATGTTTGAGAAAACAGAGATGAGCGACCTACAATAATAATAAATAATACTAAAATACTATTACGGAATTCCATGTGAATTGTCGATTGGGTATTATGTTAAATGACGCTTGTTTTAGGTTATTTTACATGCAAAATGTTTCTTATTTCAGTTGAATAAGTTTTTTCTTTTTTTTTTTTTTTTTTTTTTAGATTAACACATTGCCTAGAGATAATTCCCTTAATGGCTTACGCCACGGCAACATGGTGGGTTAAAACCCTTTATTACAATTAATTTAAAGACTGAATGAATGTAATTTACAATAAACATTACATTCATCACGTATGTAGCCGGTTTCAATTTATTTTCTCAGATTTCTGTAAAAGAAATCTGAGAAAATAAATTCTTGCGTTTCTCATAGTTATTTTGGGGGATTCCCAATTGAAAAGTGTCAAAATAAAATTAATTTGGTTTTGATGTGACAAAAAAACATTTTTGGGAGTTTTCTTCATTTATAATAATTTTAAATTTATTATAACAGATATATTTACAAACATTTTGGTTTAAACAATATTATAGTTAATTTAATATTGAAATTTTTATGGAACTGAAAATGGAAAAATCTATTTTTGAAGAAAAACCATGTGAGAAAAATTCTGTTTGATGTGACAAGAAAGGCCAAGTGGGAAAATGTAAACAGTGTAAAAATATTATAAATACGCAAGGTAGAAGTACAAGTTGGTTACGTACTCATCTCAAAAATGAACACAAAATTAATTTATCTAAAAGGAATGCAACTGGTTCCGCTGTTTCTGAAACTTAAATTATTTCAAAGAGTTCGTCTTCAATTACCAAATTACCAATTATTTCACTGTAACAGACATTGAGACATTGCCTGCAATTGTAGCTCGTATGACAGCAACATATGGATTGGCTTTCAATATAATCAGCACTTCAACAGTCGTCAGAAAAGGAATAATTTCTCGAGGGTTTACCAACATATTAACATCCGGAAACACTATAAGAAAAATTGTGGTGGACTACAGCAAGGAGATTCGTGAACGAATGACTAAGGACTTTTTGTCAAGAATTATTCAGAGCCAAAGATTCAGTCTTACATTTGATGAATGGACGTCCAATAAAAATAGGCGATATTTAAATATTAATGTCCATACCTGATGCAAACGCTTTTGGAATCTTGGACTACCTCGAGTTCATGGTTCATTACCAGCAGAGAAAAGTGTTGAGCTTGTAGAGAAAAAATTAAAAGAAAATAGTCTTTCCTTATAGATACAAATATTGTTAGCAATACCACAGAAGGAACATTAGTCATGACTAAGGTAGGTAGACTAGTTTTAAAGCTAACCAACTGCTGTTAAGTGCTGTACAAGCATAAAGAAATACAGAATCAAGATTGAAAAAATAAGATACTTTAAGTGATTTAGAAGATTGAGATTGTGACGAAGACTTTACGATTCCAATTTAATAACTCACTGGAGCTATTGCACCATTAATTGGCAAAATCACAAAACTCGTGAAGCTATTTTGTGGCTCGCCTACGAAAAATGATAAAAAGGAAGAATTTGGGAAGGAACTATAATTCATTCTAGATGCAAAACCGCGCTGGAACAATTTGCTTTTAATGCTTGAGCGATTTTTTCAGTTAAAACATTGTATTGAGAAAGTACTTATTGATTTAAATTTAAATGCTGAATTTTGAATAACTGAGTATGAATTTTTTGTTTTGAACAATTATTTCAGTTTTACTTCCAGTTAAGTTAACTGTCGAAGCCTGTTGCCGCCAAGATTCTAGTCGATTAAGTGCAAATGCTGCGATGAAATTCGAGTTCAAGGAATTAACGAACAAGAATTGCGCGCTAAGTAAAGAACCAAAAGCAGAACTAGAACTTGGTATATGTAAAAGGTAAACTGAATTAACCAGTTTTCTGAATTAACCAAGATGAGACCGACGACGTAAAATTGAAAAATAAAATATCTAAATTGACAACAATAAAAATAATTGCCAATTTATTGGAACGATTATATTTTAAATAAAATCTACAACAGTTACAAGCCGAAAATTCAGAAATTAAAAATATTGTTGCCTCGAACGCTGCTGTATAGGCGCCGTGTAGCAACACTCAAATAATAGCGACTGAGAGCCGCTGGGATTATTTTCAAAGAAATTTCTAACTACCAAGCGTTAAAACATTTTCAATATTATGTCGAAGGTCTTACAGTATACACCGACCACAAACCACCCACTAGATGGATTCAATACAATGCTGAGTGCAACCAGCGATTCACTCGCAACTTGGATTTTGTGTCCCAGTTTACGACGGACATACTACACACCCAAGGCAAGGATAACGTGGTTGCCGATACACTGTCTCAAGACATATTGATAACAAGAGCATATAAAGGTAATTCAACCATTGTGGTCATACGATCTGACTACATAACCAATAGATGGAGCCGATGTTACTTGATACCAATATCTACAAAGCATTAGAAAATAATACTCTACATCCATACAACGGAATCACGGTATAATGGCAAAACTGGCCAATCTAAAATTCATAAACCAAACACTGGTTACCGGTCAATCGTTAATTTAATTGGAACACCCTTGTATGCCTTGGATGCCTTTCTTGTCAGAATTTTGCAAAAAAACGTAGAAAACTCTGATAGAGCAGGAAAAAGTTGCTTGGGCAGTTCAAATTTAGGCACTTCACATCGCAACACTTTTAAATCCATCTTAACAAATTCGTAGCAATCTGTTTTGAGCATCATTTTGATACACAAAAACATATGACTGTCATTGATGTTCAATATGTTTGTTTTTTGTTTTTATTTTCGCTGATGTTTGACATTTTGTTTTTTAGGTCATATTGTTGTCTCTGTCTTTTTCGGTATTTAAATTTTTCTTTTCTTTTTCATTTTTCTTTTGTTTCTCTTTTTTTAAATTATGCAACGTCATTATCGTCATTATAGTATGCTACGTAGTTGACTGCAAACGTAAGAAAAAAGCTGGAATTTTAATGCTTTTATCAAATAATATTTAAAAAAAATGTTTTGTGCGATTGAATTTAATTAAGTTAAATCATAGATTAAGATACAAAAAGATGTTCCAATTAGAACAAAAAATAAAAGTAAGTGACGGATACCAGAGGATATGCTATACCATATACCAGCGGAAATGCTGACGGTTACCACTAGTTTGAATAAAATTTTAAAAGCATTTTGTGAGTGAACATAGTTTAACTAAACTATCGATACCATTTTTGTTTCATGATGCATTTTTATTTTCTGTAGCAAGTTAATATATATTTTTGATAATAAATCGAAATTGAGGCCGCGGAATCAATTAAGTTTTATAATTTTTATTTTAATAACATAAATTTAATTTACATGGAAGAAGTTTATCTGGCTTATTTTAACGGAAAATTTAGTTATAATATCATCTATATTCAAATTGTTAACCACGTAATATTCTATTGATGTTAAAGCGAAATTTTTAAGTCCTTCCACTTTTGACCTTTATTTTCTTTTTAAAGACTAAAAGTTCCTGCACATTTTTAATTTCATCAAACAAATCAACACAAATTATTTCAAGTTCACTTCTTTGTTCGTCTGAAATTTTCAAGTGTAGGTCTGCAGATTGGCAGTAACGACTCATTTGATTATTTTCCAGTGTCGTAAATGAATCCAAACATAAATACAGTTTAAAAATAAATTTTTCCAATATATTACCTTAAAGGTTTTATGGATTCAATTCGACCAGACCATCATGTTTAACTTAAAAGGTTTTACATGAAAATTTGACATTTCTTTTTTTTATAACAGACCATCTTTTGGTTGAACTGGAAAAATACGTTTATTTCTTATACTAAGTAAAAAAAAAAATTTGCTTCCTCGTGTCATATAGAAGTGGAGTCATTAATAATTTTAAAAAATGAGCAGAACATGGTAAAAAAGGCTTTTGGATTTAAATTTAAATTTTTTTTTGCAAGTCTCTGAGCTTTTTTTCAACTTAGCTTTTAAATTTTGCAAGTCATTGAGCTTTTCTTGAATGTTCGCAATTAGATTTTCGAATCAACTGCGATTGATTGGATAGGTTTCTTTTTGTTGGAGATAATTATTGAAAATATATAGTCAAATAAGCCAATCTGGGAGTATCTTTTCTCAATTCGACAGACGTCGAGAAATCATAATTTATAAATTCGGAAATACTTTGATACTTTGATACCTGATTTGGTTTTTTTCATTAAAAAAGACATTCAAAGGATTTCCGAATCGGAATTTTCTTTTGCAATATTTCCTTGCGTTAAAATTTCATTACAATTATCTTCACTTTCGTCACTATACATACAGATAGATGTGTATGAGCATCTTCCAACTTATTGGCATAGGTAATAAAATTATTTCTTTCATAATTATGTTGAATTGTTAAATTAGCGATATTTTGTACATTATCCTCAAAGTATTGGGATGTGCACTTCCCAACTGCTGGATGAAGCTGAATCAGTTGGTAAAATTTTTTCTCCGGCTTTTACTTTGGCTATTTTCTTTTTTTATACTGAGCCTCCCGTTAATCGATTGGTAAAAAATAATTGGGTTTTGGCCACCTTTTTATGTCGGCCGCCTGTGCGGTGCACACATTGCGTTTAAACTCTCAAGTCTTTCCAAAAGCAGTTCTGCAAGCCGGTTTTTGGTGTCATTATCGAAAATTTTTAATTTGAATCATGGCCCCAGTTTTTTTATACTTAATTGATATTTTTTTAAAGTAAACACTCTGCATAAACCATATAAACTATCTATTCAGTCAGGTTCAGCGATAAACAGTCTATTTGTGTATTTATACAAGTAGACATGGTAGTAATGGAGAGACTTGGTGCAAATGACTTGTTGATCTAATTAAACGATTCTTACCATCCATTGTTCTCGAAATCAATAAAGCTGTTGATCAAACCTGCAATGTCCTGCATGGGTGTGAATGGTAAACCATAGTGAATGGAAAGTTCGTATGAAATGTGCAGGCATTGCAGAGTTCTCTTCCAATTAGCAAGTACTCTAGTTTGTGACATTTTTTGTGCACCTAATTCTGATATTAACAGTTTTCAATATCTAGGATCATTTGCTCTCTAGCAATACAAAATCCGAAAGTTTAGAGAGCTTAGCCCCAAAAAATGGGTAGCCGGCCAATATGATACTACTTCTCGCTCGGATTAGAAAACTTGGCTTTTTATAACTGCTTAGAATATGCAGAATGAAGCATGAAAAGTAGGCTGGGGATCTATAATCGATTGGAATTTTACAATTTTCAATATAAAGTTTACTTTGTGCCTGAAAATGGTTTTATGATTGGAATGATTATTTGTTTTCTTAAACCATCACTTAAAGTATTTTTGTTTTAAATAAAATGAAACATATTCCTCCCTTGAAACATTATTGACAGTCGTGAAAGTAACAGTTAAAGATGTTAATAAATAATATCTACATGGAATTTTCGAAGGAAAAATTAATTATTGTCTATCTTATTTGCAGCTTATTTGCATAAGATATGACTAGAACTATAAAATAAATGTTTCACTTTAAGCTTTAGGCTTTCAATTTTTAAAGAGTAAAACCGAAAAAAATCGCATGCAATCTGTTTTTGATGAATGTGTTAGCTTTAATCTGTGCTTTAATATAATTGACCTATATCCTGATTTTTTAAATATTTAGCGATATATATTTGTCAAAAAACCTCTCAAGTTTTTAAAAAACTTTTACATTTATTGGTCCAAATTTCGGTTGCAACTAAAGTGTTATTAGCAGCTAAACTTAAATTAATTATTTTCAAATTATGCAATCGTCCTGTTTTCACGATTTCGTTTACAATTTACTTTAATTTACGGCGGGATCACCGGTCCTTTTGAACTTACCACATGAAGACGTATTCCTTTGGTCAATAAAATATTCTAATAGACTGGTTACCTGAAATTAAAAAAAAAAGACAAAACGTTAATTCATCACATAATACTGAAAGTAATTTACAGACCAAAACGAATAAATCAAAAGCATTTAGCTGAAAACCTATTAAATTTTAAGTGAACTCTTTTTCTATTTAAAATTAATTTTGAACTTTTCAAACATGCCATAATTAATTAAATTGTGACAATGCTTAAAATCTCTCAAAAGCATTAAACAACGAAATACCCACTGCTTTTATTTTGATTTTTAAAATTTCACACAACAAACAATCCTTCGTCTTATTAATTATCATTGCATTACAACTATATTATAGCAAATGGTGAACATAATACTTAAAAAAAAACTATTATTTAACAGTTATATACAAAGCAACACTTATCAACAATATTCGCATTTACTAAATGAAATAATTGTACAAAGACAAATACAAGAGAATTCATTAAAAAATGTATTCGTCTCGTATAAAATACGAACTAAAAGCGAGCTTTTCACAAAGTTTTGAATAGAAAAGCATAGTATATTTATACTTGCCTTATATATATATATATATATATATATATATATATATATATATATATATATATATATATATATATATATATATATATATATATATATATATATATATATATATATATATATATATATATATATATATATATATATATATATTTATATCTACAGGATGTCTTAATTCAAAAACTTTTGCACAGCAACATTTTTTTCAGTAAAGCTTATTAATCGACCAACTTAATTTAGTCTTATCGTAGACATATTTCGATGGATGGTAAAACGAAAATCAATTGGATTTATTTTCATTAGAATCTAATATTATAATGTTGTATATGAGTTTTTCCCGGAAAATCACCATAACCCATTTGATTGAAACTTATTGGTTTTAATCGTTCTGGTGGTTAAGTTTGCTGGATTAGACCGCTTCTTACATGCTGAGATATAGCATTTGGTACTAGACTTTGTTTATCGGCCGTGCGGTTGGCTACAAGGACTTTCTACATTTTGGATGAAGTGGATTTGACGACTGTTGAATCGGTCCACAGATAAATGATAACTTCCGACAAGTCGAGAACTTCACTTATGTAAAAGTTGAGCTTAGCTATAGTAAGCGAGTACCACTTACTGGAAAGGTGCGACTTTTGATTTGCGGCCAGAAGCCTGATTCTGTGAGAACACAGAATTTTGAATAGTCTTATTGAATCGAATTAATTGATTGATTGATATATGATGGATTTAAAACGTCATGTAATCGCCAAAAATCTAATTTATATACACTTTATTTGATACAAAACTTTAAAATTAATATAAATTAGATTTTAAGAAAATTGGTGAAATATTACAAATCAATTGAATTAACCGTTTTATGACCAATACCAATTAGCCTTATTGAAACGAATTATTTCTTAATTTATAACCATAGACTTTGTAACTTATCAAGTAATCCCAAGTAATTTTGGCCAACCACAAATTTTGCATAAGTAACTTTGTTTGTACTACAAATGAGAAGAGCCATCGTAATGGATCAAATAACTTTATTTAGATAAATTTTGTGTCAGCAAATCAATGATGTTCGATCAATTGGTATTACAGCTACTACCTAATCAAACCTTGTGTTCTACGTATCCAATTTACTTTTAGAAAGTCCATTCCCCTTGTTCACTTTCTACTAATATTGGAGCAGTTGGTAAAATGACATTTGTTACTGAGCTAGAATGACTACAAATGACAATTTCATTTGTCTCTGGCTGAATTATATTCAGGTAGTATTGTGGAAAATTTCACTTTGTAAGGATTTTTATATATAAAGGATTTTTATATATAAAGGTTTTCTTTTCCAACTGAAATCAGAAAAATTTAGAAATTTAAGGATTGCTTTGAAGTGATATGGCAGCTAAATACCACACAAGTCAGTAAACATGAAATTTTTTACATCTAAAGCTGTGCCATCGAAGATCGTACGATGTATCATAAATTTAAATTTGATCGTCTGTAAATGAAATCAAATTTAAATCTCTTTGGATCACCCTCTTCTATACACATTTATATTATATACATAAGTATATGCATAATTCGTGTACAAGCATAAAAATAAATTTTCATGCAATGAAAATTATCGTGTGAAGTAGATTTGGTTTTATATTTTTGAAGAGCACAAACGCAATTAGTACAGTGGAAAAATGTATGCAAATTAAATATGTAGGTCAAAAAGTTTTCATTATATATTTTGATTTACATACTCAACAGATTATTTATGGTTTGCTTTTTGTGAATGTGTAACATCTATATGTATATATAAACCGTAAAACCATAAATAAAATATATCTAACCTTGTTCAATTAGCCTAATGATCCTTTAATTTCCTTAAAACAAAATAAAATTTAAATAGAAAATTTCCATCTATTATACTAAGACACCCTACCACATTTCTTTATCTATTTCCCCAAATACACAAAAGCTCTAAATAATTTCCGCTCTTCAAACAGATAATTCTTATACCTTATTCCATTTTCACATAAATTCACACAGAATCGTATATATACACACACACACACACTACCACAAAAAAAATACTTTCAATTTTATCATGATCTTCAATTTGTCTTTTCATCTCAATGTTTTCAACGTTGCGTCGTTATTGTTGTGGGAAATTTTAAAATAGGAAAATAATAGAATCTCATGTCTGTAAACAACTTATATGTCTCTCCACGAAATTCAACAATGATTTTATTTAAAATTTGTAAGAAATTCGAAAATAGTTTCGTATATAGTTTAATTTATTAGTTTTAGTCGGTTTTCTTTTATTTAACTACTTTAGATAATACGTATCGAGTAGGTATACGAGTATTTTATATTATCTGCTTACGATAGATTTCATTTTGGCAAGAACCAAATAGTTTTTGAGATTTAATTTCGATTTAAACAAAAATTTAAAAGGAAATAATCGTTTATATGAAAAATTTAAGTGATTTTAATTATTGGTCCTTATATCTATGGCATACGAATTACTTATATTGTAATTGGAAAAATTCATAAGTTTTTTAAAGAAACTCAATAGTTTGAAATTAAATTATTACTTTAGTGAGACTTATTAAAAAAAAAATTAAAAAGAAACCTGCAAGGTGCTTGGTACCAAGGATGTCGTTTTGTTTATGTAAATCTTCAAAAGCTTTAACCTCCTGTAGAAAAATTAAGGTATTCACTTTAAATGTAAACAGCTTTGATTAACTAAAGCAAATGCAAAAATTTAGAAACATTGTTGTTCCACCACTAGCCTCACTTAGCACTTCTATCTTAAACCAATCCCGCTTAGAAATATAAGTTTCACGTCAGTGGATATTTCGCGTTTAAATTTTTCAAAAATTAAAGTATGTTATCGAAAACAGTCCACCATCGGAGAAACTAAACTTCGAATAAAACTAACCATAATGCTTGTCACAAACTTAATTCATTAATTAAGCTAAACAATTGAAAGAGTCAGCTTTATAAATATATCCTTGAATAACCTTAAACGGTCATGTTATTTTTAATTCTAAACTAAACTCTTGTTGGTTCAGTGAACAAAAAAATTCCCAATTCGCAAGTAGAATACCAAATATTGCCGATACACTCACAAAAATTTGAAAAAATTTGAAAGGTTAGCGAGAAAAATATCATAATATTGGTTCTAAAATGTACTCACTTAGACTGTGTTACGAAACCCATGATAAATATTTGTGAATACAAATTTTTGACTTTACTTGATAAAATCAAAGACATCCCAATTATTACGGTCAGTTGGTATGATAATTTTTAACAAATACTAAAATTGTCTATAATAAAAGCAAATCTCATCGCGTAGCACACTCGGATATATACAATAAAACATAAAATTACTACTTGGTTTTGTCATACTATTCAAAAACCATATAAGAAAAATTTGAAAATTTACGTTGCTATGACAATTTCAAAAAACAATGCACACAATTAAATGTAATTTTTCGTCATAGTTTTTACACCTCACTCATTTCTTTTCTTTTATATTGCTTACAAAGGATGTATTTTCTTAATTTTAAAAAGTATAATTTTTGTGGTGAGGGAACAACTTGTAGATGATTGATTGACACTACCGTACACCCTTGTTACATATAACAAAATCGCAGTAGTGGATGAAATGTTGGTTACGATAGACTCGACCCGGTTACTGACACCTAAGCGATCAACAGTTAGTTTTTTTTGTGAGTAAGGAAAGGAAAGGTACTTCAGTAATGCAGAATTGGTCCGGTTTCCGGTACATACTAATATAATAATATAATAATATAATAATATAATAATATAATAATATAATAATATAATAATATAATAATATAATAATATAATAATATAATAATATAATAATATAATAATATAATAATATAATAATATAATAATATAATAATATAATAATATAATAATATAATAATATAATAATATAATAATATAATAATATAATAATATAATAATATAATAATATAATAATATAATAATATAATAATATAATAATATAATAATATAATAATATAATAATATAATAATATAATAATATAATAATATAATAATATAATAATATAATAATATAATAATATAATAATATAATAATATAATAATATAATAATATAATAATATAATAATATAATAATATAATAATATAATAATATAATAATATAATAATATAATAATATAATAATATAATAATATAATAATATAATAATATAATAATATAATAATATAATAATATAATAATATAATAATATAATAATATAATAATATAATAATATAATAATATAATAATATAATAATATAATAATATAATAATATAATAATATAATAATATAATAATATAATAATATAATAATATAATAATATAATAATATAATAATATAATAATATAATAATATAATAATATAATAATATAATAATATAATAATATAATAATATAATAATATAATAATATAATAATATAATAATATAATAATATAATAATATAATAATATAATAATATAATAATATAATAATATAATAATATAATAATATAATAATATAATAATATAATAATATAATAATATAATAATATAATAATATAATAATATAATAATATAATAATATAATAATATAATAATATAATAATATAATAATATAATAATATAATAATATAATAATATAATAATATAATAATATAATAATATAATAATATAATAATATAATAATATAATAATATAATAATATAATAATATAATAATATAATAATATAATAATATAATAATATAATAATATAATAATATAATAATATAATAATATAATAATATAATAATATAATAATATAATAATATAATAATATAATAATATAATAATATAATAATATAATAATATAATAATATAATAATATAATAATATAATAATATAATAATATAATAATATAATAATATAATAATATAATAATATAATAATATAATAATATAATAATATAATAATATAATAATATAATAATATAATAATATAATAATATAATAATATAATAATATAATAATATAATAATATAATAATATAATAATATAATAATATAATAATATAATAATATAATAATATAATAATATAATAATATAATAATATAATAATATAATAATATAATAATATAATAATATAATAATATAATAATATAATAATATAATAATATAATAATATAATAATATAATAATATAATAATATAATAATATAATAATATAATAATATAATAATATAATAATATAATAATATAATAATATAATAATATAATAATATAATAATATAATAATATAATAATATAATAATATAATAATATAATAATATAATAATATAATAATATAATAATATAATAATATAATAATATAATAATATAATAATATAATAATATAATAATATAATAATATAATAATATAATAATATAATAATATAATAATATAATAATATAATAATATAATAATATAATAATATAATAATATAATAATATAATAATATAATAATATGTAAACGAAAACAACAACAACATTATATACAACAAAAATACAACCTTTCAACATACCAAGCAAATATGTAATAACAATAAATTGAATATTGAAATGAACCGAAATAGTCAAATAAAGTTGGACCTTAATAATTTCCAGCAAAAGTTGAAATTTTAGTAAATACTGAGTGAATATTTTTAAAAATTATATGTATATGAATAAATTAAATAAACCAAAAAGTATAGCCTGCTATACTCAAAGTACCAAACAACGATTTTTATCGTCCATATACCATCTTAAATGCGTATCGAGCCAAATAACGATTCCGCAAACACCACAGCTAATGGCAACTGGTAGCCGTAGTGAGTGTTGCGTTATAGAACGCAACACTACACCACAGGTTTTTGTCATAAAAACCATTTTATGACAAATACCGAGTATGTTGAAGGCACACATGACACAATATTATGAAGGGTCATTTTTCCATAATATTTTGTTTACATATATGTTCACAATATCTGTTGTATATATTGGCAATATACTTATGTGATTTGTTTGTTTGTTTGTTTTTTAACCCTGAAATCTTTTCTGGGGCCCAAGCTATTCCAACTCTTTCGTGGTTAATTTTTTACGTTCTACCTTACGCTGTCACCACCTAAATCGAGGACGTACGAATACAAGTTCGATTTTAAACCAATCTGCACATTGCATTGCTCCAGTCACCCTGTACTGACATGGACGATGGTTCGGCCCATGGGTTCTGCACTCCAACAGGGGGCATAGTTGTGTTCTTCGTCATCACCGATCGTAATCAGGTGATGAAAAATCTCTTTTGCAACCCTCACCCGTTGGGATTCGAACCCGCTACCTTCCGTCCCAAACATCGCAGCTTTAACCACTGCGCCAATTGCTCGGTTTTTGTGATTTTTGTTGTTCAATGTTTGTATAGAATTTTCATTTTGTAAATACTATGGGTAATGGCCACCGACAATCACCCAGTAAACTGTAAATTCACTAGTTAATTTAATGGTCGAAATAATGGTACACAATTATATTGTTTATAGACCATTAACATATGTTTTGTATTTAAAACCAAAAAAAGCACAAATTAGTGTAACATTTTTTTTTTAGTTTTTGTTGATTCAGTTAAAAAGTTGACAACTAAAAAACATAATTTTGTATAATATGTAACAGCATAAAAACCTATTTTTATAATTGGAACATTAATATAAACAGTTATGTTCGTATTATATTATTGTTAGTTGTTACATAAAAAAAATATGTTAGTTTACATAAAATTAACATTTATTATTAGGCGACAATTTTTTTATTGTATTTTTTACTAAATTTAAAATTTGGATTTATATTTTTAAAATTAGATCATAAAATGTTTGGGAATGGTGTTGCAGAGTTTAAGCATAATATGTTAAGCATAATTTTCGAATCTAAAAATTTAAAATGTTTAAATTAACACCGAGATGTACCATACAATTTTCCAACTTGTTATATTTTGATCAAGTAGTTTTTCTTTTCTACCGCTCAAAAGATATTCATCAACTGTGCATTGATTATTGCACTTGTTTCATAAAACTCAATTATTTTATTGTGTTCAAGCCGCTTTCATAGAAAAATTCTGCAGAATTCTTCAGTAATATTTCTTCGGCAAAACATGACGGAATTAAATATTGTTTATCTTTTTTAGTAATAAATAATAAAATTCAATTTTAAATTGGTATACACTTTCGGAATTTACTAAAAAAGATAAACAATATTTAATTCCGTCATGTTTTGCCGAAGAAATATTACTGAAAAAATTCTGCAGAATTTTTTTATGAAAGCGGCATCAATAATAAGTAAGGAAAAAATCCAGAATTTAGCACGTTTTTGTACGAAATTATCTAGTAAACAAAGAGCATGGCGTTTGCCAGGTAATTTGACATTGGCGGAAGAGTATTATGCTATATCCTCTACAATTATCATAAATTACTAGGGATCCAAGATATTGAAACATGTCGCTTCTTCAAATGTATAGTCACCATTTTGACATAGCTTATTCTGAACTTTGGCGCAGAAAAGGTTTGCTTGAAGCCCAAATAAAGCTGACGGCAATCAAAATATTATTGGTAGTAATTAGTGAAGCATATAGCTAAGAAAACCAGGCGCTTTTAATGGCACTTTCTCAACCATGATTGAGAATTGGTTGAAACTCCTCGCCTTCGATGCCTCTACAGGCTCGTCGTAGCAATGGCCTATAAAAACTTCGTATTACTTATAATTGATGTATTGTTAATTTTTGGAAGTGTTTGGCTATGCTGATGACCGTTTTAAAGGATATGCAAATATTAATACCTTTATTGACACTGAGTGTTCTAAACGGTGTTATATTTGAACGGTTTATTTTCCCTATAAATGTGAATGGTTTATACGACGTATGCCTTTATACCACTGTGGCGACCATCTAGTGTCGACATAAGTATATAGAAAGAAAGATTCACAGCACTGAAAAAGCGTTACAATGAAAACAGGTGGCTATTAGCGTTACAATGAAAACAGCCCCGTGCGTTTAAACAAATGAGAAAACTTTTCATACCTGATAGGTACAGATAAGTATAAAAAAAACTGTATTAGATTGTGCATGCTCAACATTGTTTCATATAACGCGAACAATTACATACGCATACATCCATCCATCAGGGGTTCGCACAGTGTTTTTAAAGTTTTAATTTTTGGGCGTAGTGCAGTGAATTTTTTTGTTTTTATCGACAGATCCATAAAAAATGTCTGACGACGAACAAATTAAGAAACCAACTTTTAGGACTTTGTTTAAAACTCCCACATTTGATAGGGATTAATCTGAAATTTGGTTTTGTCAGCTAGAACGCAATTCGATATTTCGTAGCAGCGTTAGATAGTGAAACGATAAAATGGGTCAGGGAAAAATAAAGCAGCCACCTGAGAAAGATAAATATAATAACCTAAAACAAAGAAATATAAACAGATTAAGCGACTCAGCAAAAATTAGGTTAGACAAGTAACTGAAGGAACTGCAACTAGGAGATAGAAAACCCTCACAATTGTTGAGGAAAATGCAAAGCTTAGCCGGAACACAGATGCAGAACGAGGTACTGACAAATCTGTGGCTCCAACGTTTACCACCTCACGCACAATCAATATTAACCAGCCTCGAAGAAAGTAGCTTGGAAAATTTAGCGTCCACAGCAGATAAAATCTTCAAGTTTTAATCGGTACAACAACACTCAGAAAAAACGCAACAAGGACGAAAAGTCAAGGCATCCATTGTGTTGGTGTCATTTTAAGTTTAGTGACAGAGCTCTTAAATGTACGCCACCATGTGATTTCGAATCACAAAAATTTTCTGGTATGAAGTCGCAAAACTAATTGCCTCGTCGTTGATGACGACCATCGACGTTTGCCACAATAATTGTCGTCTGATTGCTGTCGATATTTTCAGCAAAAAACAATTCCTTGTCGATACTGGGGCAAACGTGTCCATCATTCCTCCTAACCTACACCAGAAAAATGGTGTTAAAACCGATTTTAAATTATTTGCCATTAATGCCCCACAAATTAATCCATTCGGAAATAAAATTTTAAAGTTAAATTTAAAACTTCGTAGGGAGTTCGTCTGAACTTTTATAATAGCGAATTTTATAAATTTTCAATTTGTTATCTGAATACAGGGAACAAACAGTCGACAAACTAAACGTTAGTAGCAACAGATTAAAGGTTCCTCACATTATCTCTACCACATCCATGTGCGTCAAAGGTTCGGAGATTATCAAACGAAATGTTGGAGGTAGCAAAAAAAATTTCACATCATTCTAAAAAAACGAATTTGTCGTCCTTCAGACTCGGAATGGTCCAGCCCCTTACAACTTGTTCAAAAAAAGAACGGATCATGGCGTCCTTGTGGCGATTACCGCATGCTGAATTCGTAAACCAAACCTGATCGCTACTACATCCCGTTTCTAACCGACTTTGACTATCAGTTGCACGGATGTAGAGTATTTTCAACAATAGATCTAGTAAGGCTTATAATCAGATTCCGATTAAAGAAGAAGATATCTTTAAGACGGCAATCTGCACACCTTTGGGACACTTTGAGATCACGCGGATGACCTTCAAACTTCGAAATGCCGCGCAATCATTTCAAAGATGCATACATTTACTGTTAAGAAATCTGTCGTTTGGTTTTCCATATATAGATGATCTGCTAGTAGTTCTATGGAAGTTCAAGTTTCAAGTTTCAAGTTTCAAGCTCCATGGAAAAGCATTTCCTACAACTCAAACGGATACTATTGTATCGTTTTTGAAAGGTTGAATGATGCAGGGTTAGTCATAAATGTTGCCAAATGCGTCTTTGGTTCACCAAAAATTTTTTTCCTGGGACACGAACTTTCAAGTGATGGCATAAAATCAAAAAAAATTTTAAACCTGAAACAATTAAAGCATTGCGTAGTTTTTTGGGGATGACAAACTTTTATAGGAAGTTCGTTCGAAATGCAATCTTAAACGAGTTACACATTATAAGGAAAGTAAAAAAAATTATAAGAGAAAAGTTACGTGGACTGATGAAAGTAATAACGCATTCAAAATCTGCATAACTAAATTGAAAGACGCTGTTACATTTGCTTACTCTTCATTAGAAGCTGAGATTGCAGTTATGGTAGACGCGTCTAACACAGCCATTAGTGCCATGGTACAACAGCGTGCGTCGGAGACCTGGACACCAATCGAGTTTTTCTCAATCAAAATAAACGAGGCGCAACGCAAATATAGCGCGTATACCCGCGAACTATTGGCGGCCTAAAGTTCGATTAAACATTTCAAACATCTACTCGAGTGCCGATAATTTATTTTATTTACGGATCATAACCCCTTAGTTTATGCTTTACAGCAAAATTTCGATAAGGCATCACCTCGGCAACAAAACCATTTCGTATCATAGTATACGTTCGGCACATTGCCGGTAAAGGTAACATAGTAGCTGATATATTATCGAGGATTGAAAATATAACACTAGATAGGTCAATCGATTATACCAACCTAGCAAAAGATCAGGTCACAGATCACACTTTATCGACTAAGTCTTTAGTAGACTAAGTGAACTAAGTGAACTAAGTGAAATAAGTGCAATGAGTGAAATAAGTGAAATACGTGAAATAAGTGAAATAAGTGAAATAAGTAAAAATAAGTGAAATAAGTGAAATAAGTGGCATAAGTGAAATAAGTGAAATAAGTGGAACAAGTGAAATAAGTGAAATAAGTGAAATAAGTGAAATAAGTGAAATAAGTGGAATAAGTGGAATAAGTGGAATAAGTGAAATAAGTGAAATAAGTGAAATAAGTGAAATAAGTGAAATAAGTAAATGAAAACAAACAAGGCACTTGTATTCCAAAAATATCCGATATTTGGTTGCAGCGACGAAATTTATTGCTATATTTCGACCGGTTCCCCATGGCCATACGTTATTGAAAGTTTTCGAAGAATAGTTTTTGGTACTGTGCATAATTTAGCACACCCAAGTATTTGAGCAACAGCAAAAATGTTGAGAAAAAGAACGAATACAATCCTGCAAATAAGTCTTCAGCTACCCCAATATTAAATACCCCGGAGGAAGTGGTTTAAAAAACTCCCCGAAAAAGAAAGTCACGTTTAGTCAGCGGATACATTTTTCATATCAGACAAAATCGGGCCATCAAATAACCCGTCCAAGTAGATTTTTATAGTAGCGTTTGCTGGTCGCGCACTGGTAGGGGAGTAATGTGGCGACCATCTAGTGTCCACATAAGTTTATAGAAAGAAAGGTTCACAGCACTGAAAAATCGTTACAATGAAAACAGATGCACAGCCCCATGCGTTGAAACAAAAGAAAAAACTTTTCCTCCACCGATAGGGTGCAGATAAGTTTTTTTAGTGGTCGAGAAGAAAATAAAAATGCGGCATTCTCGATCCATCGTTCACTTCGCAACTAGCAGCGAATTCTTTTATTCGAAGTGCTTCCTGATTTCCGACTTTTGGAATCGGAGAACTTTATATACGGAGATATCTCTTGAAATAGGGAGTGGGTACAATTTGCAATCTTTTCCAGACAAATGGATATGTCAATGACCAATCAAACTTCTTTCGTCGAATACCGATTTGTACCTAACAGCAGGTGTTATTAAGTATCGCATAAATAATATGTCTAGTTCAAAGTATCAAACTCCATTTTTCCAACAAATTATAAATTAGCATGATCATTTTAAGCTTCACCGACGCAATCAACGTTATAAAAAATGTTATTCTTAGTATACTGATTAAAAACCACATCAAAGAATTTTTTCATCTCTACTAACTCTTGCATTTTCAATATTTAATATGCCAACATAAAAACAACGCACACGTATACTCACAAGGTAACACACAAGATCAAACATAACCTGCAGCAAATAATACATTAAAAAGAACATCAAGCAATATGTACAGTAAAATATTTCCACTCATACCCTAAATCTCTTAAAATTTTCCACCCTTATATCTACATTTAGAATTCGCAATAAAATCATAAATTACATTACTACCTCTTTAAATGCACCACCGCAAAACATTTTTTTACCAACAACCAAAAAGAACTTTTTAGCTCGTTTGAGTATAGTTGGAGTGTTGCCACACGTAAATTTTTTATATGTATTTATGTCGAATGGAATGCGTCTACATCTAGACTTTCCAAGTTTTTTTTTTTTTCGAAAACCTTACTTTGAGATTCAAAATCACATAATGTGTGGTACGTATGACGGAAAACCAAAAAAAAAATACAAAATGTGGAAAAATTAAATTAAAGTTTTTTTTTTAAATTATGTTTGTGATCTTGTTGATGTTTCCGTTTGGTTTTATTTGATTTTAGGTTTATGTATATAAACAAGCGTATTAAATTCCATTTCACGTGTAAATTGTCACTTGATGGATAATGCGCGAAAATTTATGTCATTTCAATGTATGTACGTACGTTTATATATAGAGCGAATTTTTAATGTTTTTTGGTCTGTGTACTTTAATAAATTCTCGGGATACAAATTTCTAAACAATGTGTAACATAACTATATATACTGTTTAAAATTCACATAAAAAATCTGTCAATATTTGTTTAGATTTTCGATTTGTGTATATAAAACTTGTAACCCTATATCACATCCCACCAATTTTAAAACCATTAAAAATATATTTTCCAGGCAGAATATTACTTCGCGGTACGTATTAAATCTAAAAAAAGGTTTTCCACAAAAATTCCCAAAAAAAAAAAACAAAAAGTTTGTTCAAAAATTATAGATAACACAGGACGAGAGAAGGCAACAACAATACAGGAAGACGTGCTTTGCCATGAATATTAATTATTATATATTTTTATTTTTGGTCCTGTACGCGGTGTGGTTGCTTTTTTTTTTTTTTTTGTTGTTGTTTTTGTACACAAAACAGTTTATTCTCCTATGTACATGGTACTCGTATATATGTATGTTTTGTACTTTGTTATCATTGCGGATTGTTTATATTTTGATTAGCAAATAATTTGAATTTTGTTTTTATAGACGATATAACAAAAACAGTTTGATACCAATTTGGTTTGCTCTGCGGCAAATCCAATAATTTACAATTTAATATAATTAGTGAATTTTTGTTCAATAAGTTAATGGTTGGTTAAATCTGTAGTGTTTGGTTCGGGAGATACCGGGTCTAAATCCCAACGGAGAAGGGATGTATAAGGGATGTTTCAGCACTTAATTGCGACACGGTGATGACAATAAGTATTAGTATGATGCTCTGTTAAAACTCACAATACACAGGCCTAGCCATTATTTTCTCCATTATGGCTGGAGCAACGCAATGTAAAGAAGGTAATTTTAACCTGGAATCGAGTACCTTCGATTTTACTGGCAATGGTATAAAGTAGGACGTAAAAAATTAACTGCAAAAGTGTTAGAAGAACTCGCTGTCATTTTTTACAAGAACAAAATCAGGAATTTTCAATTGTGCATACAACTCGGTAGGTGTCATCATCGTCGCGTTTTGAGCCATATATCAAGGGCATGATTCTTCTCTCCATCTTTCTAACTTAACCGACAGTTTCCAACTAAAACACTCATACATCACGAGACAGTAATTTGTAAGACAGTAATTTGTATGCTGTGCAAAGGATTAATGCCGTGATAGTTTTCTCATTTTAGGTGATCTCGTTTTGAAGAAAATGGCACAATGCGACCACTTTTCATTCATCAGGCATAACTTCGCTTTGTCATACTAATGGAACATGTTCTCTTAGGCAAGGGCCGCTTTGTTCTTCCGTGCGCTTGTAAAACGTATATTCACGCGTCTTTATAGGCTATATTATGTTGCTTGACACCAAGACGACACTCACCATCAGATAATTTTTGGGTTAAATTTTTACCTTATTTAGAGTCACCTGGGAAGCACTGCAATCGAAATTTTCAATACCTTCCATAAACCGTTCACACCATCAGAACGGTGGTTCGCTTCCATAATATTACTGCTAACAAGATTCGGATATTGTGGTTTCTCGCAAATTTCGTTTTCATGCCATCCCTGACTTGTGCAAAAACTACCATCTTAGCTTTGCAATGACCAATTGATGATCACTGCCTACAAATTCAGCAGCTAACCAATAAGATCTCACATCTTGGATGACCCGAGACCTTCCCTTGGAAATTAACACAAGCTCAATTTTTCTGCGGGACGTCTTAAGAAGGTGTGTTCATGTTTCAAAGTGGATATTTTTATGAGAAAAGAATGTGTTTGCCACAATGTGGTCGTCCGCGATCTAAAAATACATCATTCTTTCCCCATGATCGTTCGCTAGATCGGGTCGGGAGTACGGACATTTTAACCCAAGATTGCCGAGGTCATCTCCACTGTAACGCAATGTATAGCTTTGGGACACATTATTTACACTTTTTGACCATCGAGTTTCTTGGAGAGCAACGAGTTTTAATTGATACTATTTCACGACTTATATAGTTCCATCAAACACGCCTGGTTTTGTTAGCGACTGCACGTTCCATGTACTGATCCTAAACTGCGTGTCCTTTGACATAAGCGGAGGTCTGATTAAATTTCGTGCGGTATGCATATTTTTTTTTTGTTGCGCTTTTTAACAATGAAGTATTTTAAGGATGCTGGTAGTCTCCTACTATAAGCCAAGGAGCCTATGTTTACTTCAATATTTTCCGAGCCCAATTCCAACGTATAAATTAAGCACAACATTGTACACAAAATAATAACTGATGAGATTCTCCCAGTTTGGCGACAACCTAGATCGTACTCCATTAAACTCTGCATAGCTAAAGCTGAATTTCAACGCATTATAGAGCTAGGTTTATGTCGACCTTTAGGTTCACCAATATCGATCCCTTTAAACAGTTTAAAAAAGTAAATCTGAACTGGCGGCCATGCGGATATTGAAAATAATATTACAAATAACTGTTGGATAACTGTTACCATTTTTTTCAAGAAACTTTCGCCCGTCGAAATAAAATACTCTCTTTACGATATAAGGCTTTTGGCGATCTATCAGTCAATTAAACATTTCCGCTTTTTCCTAGAAGATCGTGAGTTTTGCATTTATACTGATCATAAGCCACTAACGACTGCAATGTGCCCAAGTCGATATTTTTATGAAGTAATAATGTGCTAGCCTCAATGAAATCGTGCATTATTTCCAAATAAATCGACCTTTCCGCATTATCGGTTAAAAGACTCTATTCTGACGTCGTGATTTGGTATATACCTCTTTAAATCATCCCAATTGTTGTGAAATGGATCATTATCTTTGGTTTGGCTTCAAAATGCTCGTCAATACATATGATTAACAAGTTGGCTGGTCGCATGCTTAAACGTAGTTTACACATACGATTATCGACGGTTTTGATATCCAAAACATTCTTTTTCACCTTGGCCAACTGAAAAATCCAACTCCAAAATTACCAAAGTGATCACCATAGTAAAGCAACGTAATTTAGCCTTAGGTCAAATGGTTTACACTTTTCGAACATCGAATTCTTGGAGATCCACGAAAAAGCGTTATGAGAATGTGTCACGGAATAATGCGTTACGCCAACAAAGTAAAACACATAATTCGCTTTCTTTTTTTTTTTTCTCTATGTTTTTGTTTTGTTTATTTGCCATCGATAGTTGTTATGTGAGCAGGCTTTGATTTGCCTGTATTCTTATTGCATTAAAGTTGTCATTTGTTGTTGTTTCTCTTGTTTTTTTTTATACTTTTCGTGTGCCAACTTCATTTATGTGTAACACGCAATAAATAAAATAAATTAAGTTGATTATTTCATGCCTTCTCTTACCCCAGCAGAACGTCAGGCTGCCAATCGAAACGTGAGGTCACAATCGACCATATCCAATAATAGTATATTAATGTCTTAGAACTGTTGGAGTTTAATGACGCACAATAAAATTTGCTCGGTCAGCAACATGGTAGAAATAGCACCAGACAGATGATAGAGGATAAAGATGACACAAAATCCTGTATTGGTTCGAAAATTCGAGAATGAGCGTACTTAAACGAAGTTTATCTGCCAAGATGTGGCAGTTAGGCAAACTAACGATAATTTTAATCCCATTAAGGCTGGGGTTACTCAATGGTCAAAATTGGGACCTCTTTTATTCCTGGTTTACACATCAACTACATTTTTATTTCCCTTTTTTCCTAGATCCGTTACTGATTTTACAGATGATTTCACGTTTGTCTCCACTGAATCAAATAAACAAACTAACATTGTTGATATCGAACACCAGAAATTAAATGGCAAATTAGCTTAAAGTTTAAAACTTTTTTTTAAGTGATAAAACTTCCAGGTATGTGACAGAGTTCGGGTTCATGCCTTGACTAACTTAAATTTAAATTGGAATACCCACTTATTTTGCCTGTAATGAATTCTAGTTTTCTTTATAGGCTTTCATGTTGTTGTAGTTTTTGCAATACTATTACGAATTCTTTAATTGTTCAACAGAAACAAATTGTCAGGGTAAGGACTTTATATCAAGCTATCTCATCTCCATCTTGGCCCATCTTTTAAGAACTTGATATATTGCCATTTCATCATATTTGCTTTCAAGGTCAAACAAATTTTGTCAGCTTTGCTGACTTTAATATTCGATTATATTCTTAAGTCAGATAATGCATCCCGAAGTTTTGTTTCAAAATTGTCTTGGTAGTCCCATATTTTGTTTTATTTTTTAAGTTCTTGTATTTTGTATTTTTTTAAGCCTAAATCATTGCACATGACACGTGGTTGCAGAAGGTTGATACACCTTTTACATCGGAAATGTACATATCAGTGTACGACTTTTTCACAAAGTACAAAGTAATTGCTGTATGGAGGAAATTCATTTATTATTTATTAGCCAAGTAGCTATTAAAATTAACGATCAACAACGATAGTTACGTCCTATAACAACACACGGTTACGACCGCATACATAACCTTTACTCTATGAGTATAAAAGCATTGTTCCGCCCATAATTTTAAACTAAATTTTTTACAGTTATATGATGCTCATTAAATTTAACTTAAATATGTAAGCTACAAAATCATAGCTTTCATAAATTTTAACACCACATGACTAACATGCACGACGACCGTCTTTAAAATAAAAAAATGTTAGTAATGTAAAATCATCTTCAGTGTTAACAGAAGAAATTTTTCTTTTATTTCGTTTTATGATTATTAAGAGTATATGTATGAAACATCATTTGTTGTTGTTGTATTTCCTTGAGTCATAACCTAAAAGAAATAAAATACGAAAATAATAGGAAGTTATAAAATTTAATTTCCCTTTCAAAAGCAATTTTCCTTTTTGTTGCCTTTTACCATTATTTTACGAGTTTTTTTTTTTTTTTTTTTTGTTTTTTTTTTTTTTTTTTTTTTTTTGGTTTTAAGTATTTTCAGCTGAAGATAGATAAACATGCTCGCATACTATACATAAATATGTTTGTTGTGTACTCATTTAACATCGGTATTAGACGAATAATGGATTAACAATGTATTTTATGTAAGAAATATATCAAACGGTATGACAAGAAAACCGCCTTCTGGCATTCATTTTTGACATAAAATAAATGAAGATGAATACCAATATGCATGGGTTATATATTTGATAAGGTTCTATGATAGGAAACAAAATTCTAAATAAATTTTTCAAATTTTGAGCAGGCAACATTTTAGGATATGATCAAATTTCATTTAAATTAAACTTCAACTCATTTTGTTTCCAAGCAAGTTTATGTGAACTAAGTGAACTAAGTGGACTTAGTGAACTAAGTGAATTAAGTGCAATGAGTGAAATAAATGAAATAAGTGAATTAAGTGAAATAAGTGAAATAAGTGAAATAAGTGTAATAAGTGAAATAAGTGAAATAAGTGAAATAAGTGAAATAAGTGAAATAAGTGAAATAAGTGAAATAAGTGATATAAGTGTAATAAGTGAAATAAGTGAAATAAGTGAAATAAGTGAAATAAGTGAAATAAGTGAAATAAGTTAAATAAGTGAAATAAGTGAAATAAGTGAAATAAGTGAAATAAGTGAAATAAGTTAAATAAGTGAAATAAGTGAAATAAGTGAAATAAGTGAAATAAGTGAAATAAGTGAAATAAGTGAAATAAGTGAAATAAGTGAAATAAGTGAAATAAGTGAAATAAGTGAAATAAGTGAAATAAGTGAAATAAGTGAAATAAGTGAAATAAGTGAAATAAGTGAAATAAGTGAAATAAGTGAAATAAGTGAAATAAGTGAAATAAGTGAAATAAGTGAAATAAGTGAAATAAGTGAAATAAGTGAAATAAGTGAAATAAGTAAAATAAATGAAATAAGTGAAATAAGTGAAATAAGTGAAATAAGTGAAATAAGTGAAATATGTGAAATAAGTGAAATAAGTGAAATAAGTGAAATAAGTGATATAAGTGAAATAAGTGAAATAAGTGAAATAAATAAAATTAATGAAATAAGTGATATAAGTTAATAAGTAAAATAAGTGGAATAAGTGAAATATGTGAAATAAGTGAAATAAGTGAAATAAGTGAAATAAGTGAAATAAGTGAAATAAGTGAAATAAGTGAAATAAGTGAAATAAGTGATATAAGTGAAATAAGTGAAATAAGTGAAATAAGTGAAATAAGTGAAATAAGTGAAATAAGTGAAATAAGTGAAATAAGTGAAATAAGTGAAATAAGTGAAATAAGTGAAATAAGTGAAATAAGTGAAATAAGTGAAATAAGTGAAATAAGTGAACTAAGTGAACTAAGTAAAATAAGTGAAATAAGTGCAATTAGTGAAATAAGTGAAATTAGTGAAATTAGTGGAATAAGTGAAATAAGTAAAATAAGTGAAATAAGTGAAATAAGTGAAATAAATGAAATAAGTGAAATAAGTGAAATAAGTGAAATAAGTGAAATAAGTAAAATAAGTGAAATAAGTGAAATAAGTGAAATAAGTGAAATAAGTGAAATAAGTGAAATAAGTGAAATAAGTGAAATAAGTGAAATAAGTGAAATAAGTGAAATGAGTGAAATGAGCGAAATGAGTGAAATGAGTGAAATAAGTGAAATAAGTGAAATAAGTGAAATAAGTGATATATGTGAAATATGTGATATAAGTGAAATAAGTGATATAAGTGAAATAAGTGAAGTGAAATAAGTGAAATAAGTGAAATAAGTGAAATAAGTGAAATTAATGAAATTAATAAAATTAATGAAATAAGTGAAATAAGTGAAATAAGTGAAATAAGTGAAATAAGTGAAATGAGTGAAATGAGCGAAATGAGTGAAATGAGTGAAATAAGTGAAATAAGTGAAATAAGTGAAATAAGTGAAATAAGTGAAATAAGTGAAATATGTGAAATATGTGATATAAGTGAAATAAGTGATATAAGTGAAATAAGTGAAGTGAAATAAGTGAAATAAGTGAAATAAGTGAAATAAGTGAAATAAGTGAAATAAGTGAAATTAATGAAATTAATGAAATTAATGAAATTAATGAAATAAGTGAAATAAGTGAAATAAGTTAAATAAGTTAAATAAGTGAAATAATTGAAATAAGTGAAATAAGTGAAATAAGTGAAATAAGTGAAATAAGTGAAATAAGTGAAATAAGTGAAATAAGTGAAATAAGTGAAATAAGTGAAATATGTGAAATAAGTAAAATAAGTGAAATAAGTGAAATAAGTGAAATAAGTGAAATAAGTGAAATAAGTGAAATAAGTGAAATAAGTGAAATAAATTAAATAAGTGAAATAAGTGAAATAAGTGAAATCGGTGAAATTATTGAAATAAGAGAAATTTAGTGAACTTTAGTGAAACTAGCGAAATAATTGGAATTAATGGAATTAGTGAAATTAGTGAAATTAGTGAAATTAGTGAAATTAGTGAAATTAGTGAAATTAGTGAAATAAGTGAAATAAGTGAAATAAATTAAATAAGTGAAATAAGTGAAATAAGTGAAATAAGTGAAATAAGTGAAATCGGTGAAATTATTGAAATAAGAGAAATTTAGTGAACTTTAGTGAAACTAGCGAAATAATTGGAATTAGTGAAATTAGTGAAATTAGTGAAATTAGTGATATTAGTGAAATTAGTAAAATAAGTGAAATTAGTGGGATTAGTGAAATTAGCAAAATTAGTGAAATTAGTGAAATAAGTGAAATTAGTGATATTAGTAAAATAAGGGATATTAGTGAAATGAGTAGAATTAGTGAAATTAGGGAAATTAGGTAATATTAGTGGAATTGGTGAACTAAGTGAAATTACTGGGATTAGTGAATTCAGTGAAATTTTTTTAAAACATGTGAAATTTGTGTGAAATTTTTAAAATAGACATCTAGCAACCATAAACATTACAAGTGAAAAACTTTTAATCGTGAGGCAAAATAATAAAGACATATAATTAGATATTTTTCTGTTAGATGGTATTTAGGTAATAAAACTGTCATTTTGCATCTTTTAATAGGTAGTTGCAGCCGATTATTTCTATACAAACAAAATTTGGGACATATTTTTAACAGTTTCTCAAAATCAAAAATACGCAAGTTAAAATATTCATGCGACTTGATGTAAACAAGATTTAAAATAAAAAACGAAGCAATCAACCATCAATAAGCAGCACTAACTTAACACACATCAAACTAGACGACCAGAAAGTTTTGTAAGAGTAAAAGTTATTGGGTAATTATTTTAAATTAAGAATCGGAAGCCTAAATTACTTTCAAAATCACTCATGGAAAAAATCTCAAAGAACTGGTGGTGCTACCAACACGCCGAAAAACGAAGTCACCCAAGTGCAAGGGACCGCACTACCAATAAATTGACATGAATGGAACAATACCGCGTCGGACTGATATTTAAAATAAAGACGGTATATGTATCGACTATAGTAGTATATATAAACAGGTAGCAGCACAGTGGGAGAAGCATTCAACAGTTTTGCAAAGTTGCAGAGATATTTGTAATAAATAAGAACAACACCAAAAATGCCCAGTAATAAAAAAAATGTTTCAAGGCCGAGGAAAGCAAAGGTGATCTTAAATTCAGTTAACAGAACTGTATAGCGACCTTATCTACTAAGCCCAACTAATTTTTTGGAATCTTCTTATTTAACACTATAATACTAAAGTCCATAGCTTTAATGGGCTAGCGGCAAATCATGTAATTTCTGGATTTTGGTAAATTTCAATTTCTGGCATAATTTCACATCTGATTGGGTCACCCAACCATCATGTATGTCTGAATTTTTGAACATTTTAATTTATGTCATAAATTTTTATTATCGAATTTCGAGAATTTCAAGTTTTGCCCTAAATACCACATTTTACTGGGCTAATGACCATCATGAATTTTCTAGATTTGGGAAAATTTCGGTTTATGTCATAAATCCACATTCTAATAGGCAAACTGACCATCATGTATATTATGGGTTTTGTAAAAATTCGATTTCTGTTATAATTCCACATTTTAATAGACTAAAAAACACGATGCATATTCTGAATTTTAGAAAATTTCGGGTTTGCCATAAATTCCATACTTTACTGGATTTTGGAAAATTTCAATTTCTGTAATAAACTCTACAATTTTAATTGACTTAAAATATTTTCTGGAGTTTAAAAATTTTCGAATTTTGTCACCAATTTCACAATTTTAATGATCACCTAATAATTTAAGTTGTCATGGTCTAATAAAATTGCTATGAAAATTTAAATAAACTTATCAAAAATTCGTTATCTAGAGCAAAACTCAGCAAACTATGTAATAAAAGTTGCCAATCTTATTCCTAAATCGAAAAAATTTGGCATTTTTGATTCCTAGATAAGTAAGAAATATTTTCGAATAAAATATGAAAACAATAATTTTCTGTTTTTAGGGCAATTTTGCAAACCACCTCCAATATCAAAACAAACAAAAAAGTGCCTACCCTATACTATCGAGCACATGCTGTGATTTTAAAATGCTATCACAGGGTTGATAATCTATTTTACGAGTATTCTATTTAACATCACAAAGGTGTGTTATTTAAAACGACTCACCTTCCTTATTGATTAAACATGAAATCGTTTCAAGCGTATACGATCCTTAATTTTGTTTTTATTATTAATAAAGTCTAAAAAATATTTATATCAAATTAATATCAGTTAATTAATTAAAAATAAAAATTTTTGTTGGTCTTCGTTTATATATTTAGCAAGTTCAAAGATTACCACATTTCCCCAAACAGAAATTGAAAATAAAACGGAAAAATCATCGGATTAACTAACCTTATATAATCTAAATTCAACAATCCGGATTTAAAAAAAATGAAAAACAAAACAAAAAGGTAATTGCCAGGTAAAATTAATGTCTATCTGATTTAATTACTGTTTAAAGTGATTTATATTCATTACTTGGCAAACAAAAATATTGAGAACAAAATTAAAAGTGAGAAAAGTAGAATAATCATAAATTAACTTATGAAAAACAAAAAAAAGTGGAAATCTCACATCTCACAAAACTGTCTTATATAATTTATACAATTTGTAACACAAAAACTAAGTTTATCGTTTGTAATAAATTTGAAAAAAAACTTTTGAATTTTTTTTTGTTTTATTTATTAATTTACCATACTTACAAACATCTGTTTATCTCTACATAATAATCGCATAATTTAAATGAAACGACCTTTTTATGATTGTAGCTTTATAGCTTTATAGTTCGGAGAAAAGAAATTTTCCATTTTCTTACATCAAGTGAAAAATTATAAACAATTTTATTTTAATTAAGTTCATAATTATTTCAATAATCATCTTTTATTATTCGTTTGTTCGATTTTAATTATTTTCTCATTTTTAATTCTTTTTTGAAATTTTTTTAAATTTTGTACATTAAAAACATTCCAGTGTTTACGATACACTTGTAAATTAATATTGTGGAAGGTCACATTAGCAGGCTTTTTGGTGAATATTTCTTAAGATGTTATTCTGGATAAAGTAATGCACAAAATTATTTTTAGACAGCATCCAAATATTTAATTTTAGTAATAAACTGATTTTTTGGTATTATCAGGGTAAATTTTGGTGGACATACCTCGATCAACGATAAATCGTTGGAGTGCGCGAATAAACGCCTCTAGTAATAGATTCACAACCAATTCTAAATGGACCGCCTTTGTGGGCTAGTATACGAATAAAGCCACATAGACTTTTTTCCCCACCTTGCAATGAATATGGTGATGGATGTTCAAATGGCCAGTGAAGCCTACCCTAGAAGTAACAAATGCTTGACATTTTTTATGTCAAGACGGTCTTTTGGCAAATTTCCCATAAACTGCGATAACATTTTAGAACATGTTCGAAAGCACCAAACGTATTTTCTAATGTTAATTCAGCACTCAAGGACATTTTTTAGTCAAAACAGCCTGTTTTTACTGTTTAAATATTCAATTAATGATTTGGAAAATCAATCAGTTCTGGAAAGTAAAACCTGATGGCAACCATCAAATAGGAAAGCAGCTTTTTTGATTTGACTTTTAGCACGAAGAATTCACCGGTTGTCTATGAACGGTGCCAAATTTTTTAAATTACTTGTGGATAAAACGACACTATTGTTTGACAGTTTCGCGTGACCATCGGGAAAAGCCGCAAACTAGATCCGGCTTAAAAATTTATATTTGACTTTTTCTTCTTCTGAATTAGTTGGAGGTGGTAGTGTTTACATACTGAAACAAAAGCCAAATTATTTCGCTGTATAATAGCAATTTACGATTGTTTCAATAGCAAAGGCGTGTGGCACTTTTTGATGAACGTCACCTCGAACACAACACTTTATGTTGAATGCCCCTAAAGTTGTTTGAGAAGATAACGAATCGGTAAGATCTTTATACGGTATCACTAGTAGTAGTGCAGGTTTTTGGTTACACTGCTCCTCGCCATTTTCAATTGGCTAATTCGGAGGGGCCAGTTTTTTTTGGTTTGAACTTAAGAACTCGCTCGACATAGCACCGTGACTACCGTTATCTGCTAGATTAGTTTTATCTGGGATGTGACGTCAACACTTAATTTTTGACATCTTCTGAATTTTGACCAAAACAAAAGTGTTCCAATTATGTAGCTCTAGATTCAACCAGCATATGCATATTAATGAATCGATCATGTAATATTCTGCCAAAACGATGTCCAGGACTCCTTTTTTATGTGATACATCAGGGCAGACGGTCGTGATAGTTTTGGTTGGTGCCACTCAGAATTTGGCACAATGCAGAGTTCAGATCTAAAACAATAATCCTTAAGGATAGAATAGACTCGCCTTTTCGAAGAAAATAATCCGTTTTGTGACCTTCTCCGTTGAGGTCTTAGGATCATAAGAACACCGAAGCCGAATACCGACTGCAAAACAGTACTACTTATCAAACCAGTCATTTTTGGGTTTAAATTTCACCAAACCTATAGTCGTCTATAGGTGAAACTGACTACCAAAGAGCGTTTACATCAACAAAATGGTGGTTTTTGCATAATGCTACTGCTAAAGAAATTTTTATTATAGTGTTTCAAAAAGGAGAGAGCAAGGTTTTTTGGATTAGTATCACAATATACTGCGACTATTTTCTGACTGTATTTTGTCGGCGGATATTTTCACGAATAATTTCAACATTGATTGAAGTAAAAATGAGTCTAATGGAAAACTGCTTTTCGCTAAGGCCGGTAGTGCTTACACTTAATATTGCATCCATTAAGTTTACACTCTAATAGCGGTACTAGAATTAGTTCAAGATTGTGAAAAGAAGGAATTACGGGATGAACTCATTGCTACAATAAACAATTTTATTTCAGCTGTATTGTGGAATAATAAGTAAGGTTTGGCAGAAATCGACACCAACATTTAGCACTTTACCACCAAATAACCGATCATTTTTCATTATCTCACCAATAATTGGTGATCTACGACTTTCCTTAGGAAGCATTATTTACTGATCTAATATGCGATGTGCTTATCCAATACTGGATAATTATGCGACCAAAGATAGCAAAAAAATGTGGACTGTAAAACTAACACTTTTGTAGCAACTATGGGCCTGACTTGCATAGCCTGACTTCAAACTGGATCTTGTGTTTGTCTGATTATCCGACTAATTATTTGTTTATGTTTAAAATGCAAGAGTCATGAAAGTAAGTCTAATTTTGCGCTTTAAAGGAGTCTCCTGAACATGTTGGTTTAGAGTCGCCTGAGCAACCTTAGCAAATCTTATTTGTCGCTTCTTATAAGTTGAGTGATCACTACAAAATGCCATTACATGATACTGACTCTTGAGGGACACCAGCTGAAAGAACCGAATAACTACTTAAATTCCTATTTACGCGAATACGTTGAATACGATTATCAAGGTAAGATTCAAACCACGGAAACATGAACCCTCCAAAGCCAGCAAGGACAAGTTTCTTAAGCAGCAATTGATGATTGACCATATCAAATGCTATAGTAACGTCAACATATAAAGCAACAAGCAATTGCTCAATGATGCATCAATGATGCGAGTTTTAATTGCCTTCTCAAACACCTTGGAGATTACTGGTAGCTGTGAAAGAGGCCTGTAATTATTCGTGTGCGACCGACTGCCTTTTTTATGTAGTGGAATGACAATTGCCGATTTAAGCGAGTTCGGATATATACCACTAGTACTGTTGTTAATACCGCTGTTGTTAAAAAGAAGACACAAGATATCAACAATATTAAATTTAATGCATCGACGGTACACTTTTCTGGAAGTAAATTAATAACGAACAATATTTATGAGAACAGTTGAAAAAAGAAACTAGAATTTCACGAGCTATCTTGAACTAATAAATCTACATTCTCAGGTAATGATTATATGCTAGTTTGACTTAGAGTTTGGTTTCTAACTTGTCTACCAATATTGTATTGTTTTATTAATATGGCGTAACATCGAAGAACTAACCGAACGCTTCAATTAACAAATCTTAATAGAAACTGAGTACGAAGAAGTTCTTTCGGAAATACAGTAGGATAATATAGAAAAGAAACCTGCAAATGCTTCAGTAGGATTATGAGAAATAATATGAGCCGAATCTTCAAACAGTAAAATGTTGTTAGGTTTTTCACAATCAAAACAGGATCTCACACGGTCACCGACCCTACTATCAGTAGAGCAACCAATATTAAAAATATTGTGCCGAAAATTAACTTTCGCAAACGTGGCACAATGGTCAGATATATGTAGTTCTTCTACCCAAGCCTTAGATACAAAATTGGCAGTTCTACAAAACATATCATCCATACATGTTGCAGAATTCTCTAGTATGACTATTAATAATAGATTTAAGTCCATGACTAGCCATCATGGATTTATATTAATTAATTGTTGAATTAGATAAAATTTCCATTTATGTCACCAATAATTAATAAATTTTTGAAATTAAAATCGCCTAATAAGGAGTTAAATTCTTCGACAAACTCACTTATATTCACAAAATGAAACCTATAAATACAAATTATTACAAAATTAACATCTCCAATGTTACAATCAACTTGCAATTTATAACCATCAATTCCATGTAGAGAGAAAGTTCATCATTAGAAATCCAAATTTCGGTTAAAAATATTAAATTAGGCAAAGCCTGAAAAAATTGCAAATGACATATTAGAGTATCAAAATTATACCGTATGCTACGTATGTTTTATGCATTACTAACAACTTAGAATCAACTGCACTGTATTTTACACAACTATTAGAAGAAGGAAGATCATCAAAAATCATGGAACCCCGAATATAAAGCTTCATAGTTTTATAACGCTTCGAAATCAGATAAGTTCCTTAGTTCGGAAAAGTAAGTCTTCTCCTTTACATTTTCTTAACATAATGAGCCAATCAGCAACTATCTGAAAAAACTAACTTATAATAGCATGCCTGATTATTCACTTTGGAAAGCAACCAAAAAAATTAAAAGACTATTAATACTTAACCCTCCAATAAGAAAAGTCTTAGGATTAAAGTCATAGGCTTGGAATAACGAAGATAAAGTTCAATGTTTGATCATCATTTGTTCGAGGTGCAGAGCACCTCGAACAAATGATGATCAAACTGTAGAACATCCAGACATGCATGGATACTTGTGAATCAAATCCCATGACTCTATTATAAGCAACATCGAAATGATCTGTTCTTCTAGATTCGCACTGATTTCCACTGAATATTGCTGTATTCGCCATTCTGTTGAATGGTTTCGTAACCGCATGAATTAGGACCAGTCCACCAAACAGGATGATTTTGAAGTTCTGTAGGTGACGGATTCTGTTTTGAAGTTATATGCCACTGATTTTGACATCGAGAATTTCAGCAACACGGTTGGCGATGAAGGTGTTCCATGGATTAGGATGTCCATTTAACCGCAGCACAACACAAATAAAAAGTACATCTCCCAAGTTTGATAGCGTACATCTCCCAAACTTTTAACGGTTTTACGGCACCATCTTTTTGAACATTTTCGAAGTTCAAATTTCCCAGCCTTCATTAGCTCAATCAGTTCTGACTATAATTTTTGCGGTGATTCGATAAAGGCTTCACCAGACATCACATCGTCAACATAAAACTTACATTTCGAAAATATTCAGCTTCCAAGGAAAATTTCTGCCCTTCGTCAGATGCTAACTGAAATAAGATTGTTATGGTCATTATTTCGAGCACTATTCGAACAAGCTGTACTTTGTGCTCATTTGATTTTTTCTTTATGATTCAGCCGGGGATATTCATTCATGAATTTGTATCCTTCAGTGATATGTTCATTTCTTTTAAAAACATTTTTCCATTGACATAAATGTGGCTATTGCTCCATTTCGAGAATTGACAAAGGTCGTTTTATCTAGTTTAGATATATTGACAAATAGCTGATTACAATATATTTACCTACTGATGACCTTGGTAGCCATTTCGTCAAATTCCCAAAACATTGGAATTTGTTTCAAACGTCTTTGTATTGTTAGAAGAGCTTTCGTTTGTTCTACCTGATAAAATCCAACGTTTGTGGATCCTGGTGGCTTTCAATAAGATCGTCAAGTAATATTTCACCAAAAACGTCCAATCCCAATAATATCCTGTTAAAAACTGGAAGCTTTGAATAAATCATCCAAAAGCGATCAATTATTTCTAAAGCTTCCCTTGTGCTCACACTTACTCGCTTAAGCTACACAAAATATTAACAATAACAAAACTTTTAAGACCAAATGCTTTATGAAACGGATAAAATCTTATTTGGTTCGCTATTTTCATAAAATCTATGTTCTCGGTCTATTTTGGTTCACTTTGTTCACATGTTCATCGTCATAAATTTACATATGTTGACATCGTCCAAAGTAAAAATGGCTCGAAATATTAGAGGAAAGTCATGCTCATGATAATATAGCCCCAAACGTGATGATGACGACACTTACTAAGTTATCTTAAACCGCGAGATCAGGAATCTAACGAAAAGTCCTGATGTCATTTGAAAAGAAAAAAGAAGCTTAAAGCAAAAAAACAAAGCCCGTTTGCACAAAGAGCATTCACTTTTGGGGTTTTGCCAAGTAAATTACTTTTTTCGTTAAGTAAAACCGAAAACCGTTGGAATTAGATTAGGGTAATTTAAAAATAATCTTCCGATTTGATTTAAGCGCCACAGATTTAACCTCTGCATCGGTTCATTGGGTCATATAGTAATGTCCATCGACATCATAAACCGTAATTAATTTTTTTTTCGGTTTTTTTAATTAAAAATTTAGTGTAAAGTTAAAAAAAATCTCTTCCGCAACATCAGCCCTTTTTTTTTTTGTTGGTTAAGCCGATATAATTATTTCCTCCGTTTGCCACCATTTAATAAAACATCCACACACCAAAAACAAAAAATCCCCGAATCAGCTTAAAATAAATTAAAAACACTTCAATATTATGTATGTACATCGAAGGGTACACAACGCGCACAGAGACAGTAAAAAGATTGCGTAAAAGATAATTATCTTCACATTTAATCCGAAAACAAACTCACACACACAGACAGACAACATGAAAACATAAATAATTTTTATTTTATTTTCATGCAAAACATGAAAATGTTTCATTTTGTATGTCAAGTCTATAACTTCTTGTTCATAATATTTTTAGCATTTTCCTTTTTTTTTTTTTTTAATATCAAGTTTTTAAGAAAATTCTAATAATAATAATAGCACACGAAAGCACACAAAAATAATGTATAACTCTGTAATATAGAATGTAATTTTGAGAATTACATTTCCCGAAAATGAAAATGAAAAAGAAAAAAAAAATTAAAAATACGAAAAAGCGAAATGTAAACTTTACAACGCGAATTTATTCGTCTCAACCATAAGATAAACCAATTTTTTGTTTTCGTTGTTTAACGGCAAAACCATGAACGGCAAATAAAACATTGAGCATGGGCATACACACACAATTTATTTTCCAATTTTCCAAATTCAAAACAATGTAAAGTATAGCTGAGACGAACAAAAAAAAAAGCCAACAAACAAACAAACGAACATAAAAAGGTAATAAGAAACTGAATTAAAGTTGCAAAAGTATTAAAAAACGGAGAAAAAAAAATCTTTCGGTGGTGTCACGAAATCCCATTTTGTAAATAAATTAAAAACTTTTATCCTACACACACACATACAGCTTTTTCGAGTCGAGTCGAGTTTTTCTTTCGATTTTAATTCACTTTTTATTCGGGCTGGTTTCATTTTTCTTTTTTGTGTAGTTTCGCCATTGTCACCATTGTCTTCTTTTGTTTCGTTAATGCATTCGAAGATGATATCGTTTAACATTATGGGTACATTAGATAGATACTATTCGTAATATTCATTCGAGACGAACACAAAACTTTAATGGTTGCTATAATTATCAGGTACGGGTATCTGAGGGAAATTAATCTTCTGTCGTGGATTTTTTTACCTCGGTATTTTTTGTTCGATATATTAAATTCTATTCCTTTTTCCAAATTACAACTGAGACGGTGCTCTTCTAGCAATTTTCCCTTCAAATACAGTTTTACATTTCTAATAAAATTCTCATTTATTGGGGTGTAACCCAATGGTTGGTCCAGTAATTGATTAAACATTTTTAAATTTAAATTTGATAAATTCAGCAAGTCAAATGACCACGTGTTTTGGAGTCTTCAATCAACGACAGGGTGGTCTTGTATAAGTTTTCAGTAGCATATCAGTAGTCGTTTTTGGTAGACGGTTAGCCGTTTGAAATGAAAAATTAACATAAGTGGATTTTGCCTCATTAAACGAGATACTCCAACGCTTGTGTATAGTTAAAACCACTTCGGTCATCTTCTGGAGGATATTTGTTGCATCGGTGATATTACTTCCAACTGCCATAACTGCAGTATCACCTACAAATGAGGCTATATAGTTCCTTTATTTCCCGTTGGTAAGTCTCTTGTGTATATTAAATGCAGGGTTGGTCCCAAGTCACTTCCCTGTGAAACACCGGCATAAATTGTAATTAGTTCGGAGTGTTCATTTAATATGTCATTGAATTACTTCAGAAATTCTCTATGTAGCTTGTATTCCAACACTTTGTTGCAATCTAACGTAGTTTTAATTATGTTTGTAATTCTATGCACCTTTTCTATATCAGAATGATTTTCTTTAAATCCAAATTGAAGTGAAGGGTTACATTTCTGTCCTCAATTGGTTTAAGTCTCTTTAGTAGTAATATCTTGAAAAGTAAAGACGCAGCAATAAAATGGGCCTTTATTATTATTTATTAATATACAGTTTGTCTTAGTAGCGGTTAAAGGGGTTTCTCGAGACAATCCACCAATAGATCCGCCTTCCCTTTGGGACTTCTTTACCTGGCCTCATTGATCTTTTTAAGGAGATTCACACTTGAATTTTATATCTTTTTATCCTTTTCTCGCCTTCCACAATTGATTGTTTCATTTTTGATTGCTTTAAAATGGGATTTGAGAATGTTACATAAGTTGTTCCATTGGGTATGTTATGCTAAGCAGATCAATATTTTGTAAACTAAACGAGCTTGCCATTGCAGTCTAGTATACTATTTCATTAAATTAATTTACCATTTCATCTTCCAACTGCAGAGAATTTAAGATTGGAACTGGCAGATGGTTTTTTCCTCCATTAATTTGCGAAAGAAATCCAATTTTGTTTTTGAATTAGTTATTTTTGGGCATTTTTCCCTTTGATTATTGATTGTGATAACGGGTGAGTGATCAGAAATTAGAGATTCATTGTTTTCCTGTATAGTTCTGAGATATACCTCTTATTACTTAGAAGTCTATTAGGCTCGTTATCTTAGCTTCATTAATGGGCTAGTATGTAGGTAATTGGTTTGCAACCAGTGTAAAATTTTTGGTATTTTTCGCATTAAATTTACCTTTAATTATAAGATCAAGTCTTTTCATATTTTGCTGTAATGGTTAATATATTGCAAAAACAATAGTTTGCCACTATTATAGTAAGCTTAATGTGACCTACGTGGCTTTGCTAAAAGTTTTGCTCCATCAGCTTGGATGTTTCTGTACTTCGATTTTGCGAATGATTTCGAGTTGCATCTTTTACTTTTTGTAGTTGCTTGCAACCTCACCTTCGATTTTTAACGCTATGTTAACCCTCACAATTCATACATTTAGCTGGAGCACCTCTATCTACTGTGCATACTTGAGTCATATACAAACTTACAAACTTACAATTATTTTATACAAACTTTACAAACTTAACTGAAAATTATATGAATGGATTTCTAATTTCATTGAAATTCTTGAATTATGAGCACAGCCACTCCCATTGATGATTTTACATTTTGGAAAAAACAACATACGACAGGAAGTTACTTACTCAACGAATGAAATTTATTCATCTCCCTTTTATGACCCAGAGAATACTATTTTGAATGATTGTGTCATTCAAAGTCAGGTAGAATGTTACAACGAATATTCCAAAGACAAAAGAAGAGATACAGACAAAATTGGCTAAAATATATTTGCCATATCAACGTTGAATTTTGCAATATCTACGTTGTATATTAATGTATAGTGCGCCGGAAGCCATTTAGAAATATTTTGTTTCCTAATGCAGGATCGGTATAGCAGGCCGCGTGACTTGATCAGATTAGGAAATGCTAAAATCTTATCACTAGCTGTGTATTCTATTTATTACTTGTTTTCCTTGAAGTGTCATAATCATTTTTATAAATCCATCCCGTTTTTTATGAAAAAGGTGTCAAATTCTGAACGCACCTCGAATATTTGAACAAATATACTTTTCCTCGAGACAACTATCGTCTTTCGGTATGGAGCAGTAAAGCTTAATGAACGTATATGGGCTTCGCATGAAAAGTTATGTATGAAACGTTCGCAATTTTATGAAATGTATGATCTTTACAGACGTCAGCATCAGCAGTTTTCCTATCATTCCCTTTGCACCATCAGTGCAGATATCAACACAGTTTTTTTCAATCTAAGCCATGATTATTAAAAAATTTATTCACGATACTAAATATTTCGGCACCAATTATCTTGGTTAATAATGGTTCACACAAAAGGAGGTTCAAGCAAATTAAGGTGTGGATCTCAGGAAAATACAAGCAATACTGCAAGTTAGCAGCTACGTATGTGTTTTCGTCTTTTGAGAGAAATTACAACATTTCAGACGAGATATCAATTGGCTGCTAAATATTTAATTAGATGAGCTACGGTATCATTAGATAGAAGAATATCAGTGATTTTTTGCCGACTTTTTATCAAATACACATTTAGCGATATAAACTGCACAAGGCTTGATAAATTGCTCAGCTATTGTATGAGCTTTATGTCTGTCAGTGCAATATAATAACTAGCAATGTATAATGCACTATTCTTATTTCTAGTTTTAAAAGTTGAAATAATTAGTTTTTGGCTTGAATTAGTTAGTTAAAACAATTAGTTTTGATGCCATTGAACTATTTAGAAAAAGTTAGCTGCATAAGACTCACTGGGGCACATTATTAGCATCTACAAAACTAATAAACATATAGCTTTCATCATATTTCCCGTTTTCAGTAGCAGGTTTACGTAATATGCTCAGGGCTCCGCGAAGCTCACTTTGAGAAATGCTGTCGGCTAGAAAAACCATGAACTAAGGTATTACAGGGAATCTATAGTGCATGCAACTTAATCCGAAAAGCCAACACTAAAGAGTTTATATGGTATACTTACTGACATTTCACACTTTTAAATCTGATTTAATTTAGTTTTTTGATTAAGCAAAGTATCTAAACGTTATCAAACATTTTGGTCCTGTTTACTTTGCCAGTGCTTAACCAAGTTTACACATCAATTTTCTTCCGAATGATTTGTCAGTCAAAGGTCGACCATTAGCAGAAATAGCAATCGATGGTTCCATTGTAAATTTATCCCGTATCTTAGACATCTGAAGACGGAATAAAGACAAAAAACTAAATTGAAAATAATAAATTCTCTCCTTTGAGCAATTTTTTTTTGTTCAAAATTCTTTTTTTGCCATTTTCTGTCACTAAATATAATTAGTTTAAGTTATATCCAAATTTAGGTTAATTACTGTTTCAAAAAATAAAAATATTGCCACTCTGGTCTGTTTACAACGTTTACATGTTAACAACCAATGACTAAAGTGTTTTGTTTTCTTCAACGCTTACTGCATGCATTTCTAATCGCGAACTCGTTCCAAAGATTACAGCAACGTCATGAAGTAAAATTTTAAACAACTTTTCATCACTAAAAAAAATGTCTTATATTGATTGCCATTAACCATTTTGAAAAGGTATAATAAAATTTTTGTGAATTTGCAACTTCACATTTTGGTTTTTTGGCTTTGTAGTACTTTTGTGAGCCATTTTGAATTTGAAATAAACGTAACAGCGGTAACAGTTTGTCAAGATAACTACTCTTATATTTTAGATTGGAAAATTTGTGTTAAACACACCAATTGTTAGTTTAGTTTATAGTATCTATCCAAATTTAAAATTATACGTAAAAAAACCGTACCAATTTCTCGATTCCTTTTTATTGCTTTAGTAAGAATGTCATCAGACCTACCTGAAACGAAATAGAAAAACGAAAAACGATTATAACTAATTATTCAAATCGTCCTTTTTAAAAATAAAATAATATATATTGACTCCCATTATTTATTACCAAAAAAAATTTTTTTTTCAAACAACCATACCGTGTACTGTACATAATATCTAATGACAACCATGAACGTGAGAACATTTTCCATTTCCGAAGTAAAAAAAAATCTAGCATATCGCATCTCGTCTCTAATACAATTTATTACGTTTCCATTGTACGAAGATTTATCGCCAATTAACTAAAATTTACCATGTCGCACAGTGAATCCAAAAAATTTCCATGGCACATGGTATTTGTGTAAAAATGTATTACAAATTAAAACGGAAAATTTGGGAGAGTGGGAAATTTTTTTTGCAATTTTCCTTTTTTTAAATTTATTGAGTCGAAACTGATTTACACAGGACAATATCAATTAATTATGTCGATTAATTATTGTATTTCCCTTAGATGTTCCTCTTACAATGAACTACTGACGTGTGTATATGTGTCCTTTGTTCTATTTTTTGAGATTTTGGATATTGTATTGTGTTTCAGGTGAAATATTTTATTTTGTTAAGGTGTATCCGGGAAATATTATTTACTGTCACTTAAAGATTAGTTTGGTTTATGTTATTAGTCTACCTTCTAAAGCAGGCAAAAAAAGTAATTATCGGTGGCTTAAAAAAGTATTTTGGCCATAGTAGTTTTCTAATTATTACAATTCAAGTAAGGAAATGACTCGATAAAAAGCGACATAATTAACGTTTAACGTTTTTGGGAAACTCTAAAAAAAGGAAAAATAAATTAAATTAATTAAATAAATTAAATAAATTAAATAAATTAAATAAATTAAATAAATTAAATAAATTAAATAAATTAAATAAATTAAATAAATTAAATAAATTAAATAAATTATATAAATTATATAAATTAAATAAATTAAATAAATTAAATAAATTAAATAAATTAAATAAATTAAATAAATTAAATAAATTAAATAAATTAAATAAATTAAATAAATTAAATAAATTAAATAAATTAAATAAATTAAATAAATTAAATAAATTATATAAATTATATAAATTAAATAAATTAAATAAATTAAATAAATTAAATAAATTAAATAAATTAAATAAATTAAATAAATTAAATAAATTAAATAAATTAAATAAATTAAATAAATTAAATAAATTAAATAAATTAAATAAATTAAATAAATTTAATAAATTTAATAAATTTAATAAATTTAATAAATTTAATAATTAAATAAATTAAATAAATTAAATAAATTAAATAAATTAAATAAATTAAATAATTAAATAAATTAAATAAATTAAATAAATTAAATAAATTAAATAAATTAAATAAATTAAATAAATTAAATAAATTAAATAAATTAAATAAATTAAATAAATTAATAAATTAAATAAATAAATTAAATAAATTAAATAAATTAAATAAATTAAATAAATTAAATAAATTAAATAAATTAAATAAATTAAATAAATTAATAAATTAAATAAATTAAATAAATTAAATAAATTAAATAAATTAAATAAATTAAATAAATTAAATAAATTAAATAAATTAAATAAATTAAATAAATTAAATAATTAAATAAATTAAATAAATTAAATAAATTAAATAAATTAAATAAATTAAATAAATTAAATAAATTAAATAAATTAAATAAATTAAATAAATTAAATAAATTAAATAAATTAAATAAATTAAATAAATTAAATAAATTAAATAAATTAAATAAATTAATAAATTAAATAAATTAAATAAATTAAATAAATTAAATAAATTAAATAAATTAAATAAATTAAATAAATTAAATAAATTAAATAAATTAAATAAATTAAATAAATTAAATAAATTAAATAAATTAAATAAATTAAATAAATTAAATAAATTAAATAAATTAAATAAATTAAATAAATTAAATAAATTAAATAAATTAAATAAATTAAATAAATTAAATAAATTAAATAAATTAAATAAATTAAATAAATTAAATAAATTAAATAAATTAAATAAATTAAATAAATTAAATAAATTAAATAAATTAAATAAATTAAATAAATTAAATAAATTAAATAAATTAAATAAATTAAATAAATTAAATAAATTAAATAAATTAAATAAATTAAATAAATTAAATAAATTAAATAAATTAAATAAATTAAATAAATTAAATAAATTAAATAAATTAAATAAATTAAATAAATTAAATAAATTAATAAATTAATAAATTAAATAAATTAAATAAATTAAATAAATTAAATAAATTAAATAAATTAAATAAATTAAATAAATTAAATAAATTAAATAAATTAAATAAATTAAATAAATTAAATAAATTAAATAAATTAAATAAATTAAATAAATTAAATAAATTAAATAAATTAAATAAATTAAATAAATTAAATAAATTAAATAAATTAAATAAATTAAATAAATTAAATAAATTAAATAAATTAAATAAATTAAATAAATTAAATAAATTAAATAAATTAAATAAATTAAATAAATTAAATAAATTAAATAAATTAAATAAATTAAATAAATTAAATAAATTAAATAAATTAAATAAATTAAATAAATTAAATAAATTAAATAAATTAAATAAATTAAATAAATTAAATAATTAAATAAATTAAATAAATTAAATAAATTAAATAAATTAAATAAATTAAATAAATTAAATAAATTAAATAAATTAAATAAATTAATAAATTAAATAAATTAAATAAATTAAATAAATAAATAAATTAAATAAATTAAATAAATTAAATAAATTAAATAAATTAAATAAATTAAATAAATTAAATAAATTAAATAAATTAAATAAATTAAATAAATTAAATAAATTAAATAAATTAAATAAATTAAATAAATTAAATAAATTAAATAAATTAAATAAATTAAATAAATTAAATAAATTAAATAAATTAAATAAATTAAATAAATTAAATAAATTAAATAAATTAAATAAATTAAATAAATTAAATAAATTAAATAAATTAAATAAATTAAATAAATTAAATAATTAAATAAATTAAATAAATTAAATAATTAAATAAATTAAATAAATTAAATAAATTAAATAAATTAAATAAATTAAATAAATTAAATAAATTAAATAAATTAAATAAATTAAATAAATTAAATAAATTAAATAAATTAAATAAATTAAATAAATTAAATAAATTAAATAAATTAAATAAATTAAATAAATTAAATAAATAAATAAATTAAATAATTAAATAAATTAAATAAATTAAATAAATTAAATAAATTAAATAAATTAAATAAATTAAATAAATTAAATAAATTAAATAAATTAAATAAATTAAATAAATTAAATAAATTAAATAAATTAAATAAATTAAATAAATTAAATAAATTAAATAAATTAAATAAATTAAATAAATTAAATAAATTAAATAAATTAAATAAATTAAATAAATTAAATAAATTAAATAAATTAAATAAATTAAATAAATTAAATAAATTAAATAAATTAAATAAATTAAATAAATTAAATAAATTAAATAAATTAAATAAATTAAATAAATTAAATAAATTAAATAAATTAATAATTAAATAAATTAAATAAATTAAATAAATTAAATAAATTAAATAAATTAAATAAATTAAATAAATTAAATAAATTAAATAAATTAAATAAATTAAATAAATTAAATAAATTAAATAAATTAAATAAATTAAATAAATTAAATAAATTAAATAAATTAAATAAATTAAATAAATTAAATAAATTAAATAAATTAAATAAATTAAATAAATTAAATAAATTAAATAAATTAAATAAATTAAATAATTAAATAAATTAAATAAATTAAATAAATTAAATAAATTAAATAAATTAAATAAATTAAATAAATTAAATAAATTAAATAAATTAAATAAATTAAATAAATTAAATAAATTAAATAAATTAAATAAATTAAATAAATTAAATAATTAAATAAATTAAATAAATTAAATAAATTAAATAAATTAAATAAATTAAATAAATTAAATAAATTAAATAAATTAAATAAATTAAATAAATTAAATAAATTAAATAATTAAATAAATTAATTAAATTAATTAAATTAAATAAATTAAATAAATTAAATAAATTAAATAAATTAAATAAATTAAATAATTAAGTAAATTAAATAAATTAATAAATTAAATAAATTAAATTAAATTAAATAAATTAAATAAATTAAATAAATTAAATAAATTAAATAAATTAAATAAATTAATAAATTAAATAAATTAAATAAATTAAATAAATTAAATAAATTAAATAAATTAAATAAATTAAATAAATTAAATAAATTAAATAAATTAAATAAATTAAATAAATTAAATAAATTAAATAAATTAAATAATTAAATAAATTAAATAAATTAAATAAATTAAATAAATTAAATAAATTAAATAAATTAAATAAATTAAATAAATTAAATAAATTAAATAAATTAAATAAATTAAATAAATTAAATAAATTAAATAAATTAAATAAATTAAATAAATTAAATAAATTAAATAAATTAAATAAATTAAATAAATTAAATAAATTAAATAAATTAAATAAATTAAATAATTAAATTAAATAAATTAAATAAATTAAATAAATTAAATAAATTAAATAAATTAAATAAATTAATAAATTAAATAAATTAAATAAATTAAATAAATAAATAAATTAATAAATTAAATAAATTAAATAAATTAAATAAATTAAATAAATTAAATAAATTAAATAAATTAAATAAATTAAATAAATTAAATAAATTAAATAAATTAAATAAATTAAATAAATTAAATAAATTAATAAATTAAATAAATTAAATAAATTAAATAAATTAAATAAATTAAATAAATTAAATAAATTAAATAAATTAAATAAATTAAATAATTAAATAAATTAAATAAATTAAATAAATTAAATAAATTAAATAAATTAAATAAATTAAATAAATTAAATAATTAAATAAATTAAATAAATTAAATAAATTAAATAAATTAAATAAATTAAATAAATTAAATAAATTAAATAAATTAAATAATAAATTAAATAAATTAAATAAATTAAATAAATTAAATAAATTAAATAAATTAAATAAATTAAATAAATTAAATAAATTAAATAAATTAAATAAATTAAATAAATTAAATAAATTAAATAATTAAATAAATTAAATAAATTAAATAAATTAAATAAATTAAATAAATTAAATAAATTAAATAAATTAAATAAATTAAATAAATTAAATAAATTAAATAAATTAAATAAATTAAATAAATTAAATAAATTAAATAAATTAAATAAATTAAATAAATTAAATAAATTAAATAAATTAAATAAATTAAATAAATTAAATAAATTAAATAAATTAAATAAATTAAATAAATTAAATAAATTAAATAAATTAAATAAATAAATAAATTAAATAAATTAAATAAATTAAATAAATTAAATAAATTAAATAAATTAAATAAATTAATAAATTAAATAAATTAAATAAATTAAATAAATTAAATAAATTAAATAAATTAAATAAATTAAATAAATTAAATAAATTAAATAAATTAAATAAATTAAATAAATTAAATAAATTAAATAAATTAAATAAATTAAATAAATTAAATAAATTAAATAAATTAAATAAATTAAATAAATTAAATAAATTAAATAAATTAATAAATTAAATAAATTAAATAAATTAAATAAATTAAATAAATTAAATAAATTAAATAAATTAAATAAATTAAATAAATTAAATAAATTAAATAAATTAAATAAATTAAATAAATTAAATAAATTAAATAAATTAAATAAATTAAATAAATTAAATAAATTAAATAAATTAAATAAATTAAATAAATTAAATAAATTAAATAAATTAAATAAATTAAATAAATTAAATAAATTAAATAAATTAAATAAATTAAATAAATTAAATAAATTAAATAAATTAAATAAATTAAATAAATTAAATAAATTAAATAAATTAAATAAATTAAATAAATTAAATAAATTAAAAAAATTAAATAAATTAAATAAATTAAATAAATTAAATAAATTAAATAAATTAAATAAATTAAATAAATTAAATAAATTAAATAAATTAAATAAATTAAATAAATTAAATAAATTAAATAAATTAAATAAATTAAATAAATTAAATAATTAAATAAATTAAATAAATTAAATAATTAAATAAATTAAATAAATTAAATAAATTAAATAAATTAAATAAATTAAATAAATTAAATAAATTAAATAAATTAATAAATTAAATAAATTAAATAAATTAAATAAATTAAATAAATTAAATAAATTAAATAAATTAAATAAATTAAATAAATTAAATAAATTAAATAAATTAAATAAATTAAATAAATTAAATAAATTAAATAAATTAAATAAATTAAATAAATTAAATAAATTAAATAAATTAAATAAATTAAATAAATTAAATAAATTAAATAAATTAAATAAATTAAATAAATTAAATAAATTAAATAAATTAAATAAATTAAATAAATTAAATAAATTAAATAAATTAAATAAATTAAATAAATTAAATAAATTAAATAAATTAAATAAATTAAATAAATTAAATAAATTAAATAAATTAAATAAATTAAATAAATTAAATAAATTAAATAAATTAAATAAATTAAATAAATTAAATAAATTAAATAAATTAAATAAATTAAATAAATTAAATAAATTAAATAAATTAAATAAATTAAATAAATTAAATAAATTAAATAAATTAAATAAATTAAATAAATTAAATAAATTAAATAAATTAAATAAATTAAATAAATTAAATAAATTAAATAAATTAAATAAATTAAATAAATTAAATAAATTAAATAAATTAAATAAATTAAATAAATTAAATAAATTAAATAAATTAAATAAATTAAATAAATTAAATAAATTAATAAATTAAATAAATTAAATAAATTAAATAAATTAAATAAATTAAATAAATTAAATAAATTAAATAAATTAAATAAATTAAATAAATTAAATAAATTAAATAAATTAAATAAATTAAATAAATTAAATAAATTAAATAAATTAAATAAATTAAATAAATTAAATAAATTAAATAAATTAAATAAATTAAATAAATTAAATAAATTAAATAAATTAAATAAATTAAATAAATTAAATAAATTAAATAAATTAAATAAATTAAATAAATTAAATAAATTAAATAAATTAAATAAATTAAATAAATTAAATAAATTAAATAAATTAAATAAATTAAATAAATTAAATAAATTAAATAAATTAAATAAATTAAATAAATTAAATAAATTAAATAAATTAAATAAATTAAATAAATTAATAAATTAAATAAATTAAATAA